>JAWHQI010000157.1:3847500-4302500 GCA_033032865.1 Dactylorhiza incarnata | reverse complement strand
AGGCATTAGTGCGGCTATGATTAAAGATACGGCGCAATTGCGACAATGGGATAAAGGCTTGAGTGTTGTTGTTGTTGTTGTGGTTGTGGATGCGATATTGTTAATTTCTTATACTATATGACTGTACACACAGATGAATTTTATTGTCTGCAGAATTCAGAACTTATCAGAAGCTTCTGCTCCCTCCTATGCATCTTTTTCTTCTTATAATAACAAAAGTTTGTCTTACATAAAAATGGAAAGTGGGATTCATAACAGAGGATGTAGATTTCTTATTCAAATTTGGTTATGTAGGCAACTTTGCTGAACTATCAATTAGAGTTGGTTAATCAATGCATAAAATGACTCAAAAGTATATTAAAAATATTCTAACATTACATGGAGTCTCAATATTACTTGTATATGTTCATGATCCAAGATTCGCCTCTCGATTTTGGAAAGCCTTTTAAGAAGCCATTGGGACGCAATTTTACTTTAGCAATACTTAGCATCCTCAAGTAGATGGGCAAATTGAAAGAACCATACATACAGATGAAGATTTGGTAAGAATGTACATTCTAGATTGTGGTGGAGACTAGGAGCAACACTTATCATTGGTACAATTCATTTATAATAGTAGTTATCATTCCATTATATAAATGAAACCATATGAAGATTTGTATCATAAAGTGTTGTTCTCCATTATGGTGGTTTGAAGTAGGATAAAAAACTATAGCTGGACCTTAAATCATTGAGGTTTCTAATAAAATAATTCAAAGTAGCACGAGATTGACTTTTGTTGCACAAGATAGACAAAAGAAATATTTTATCCCAGAGATTGTGAGTAAGAATCCAGATTGAAGAATGTGTTTTTGAAGGTAAAACCAGGACATAAAATTTGAATGTTTGGAAGCATGGGGGGGGGGGGGGAATTAAACCAAGATATATTGTCCCATTTGAAATTCACGAGAAGATTGGACCAATTGCATATAGACTCGCGTTAACTTTGTCCATGATAGACATACATGATGTATTCCATCTATCGATGCTCTAAGATATATTTATGATCAATCACACATGATTTAATTTGATATAGAAATGCTACAAGTGCATTCAAATTTATCTTATGATGTCATTCCAAGTCAAATTATGGATCGAATGGATAAGCAGTTGAGAAATAAAATAATACCATAGGTGAAAGTATTATGGAAGGGATGCTCTACAAAGGAAGCTATATATGAACTTGAAGATTAAATTTAAGCTGAAAAATTGAGTACCTTCCAGATAAAATTAACCCAAGTGGTCAACATGAAAGTTGTGGCCCTTAATCTAAGCTTTCGGAATTGGGCTAACACATTCTTGGGGGATGCCTAGAACTCCTAAAATTTAATTTAAAATTTACTGTCACAAACTTTGAAAAAACCTATTTTGTATACATTTCGGTGATTACTGATCATACAACAACAACAACAACAACAACAACAGAACCCATATAGTCCCCAATCATTGGGGGTATGGGCGGGGGAAGATTGGAAACAGACCTAACCGTTGGCACTATGCACAAAGTGGCTTCTCTCAGAGGAGAAAGACCTAACCTTTGACAATAAATGCACAAAGTGGTTGCTCACGGAGTACCACTGAAATAGTGGCCCCCTATACCGTCGCGTTTGCTGCGGAATCATACCCTCAAATCAAAGCCAAAGACATCAGAGAGGGCAGACCCAAGAATCCATTTTGATTTATGTGCACATAACCATGCTTCCTTCATTCAGCATCCAGAGCATTGGTGATTACTGATCATATGGCGCTAAAATTTAAACCATCGGTGTGTTATGTATGACACTAGTGAGGCTTCCAAAAAAAATTACAAAATATTTTTAACATGTTTTCCCTAAAGTTTTGCTAAACATTTGGCACTAATTAATCATGTAAATAAATTAAATTAATAAGGTTAATTGAATGAAATAAATTGCAAGCTTTTGATGTCATCATAACTATCACATGACAGGCCCATGGTCAAAATTTGAGGACATTTTGACATCATTTGATGATGTTTTGAGCAGAATTCCAATAGGTGACAAATCAGGGTTCTACAAATATGCTCTCTTATATATATTGGAAATCAAATTATAATCATTGATACTTTGTCATACATGTACATTTATGTGATCATTCAGAGGCCTAATATGTTATTTTCTTTTTTACTATTTGAAGCCCAATGATTATCATAGCACTAAATGATTGTTTAAAGGCTAGGCTTTTATCATGTCTAGGTGTTGAAGGTTAATATACATAATTCGCAGAAATTCAGTGAATTAGGACCCAATTCGTAGAAATCCAGCGAATAGGGCGCCCAATTCGCTGAAATTCAGCGAATTGGGGGCCCAATTTGCAGAAATTCAGCGAATTGGGCGCCTCATTCGCTGATTTTTCATGAATTGGGCGCCCAATTCAATGATTTTAATTTCTCATTTTTGCGCCTCACGTGCCTCAGGCGCGCGCCTGCGCCTTGCGCCTAGGCTCCAGGGCCCCTTTGCGCCTCGGTGCGCCTTGCGCCTTTAATAACTTAGATGTTTAAATGGTACTGTGTTTGCATGTCATTACAAGACTAAGCTCGCAATTGATTCAATTAGAAATCTACCTTGAATAGGCATTTGCAAGAAAGATTCTTCACCCCTCCCAAGTATTAGTTTCAATAAATAAAGTTAATATCTGAGAACTTCTTTGAGCTTGTATAACTAGCCACCTCAAGAATCATACTTAAGTATAGTGTTTCATGCTATTTAATAAAGTTTGCACTTATGGAGATCCGGGAGTAAGCAATAGTGAAAGTCTCACAACATACACTAGTCATATATACTTGCATAGTGCTAAACTAAGAAATAGTGCTTTGTAGTTTTAATGACAAAGAATAGTTTGTTTGGAATACCGAGTCTTTTTTATAGTTTATAGACAATAAAGAAACCAATACCCACAAAGGTAGTAAGGGACTGTCCCCCATTAAAGACAGTTGTGGATATTCAAAACATTCTTGGACTAGCGGGATATTACCGTAAGTCTGTAGAAGGATTCACAAAGATCGATATTCCTCTTACACCGCTGACAAAGAAGAATGCCCCATTTGTTTGGACGCCATAGTGCGAAGTTTCCTTCTAGCAACTTAAGGATAGACTCACCTCAACACCCATTCTTACAGAAAAGGAGAGACTCCAAATTTATACAAATGACTCACTTCAAGGAATGGGTGTGGTGTTGATGCAGCATGGGCATGTGATTGCTTATGCTTCGAGGCAGCTTAAAAGCACGAACAAAACTATCCAACACATGATCTAGAGCTTAGAGTTATTATCTTTTCCTTGAAGATTTGGAGGCATTATCTCTATGGAGTGCACTGTGAAATATTCTCGAATCACAGAAACTTAAAATATCTACACAGTAAGAAGGATCTGAATCTGAGACCGAGACACTGGTTAAATTTTTTATGTGATTTTGATTTTACCTTCAACTACCACCCAAGTAAGGCCAACTTTATAGCAAGGGACTGGCCCCCACTAAAGACAGTTGTGGATATTCGACACATTCTTGGACTAGCAGAATATTACAACAAGTTTGTAGAAGGATTCTCGAAGATCGTTATTCCTCTTATTGCGCTGACAAAGAAGGATGCCCCATTTGTTTGGGTGCCACAGTGCGAGGATGCCTTCTTACAACTTAAGGATAGACTCACCTCAGCACCCATTCTTACCATCCCATTTGTAAAGGAGGGATTCCAAATTTATACGTATGCCTCACTTCAAGGAATGGGTGTGGTGTTGATGCATCATGGGCATGTGATCGCTTATGCTTTGAGCAGCTTAAAAAGCACGAACAAAACTATCCAGCGCATGATCTAGAGCTCAGAGCCATAATCTTTGCCTTGAAGATTTGGAGGCACTACCTCTATGGAGTGCACTATGAAATTTTCTCGGATCATAAAAACTTAAAGTATTTACACACTCAGAAGGATCTGAACCTAAGACAGAGACATTGGTTAGAATTTTTATGTGATTATGGTTTTACCTTCCACTACCACCCAGGAAAGGCCAACCATGTAGCAGACGCATTGAGTCATAAACTGAAAGCATCTAATAGAGGAATGCAACTGATGGCCATGGAGTTATCCCAAATGCTGGAGCAGTTGGAGATTTCTCTGGTGTCCCGATCTTGTCCTGAGACATGTTGAGTATTTGACCTGGATGAAAGTCGAATGTAGTATTCGGGAGAAGATTAGGTTCGGGCAGAAGGACAATCCAGTTCTGGACTCAATTTTCCTAGATCTCTCAAAAGGTTCACAGGAGGATTACTCGATGAAGGATGGCTTACTTCATTACCAAGATCAATTATATATTCTCGCGATCAAGGGAATTAGGGAAGACAACTTGCATGATGTCCGTTACGCCAAGTACTTGGTGTACCCAAGAATTAAGAAGTGAAAGGCTTAAGATAAAAGTGGAATGAACAATGATAAACATGATGGGTCAATCACAACTTAAACAATGATAACCCAGGCGAGGCTGTCGGTGGACGTTGTCCCGATTGTAAGTCCAGGGCCTTGAGATGTTATAGGAAGTGTCATTGATATCACAATCAATTTTAATACATCCCGAAAAATCCTCGGTGGTAGTAGAAGCAAGTCTACCCATATCTTTTGGATTGGCCTCGGTATTACTTGGGAGTGTTCCCCCTTTGCCTTTTTGCTAGAAGTGTGGCAATTTGCCCCCACTTGGCTCTCCAAGTTCATGATGGACGCTTTATGGTTCTAAATTATTGAATCAGTGTGCTCCATAAACTTTTCCATCATAAGTTCTAGATTTCCTCCTTGGTACTTGGTTTCGCCAGCCTGGGTTATATGTGTTAGATTGGATGTTGCTATTGTTCGACCGGTTCCCAACATAATTCACAACATCAAGTGTGGCAGCAGAAGAAGAGGAAGAAGGCGAGCTCAGGAAGCAATCATAAGAGGGGTGATCCGCAATCCCGCAGTCGTCACATGTTACAGCCAATACAGTGGCAGGAGAACTCGAGCTAGCAAGACTCAATCCATCCAGCTTCTTCCTCATTAGATTCAGATGGGCAGATAATGAGGAAAAACTATCTACCTCCAGAACTCCGGCAACCTTTCTTGCCAAATTTCTTCCAGTTCCACATTGAAGATTATTAGATACCATCACCTCAATGAACTCAAGAAATTCCTCGAGTTTCTTTCCGATTAGTGATCCTCCAGCAGCAACATCAATAGTCGATCTAATTATACTTCGCCCCATACCATTGCTCGATCACGAAGAGATAAATGAAATAATCTTTACATCACAGTGTCACCAGTGATTTTGTTATATCCGAAGGCGCCTCAAATCTCCAAGAAGTTATTGATATGGTGTTTTGTATCACATTGATGACAGCATGCATTGTTTCAAATGTTTTGTTCGTGATGGTAGCTAGATGATAGTTGAAATGCTTAATAAATACATAATATTTCTTATATGACGATCATATTTCGAGTGATTCAGGGCTTACTCGAAATCAGATTCGAGTCAAATTGTGACCGATTCCGATTCGGATCAATATTCAAGCTATTCGAGCGATTTTCGAGTTTCGAATAATATGCTCAGCCATAATCTGAATCAAATTTCTTGCTCGAACTATTTTTACGGTCGAATTCCCCCCTCCCCCGCACTTACAGGATCTTAAAAACTCTCTCTTCCCATTAGAATTCAAATTTTTAATAGTTTATAAAATAGCTTTTACTGAAAATATAATTATGTTATTTTGTTGATTTTGTTTAAAAAGAAATCTTTTTTGATTCAATTAAACTTTTAAAATAAAGGCGCTGATATCCGCACTGCAGTTTTAACTATCCGCACTCTATTTGTATGAGTTATTACGCGTTTTTTGAAAATACGTCTTGTACATGCATTTTTAGGAAACGTGTTCAACACGAAAGATATAGATCAACTTTCGTGTTGAACACTTTTCCTAAAAATGCACGCACAAGACGTATTGCCGCCCTGATTGAAACCTAAGTGTAACTATAGCGATTTTTTGGAAATACGTCTTGTACATGCATTTTTAGGAAAAGTTTTCAACACGAAAGTTGTAGATCTTGAAGAGATCTACAACTTTGGTGTTGAACACTTTTCCTAAAAATGCATGTACATGGCATATTTCCAAAAGACGTATAATAACTCGTACAAAAAGAGTGCGGATAGCCAAAACTGTAGTGCGGATAACAATCGCCTAAAATAAATAGAAAAAATTAATTCGCTTTTGCCACCGCAGAAGTGAACGTGCGAGGAAAGCTGTCGTAGTATAATAAGAGTCCGTATTGGAATTAGTCCCTCGCGTACGAGATTAGTTCCTAAATAAAAACAGCTGTATTTAGTTAATTACATTTTCAATTAATATAACCCAACTTAAATTATAATCCAGGATAAATCAAGAATTTAATTAAAAGCACTCTATTGCAGCTTCTGTTATTGGCAGACCAACTTTTACTATAGGCAGATCATTATTAGAGGCAGACCAAAATAAAAATCGAAGAGACTTGTAAATCAGGAAAGGTGGTCTGCCGATATTCATTTTTCCAATAGTGCGGGATGTCAATAGTCACATGCGATCTGCCGTTAAATTTTCATCCTTTTGGGGGGTGAAATATGTCGTGTTAACTTTCTAAGGTGGTTAGACAGAAATATAGAGACTCTTTTTACTAATATGTTTCGACCGGTGGAATGGTGACATCCCGCGGGACAATTTTGCCGCAATAATTGTCGATCGATCGAAGTAAAGACTAGGGCTGATATCGAGTCGAGTTCGAGCGATTTGGGCTCGGCTCGAAATCGAAATTTTCGAGTCGAGCCGGCTCGGCTCGAAATGGCTCGATTCCGAGCCGGCTCGAAATCGAATCGAGCTGGCTCGAAATCGAATCGAGTTGGCTCGAAATCGAATTTAGATACTCAAAATCGAATCGAGCTGGCACAAAATCGAATCAACTTGGCTTGAAATTGAGCAAATTTTCTCATTATTCTTAGTTGGCTCAAAATTAAATTGGGAAACATTTAAATTTAGCAAATGAAACACTTAAAGCCTTCAATATTTGTATTTGAATTTAAAATTTAGTGTTTATAATTTTAAAATAATAATATATTAATAAATACATAATGTTTTTAATCAATTCGAGTTAATTCGAATCATATTTCGAGCGATTCAGGGCTTGCTCGAAATCAGATTCGAGTCAAATTGAATCGACTCAAATTGAGTCGAATCAATTGTAACCGATTCTGATTCGGCTCAATATTCGAGCGATTTTTGAGCGATTTTCGAGTTTCGAATAATATGCTCAGCCTTAGTAAAGACCATTGTTATTTTGTTCTCGCCAGTTACAATTACAATGAATCTTGCCCAGGGGCGGACCTACATGAGGCCGACACTCAATTTTTTTTAAAAAAATATAATATATATTAAAAAATGTTCAATAAATTGAGTTTGGCATAGTGGTTTTTGGTTTCATGCTAAGTTCAGCTTAATTGAGTTAAAGATCTTGGGTTTAAATCTTCGTGACATAAATATATATATATATATATATATATATATATATATATATATTGGCCTTATTTTCAATTTGGGTAGAAAAAATCATTGAAAATGTAAATATATTTTATCTATATTTAAACAAATCGTACAACAAAATTATTAAAAATATGAAAATAATGTAAAAGAAAGCTAACATTAATATAACATTAATCTATATTTTTTATATTTATTAATTAAAATTTTCAAATGAATTAATACTCAGCCCATTGAAAAAATGGGCACAAAGAGCTAATATAAAAGAGAAACCAATTAAAAATCAAACTCCCAAGTCAAATTAGACCCAAATTAGATTTAGGTCGCAAGAAGAATGCTAAAAAATATTTAAAAATTAAAACAGCCACGAAGTCCAAACTTGCCAATAAAGAATGCAATCAATGCCCAAACATAAGACGAAAGAATATCAAGGACTATAAAAACGCAATCCCGCGGCTCTCATTACCCTTATTGGGTGTTACGCTAAGACGGACGGAGAACGGTAACTTGCGGTTGCCGCTGCGTAAGGGAAGAGAGCAAAGGTCGGTGGATCGGCGACCAAGAGAAGAAAACCATAGTGGATTCAAGGCATGGGAAGCGGTCTCTGTCTACTACGAACATGGAAGAGAAAGAGGAAGAAGCAGAGCATTTGTTCTCTCTATACACCTCCACACGTGCCGACTACGACACCTCAGCCATGGTTTCCGCCCTCGCTCATGTGATTGGCAGCGGCAGGGCTGCGGGAGGGTTGGTGGCCGACTTATCCAAAATTGAGGTAGTCGCGTCGTCTTCGCCTAGGACTATGTCCACGGAGAGGGATCCAGGCAGGCTTGCAGAAGAACAAGGTAGAAATCTTGCCTATACATGTGTGCGTGTGTCTATATATATAGGATCAGGAGGTTCATTTCATGGTCAAGATTGATTCTCACTTAATCTAAAGTTGCATAATTTTTTGATTAAAAAAATTAAAAAAGGATGGGATTGATGAACCCGTCAGATCAGCCGAGATTAAATCTGAACCGTGAAATGGATACTATCCATTTGAGTCCAAATGGAGAGGATCCCGATACCTATATATATATATGGGAACAATTTTTTTATACGGGTGTCGTTCCATCCTCCTGGTGCTGGACTGTATTTTTCTGCAACAATATAGTTGTATTGGAAAATACAGTTGCAATATTGTGTTTTCGGACCTTTCTTCGCCGCAAAAATACAATTGTGCTTTATAGTAGAAAAAACTTTTTTTGTGCAATTGTATTTTTAATTACAACTTTTATCTATGACATATACTTATTAGTATTTAAAATGACCGTACAAAAAGATGAATCGATGTTCCTATTTTTTAATTTGTAAGAAAATACACGTTAGCATAGAAAAAATTGTTTTATTCATGAAAACCTCCCCTCTAAGCTTGCTAAATTACAGGTGTAAAAATAAATTTTTTTGGTGTGTTAATATATTTTGTCTGTCAATAGCAAAAATGAGTGTGCTTTTAGCCTTGCTCTTTTTTAAGAGTTATGATATATGATGCCTGCTTCCTCTCCCGCACCTCCCTCCATTCCACCTGAATCCTCCACTCTCTCCTCCTCTCCGGCCACTCTTCCGACGTTCTTCTCGCCACCAACCTCTACTCCCGTCTCCGCGACTTCTCCGCCGCCGGCGACTTCTCCGCCCAAACATTAGGGTAACGAGATGTCGGTGCTAGCTCTTGATCATTTTTCTGAGATGGCGATGGGACGAAGGTGAAAAGTGGCGCCGACGATATTGGAGCTTTAAAACTGAGTCACTGTTCCGTAATGGAAGCGACGAGATGAGATTATTCTTTACCGAAGGATGTATTGATTTGATTTTTGAATATGGTCTTTATATATGAAATTTGGCTTGCATGAATAATTTTTCGGCCTGCATAAAGCCAAAAGCGGTCTGCATATAACATTACTTTTTTTTTTTTGAATGAGCTCAGGGAACGAGACTAGAAGACATTACAGGGGAGTCAGGCAGCGTCCATGGGGGAAATGGGCGGCGGAAATCCGAGATCCAAAGAAGGCGGCGCGTGTCTGGCTGGGGACTTTCGACACGGCAGAGGAGGCGGCGATAGCCTACGATGAGGCGGCGCTCAGGTTCAAGGGAGCCAAAGCTAAGCTTAACTTCCCGGAGAGAGTTCGAGGCCTAACCGATCTCGGATTCATGGTGAGTAGAGGGATTCCGGCCAGGCGGCCGGAGCAATTACCGGCAATATTGAGGCCACCAATGTATTCAGATTTACTTCATCATACTCATCTTATTCAGAGTGGAGGAGATGAAGGCCTGCTTCACAATGTGGCCCCCGGGTTCTACGGCGGAGATCCCTTCGTGTTGGGATCTTCGCCTTCAACGACCCAGGCTTCGTCTACGATATCATTTTCCGGGACGCCGGCGACGGAGTACGGCAGGTCGGAGGTGATGCTGCACTTTGGAAGTTCCGGCGCTTGTTCCAGTTCATGGCCTATGGGGGATGAAAAGAGGAAGGATAGAAGCAACCAGTAAGGTGCTTCTTCAGTTTTGCTCATGATTTATAGAGCCAAAGATAAATTTTTGATATGGGTTATTTTGAGTTATTATATGAAGTGTTCACCACTTTAATTAATGAATAGGTATGTATATATACATTTATACATGTATATATCTATACTAATACATAAAGATATCCCCTTATGGTGTAATGGTGTGGACCATCAAAGCAATTCTAGCCCTCCACTCAATCATCTCATCCACTCTTTATTTTTTATTTCATTAAGTAAAAGTCTCTCTCTCTCCTCAGAATGTCATTGGGACTACAATCGTTTACTCGGGGGACTGTGAGTAGAAGGAGTATCGTCGCGATGGGGGACTGTCGCGGTCGGGGGTAGTGTTGTTGGTGACACGGGGTGGGAGGGGGTGTAAGAACCCCCTCCCTGAAGCTGAGCACGGTCGAGAGAATCCTTATGCCCAGAGCAGACGCATTTGCGGTAGTGTTAGCAAATGGGCTAACCCATACTACGTGGCGTCTACCATGTAAGGCAAGACATCATCACATCAGATAACCAACTCATAAGAGAGTAATCGAAGTATGTAACATGAAGTCTCAATCACATACACATGTCATAAGATACAAAGTCTATAACGTCCAGATATAACACCAAAACTAGGGCTAAAACATGCTTTATAAATCTACAGTTCAAAAGTTTATGAGTATGCCCTCGCGTCTCTCATTGTCGGAGTGCCTTCTGGGATCAAGGTCGCGGGGATGTCTCTATCAGATTTACAGTCTCCGAATCATAGTTGCCCTGCTGGAGGGATTGTTGTTGTTGTACGTGGGTGCTCCTAAAAAGAAGTAACAACAAGTCATTAGTCAATTGACTAAGTGAGTTCCTTTCTGCTCCCTGATGCATCCTTAAGAATCGAGCAGGAGGAAGGATAATGGGGCTTCAAATATCAGTATAATCAAAAGCAGGTGACTGGAAATGAGAATAGACAATTCTACCGAGTGTGCATCATATAAGTAAACATTAAAGGATAGTAGTAATGTAAGCATCAAATTTAACTTAACTTATAAGAATACGCATACAAACTTATAAGTTAAGGATCTTATATTAGCATAAAATTAACTTATCATTTAAGAATGCATATACAGAATTATATGATAAGGATCTTCAAATGCAAAGTAAAGGAATGCAATACAATGCAATGATAATAAGCATGCTAATTGTTTTTAACCATACGAAACATCTATGTCGACATAGACTCAATCTAATAGTTAAGTGGGCAGCGAGCCTCACGGATCTCATCATCGTGGCAAGACGAAAACAACGAATCAGATTATCTCTGCTTCTAGGTAAGTGACACATTATAAAACTAGGACCACAGTGTACAACACTAGCCCGTGTTTGTACAATTATCAAGTAACTATCGGTAAGCCATCAGAGCCTATGAACAAGCTAAGGAGAGTGACCACCGAGATCTCTGTCCACAAGATATGTAACATCTCCCTTTTGAACTAGACCCCCCATGAGTGACATGCATCACATTTGGCTAACTTGGACTAGGTAGTGAGCCTAGGATGACCATGAATGGGTCACTAGCACTATAATTGACTTGATTAGTCAACAGTAAGTGGGTTAAGTCAAAACTAGGTCAACCTTGCCTAATTAACCGCAATTAAACCTCACATGACCAAATTTACCCCACCCAAGCCAATTGGTCACCATGATGAGTCATGGTATTCATAACCATCATGTGGGGCATGCCACATCATCATTTTGACCATGGTCAACATCGAGGTCAACCTTGGTCAAATGTGTACACATTTGATTAAATTGAGCTAAATCTATTTCCCCATGGGCCTTAGAGGTATGACCCCCCTCCCGATAATAGTGAACGATCGAGAGAATTCTTATGCATGAAGCAGTCATCATACGACAGTATTAGCAAACGAGCTAACCTCTACTACATGATGTTTGCCCCGCGCACGTACGTGGGAATTCTTATGCCCCGTGCATGGCCGCTAGGCCGCACGCCTCCCCCCCCCCCCCCCCCCACCCCCCACCCCGCCCCGCGCGGCCACTAGGACGCACAGCCGGCCACCGCTGCAAGGCCATGCGGTCGGCCTCGCCGCCGCGCGGCCCCTTGCCGCACAGATGGACGCCCACCGTCGTGCGACTGGCCGCCCGACCGGACACCGCCGTGCGGCCCCTTGGTCATGCGGTTGCAAGGCCGCACGGTCGGTCGTCGTCGCACGACAGTGTGGACACACGCGATCTGCCGCCTGGCCGGCCCCAACAGTCGCGCCACTGGTCGGCTCCCTCAAACCGGCCGACCCGCTGACTCTCTTGGGGGGCACGCCGAACACCGGTCGGCCCCTCCACCGGTCGACCACCTCCATCCGGGACCCGTTGCCAACCACCGCTGGTCGGCCCCTAGGCCGCCACCTAACCTCCACCGTCGGCCGGCCTCCACCGGTCGGCTCCTCGGTCGTGCAACTTCCATTTAACCATACATATGGGGTGTGCATATAATCGAATCCCCATAATGGATGTGCGCATAACTAGTTACATTAATGCAGATGTACGCATAATAAAATATAAGGTATTGTGGTGCGCATAACAAAAATGCGCAAAACGGCCTACGTATAACAAATAATATGGTTGTGGTGTACGCATAACCATATTCGTAATGGGTGTGCGTATAGTACATAAATTGGTTACGGTACAATTATAGCAATAAAACTACACATAATGAGTGTGCGCATAGTACATAAATTGGTTACGATGTGTAGATAGCGGAACACCCAAACCACTTATTTAAGGAAATGTCACCTTCGAATTCAAAACCTATAAAAAGGGTCATGGGTCCTCCTTTCATTTCACCTTGCCTTCTACGCCTGAGAGAGCTCCCGAATAATCCTTTGAAGATCTCCCTGTGCGCTCAAAAGAATCCTCGAAGATCTTCGAAGACCTTCGAAGATCTTCGAAGACCTTCGAAGATCTTCGAAGACCTTCGAAGATCTCTTGAAGATCTCCCATAAGCCTTCGAAGACCCCTTGGGGATTTCACCGTGCGCACATTGCACCTCGCACACATTGCACCCCGCGCACATTGCACCCCGCGCACATTGCACCCCGCGCACATTGCACCTCACGCACATTTCGCTCGGCGCACATTGTACCTTACACATTGCAACGAGCACATTTCTCCAGACTCCTACGCTCGCAACCGGAGACAAACCGCAGACTCCAGATCGTGTCGAGCGCACCGCTCCCGCTTCCGAGCATATGGTGAAGTCTCCAAAGTGCAATGAGCGCATTGCTCCTCACTGTAACAACTTAGAAAATACGTAGCCTCGCGAGCAGTGGTCTGTCACTCTCGAAGCTTCTTCCCCTTCTCTCTCTACAACTGTAACGAGCAGTGGTATATCACCCTCGAAGCTTTTTCCACTTCTCTCTCTCTTTCTACAACTATAACGAGAGGCGGCATGTCACCCTCGAATTATCTACAAAGCTTTTTAATAGCACCAAGATATAGTGGAAGTTTGGCCGGCACAGATCCGGCCCCGTGGGTTTTCCCCTTTGGGGGTTTTATCACGTACGTTTTTTCTATGACTGTTTGCACGCTCGACCGCTCCCGAGCTAAGACAGTGTGATTCTTGACCGATTCAAGAGCGCCTCGAGTGACCCGCAACAAAACTAATACATAAAATATATCCCCTTATGGTGTAATGGTGTGGACCATCAAAGCAATTCTAGCCCTCCACTCAATCATCTCCTCCTCTCTTTATTTTTTTTATTTCATTAAGTAAAAGTCTCTCTCTCCTCACAATGCCCTTGGGACTACAATCGTTCGCTCAGGGGACTGTGAGTGGAAGGAGTATTATCACGACAGGGCACTATCACGGTCAGGGGTACTGTTGTTGGTCCCATGGGGTGGGAGGGGTGTAAGAACCCCCTCCCTGAAGCTGAGCACGGTCGAAAGAATTTTTATGCCCATAGCAGCCACCTTTGCGCTAGTGTTAGCAAATGGGCTAACCCCTACTACATGACGTCTACCATGTAAGGCAATACATCACATCAGATAACCAACTCATAAGAGAGTAATCGAAGTATGTAACATGAAGTCTCGATCACATACACATGTCATAAAATACAAAATCTATAACGTCCAGATATAACACCGAAAACTAGGGTTAAAACATGCTTTATAAATCTACAGTTCAAAAGTTAAGAGTATGCCCTCACGTCTCTCATTGTCAGAGTGTCTTCTGGGATCAAGGTCAGGGATGTCTCTATCATAGTTACACTCTCTGAATCAAGGTTGCCCTGCTGGAGGGGTTGTTGTTGCTGTTGTGGGTGCTCCTATAAAGAGGTAACAACAATCCATTAGTCAATTAACTAAGTGATTTCCCTTCTGCTCCCCCGATGCATCCTAAAGACTCGAGTGGGAGGAAGGATAATGGCGCTTCAAATATCAGTATAATCAAAGCAGGTGACAGGAAATGAGAATAGACAATTTTACTGAGTGAGCATCATATAAGTAAGCATTAAGGATAGTAGTAATGTAAGCATCAAATTTAACTTAACGTATAAGAATGCTCGTATAAACTTATAAGTTAAGGATCTTGTATTAGCACAAAATTAACTTATCATATAAGAATGCTCATGCAGAATTATATGATAGGGATATTCAAATGCAAAATAAAGGAATGCAATACAATGCAATGATAATGAACATGCTAATTGTATTTAACCATACGAAACATCTATGTCGACATAGACTCAGTCCAATAGTTAAGTGGGCAGCGAACCTCACGTGCCTCATCATCGTGGCAAGACGAAAACAACGAATCAAACTATCTCTGCTTTTAGGTAAGTGACACACTACCAACCTAGGACCACAATGTACAACACTAGCTCGTGTTTGTACTATTATCAAGTAACTCTCGGTAAGCCAGTGGATCCTATAAATAAGCTAAGGAGAGTGCCCACCGAGATCTCTGTCACAAGACATGTAACATCCCCCTTTTGAATTAGATCCCCCATGAGTGACATGTGTCACATTTGGCTGACTTGGACTAGGTAGTGGGCCTAGGATGACCATGAATGGGTCACTAGCACTATAATTGACTTGATTAGTCAACATTAAGAGGCTTAAGTCAAAATTTGGTCAACCTTGCCTAATTAACTCCAATTAGAGCTCACTTGACCAAATTTACCCCACCCAATCCAATTAGTCACCATGATGAGTCACGGTGTTCATAACCATCATGTGGGGCATGCCACATCGTCATTTTGACCATGGTCACCATCTAGGTCAGCCTTGGTCAAATATGTACACATTTGATTAAATTAAGCTAAACCCATTTCCCCTTTGGCCTTAAATGTAAGAACCCCCCCCCCCCCCCCCCCCCCCCTCCCGGTAACAGTGCGGGCGAGGGAATTCTTATACCCAGAGCAGTCGTCATGCGGTAGTGTTAGCAAACGAGCTAACTTCTACTACATGATGTTTGCAATGTAAGGCGAGACATCATTACATCATAGTAAGACCAACATATAAAGACAGTATAAGAGACAAAGATGAAGTCCTAATTCACATTTTTATACACAAGGACATAAAGTCCAGGATTACAACGAAAACTACGGCCAAGACATGCCCTGAAAAGACTAGGGCTAAGACATGTCCTACAAAAAGAGACTTGGGCTAAAACATGCCCTTAATCAAAAATAAGAAATATGGAGCAGAAATAAATGCTCACATCTCTCGGCACATTGCACCCCACGCACATTACACCCCACGCACATTGCACCCCGCACACATTGCACCCCGTGCACATTGCACCCCGCGCACATTGCACCTCGCGCACATTGCACCCCGCGCACATTGCACCCTGCGCACATTTCCCTCAACGCACATTGCGTCGCGCACATTATACCCTGCACATTGCAATGAGCACATTGCTCCATACTCCTAAGCTCACAATCGTAGACAAGCCGCAGACTCCAGATCGTGTCGAGCGCTCTGATCCGTCTTCCGAGCATCTGTTGAAGACTTCAAAGTGCAACGAGCGCATTGATCCTCACTATAACAACTTAGAAAATACTTAGCCTCATGAGCGGTGGTCTGTCACCTTCGAAGTTTCTTCTCCTTGTCTCTCTACAACTATAACGAGCGGTGGTCTATCACCCTCGAAGTTTCTTCCCCTTCTCTATCTCTACAACTGTAACGAGAGGCGGTCTGTCGCCCTCGAATTATCTACAAAGCTTTATAATAACACCAAGATATAGTGAAAATTTGGCCGGCACAGATCCGTCCTCGTGGTTTGTTTCCCTTTCTGAGGTTTTTTCACGAATGATTTTTCTGTGACTGTTTGCGCACTCGACCGCTCCCGAGCTAAGACGGTCTGATTCTCGACTGATTCAAAAGTACCCCGAGTGACCCGCAACAAAACTAATACATAAAATATATCCCCTTATGGTGTAATGGTGTGGACCATCAAAGCAATTCTAGCCCTCCACTCAATCATCTCATCATCTCTTTATTTTTTTATTTCATTAAGTAAATGTCTCTCTCTCCTCAGAATGCCCTTGGGACTACAATCGTTCGCTCAGGGGACTGCAAGTGGAAGAAGTATCATCGCGACAGGGCACTATCACGGTCAGGGGTAGTGTTGTTGGTCCCATGGGGTGGGAGGGGTGTAAGAACCCCCTCCCTGAAGCTGAGCACGGTCATGAGAATCCTTATGCCCAGAGTAACCACCTTTGCGCTAGTGTTAGCAAATGGGCTAACCCCTACTACATGACGTCTACCATGTAAGGAAAAACATCACATCAGATAACCAACTCATAAGAGAGTAATCGAAGTATGTAACATGAAGTCTCAATCACATACACATGTCATAAGATACAAAATCTATAACGTCCAGATATAACACCGAAAACTAGAGTTAAAACATGCTTTATAAATCTATAGTTCAAAAGTATAAGAGTATGCCCTCACGTCTCTCATTGTCATAGTGTCTTTTGGATCAAGGTCGAAGATGTCTCTATCATAGTTACAGTCTTCGAATCATGGTAAAGCATGTGACAGGAAATGAGAATAGACAATTTTACCAAGAGTGCATCATATAAGTAAGCATTAAAGGATAGTAGTAATGTAAGCATCAAATTTAACTTAACTTATAAGAATGTGCGTATAAACTTGTAAGTTAAGAATCTTGTATTAGCATAAAATTAACTTATCATATAAGAATGCTCATGCAAAATTATATGATAAGGATATTCAAATGCAAAGTAAAGGAATGCAATACAATGCAATGATAATGAACATGCTAATTGTATTTAACCATACGAAACATCTATGTCGACATAGACCCAGTCCAATAGTTAAGTGGGCAACGAACCTCACGTGCCTCATCATCGTGGCAAGACGAAAACAACGAATCAAACTATCTCTGCTTCTAGGTAAGTGACACACTACCAACCTAGGACCACAATGTACAACACTAGCTCATGTTTGTACTATTATCAAGTAACTCTCGGTAAGCTAGCAGAGCCTATGAACAAGTAAAGGAGAGTGCCCACCGAGATCTCTATCCACAAGACATGTAACATCCCCCTTTTGAACTAGATCCCCCATGAGTGACATGTGTCACATTTGGCTGACTTGGACTCGGTAGTGGGCCTAGGATGACCATGAATGGGTCACTAGCACTATAATTGACTTGATCAGTCAACATTAAGTGGGTTAATTCAAAATTAGGTCAACCTTGCCTAATTAACTCCAATCAGATCTCACTTGACCAAATTTACCCCATCCAAGCCAATTGGTCACCATGATGAGTCATGGTGTTCATAACCACCATGTGGGGCAAGCCACATCATCATTTTGACCATGGTCACCATCTAGGTCAGCCTTGGTCAAATGTGTACACATTTGATTAAATTGAGCTAAACATATTTCCCCTTGGGCCTTAGATATAAGAACCCCCTCCCGGTAACAGTGCGGGCGAGGGAATTCTTATACCCAGAGCAGTCGTCATGCGGTAGTGTTAGCAAATGGGCTAATCTCTACTACATGATGTTTGCAATGTAAGGTGAGACATCATTACATCACAGTAAGACAAACATATAAAGAAAGTATAAGAGACAAAGATGAAGTCATAATTCACATTTTTATACATAAGGACATAAAGTCCAGGATTACAGCGAAAACTAGGGTCAAGACATGCCCTGAAAAGACTAGGGCTAAGACATGTCCTACAAAAAGAGACTTGGGCAAAAACATGCCCTTAATAAAAAATAAGAAATATGAAGCACAAATAAATGTGCACATCTCTCGGCACATTCTCGAGGGCTGGAGTAGGGGATACCACTATCAAGATCTCCACCAATACTTCAAGGATATCAGGTTGGGGGTGGTACTGCAGGCTCGATTGTTGCAGGGGCTCCTAGAGAGGATTGTAACAAACCGTTAGTTAATTTGACTAAATGGATTTCCTTTCATTCCCCACAATGCTTCCTAAAGCATCGAGTAGAGGGAAGTGGTAAAAGTGCACAAACGGTAGTATGAGTGAACCGGGTGGCGAGAAAGAGAGCGTTCGTGTTATAAAACAAGTAGCAAGGTGAATGCGTAAATGACTCGGGTCATAAGAATATCCATACAAACTTATAAGTTTAGGGTCTTATTTTAACATAATAATAAATCTAGCAAGTAACTTAAGAGAGTATTGTAATGAAAATAAGTAGCATGTATGGTGTAGAAAATTGACCTTGTCCTCAAGGTCCTGGAGACTCTGGTCGGCGGTTCTGGTAAAACATCAGAAGCTAAGAGGCATCGTGGTGGGCTGGTTTCCAAAAAGCTGGCATGGGACTGCCCGAGAGAAGAAGCAATGTCGTGCCGACAAAATATCTCATCCTCAAGGGGTAGCGAGGTGCACCCCAGTTGAATTAGGGTCTCGGTTGGTGGTCGGATGCTATGAAAACGGACGGCGGAGCCCCATCCAAATCCTAAACGATGACCTTGGAGTCTGAGATTAGGTCGATGAGGAGTGGGTAGTGATGAGTGGGAAGAAAACCCAATGAGAACATCATTCTATTTTATCTCCAAATGCCACCATACACCCAAACAGACTCTTGAGTACTTGCCCAACTTACACATGAACTTGCTTAAATATACTCATGCTCAGAAATACATCACATAATGCAAACATTACATCAAACAGAAACATACATATTCACATAATTTAAACACAACACATACAAAAACACATTACCCAAACAAAACTAACAACACTCAAGCCTTTATCCCACTATAGTGGGGTCGGCTATATGGATCCTTGGTCGCCATTGTGCCCTATCTTTAGTCATAATCTCACTAATGCCTAATCATGTCTTTCCTTATAGTCTCATTACAAGTCTTTATTGGTCTACCCCTCCCCCGTTTAACATGCCTAGTGACTAAACTCTCACAACAACTAGTAGGTGCCTCTAATGGTCTCCTTTGTATGTGTCCAAACCATCTTAGTCGAGCATCTCTGCAATTGGTGTCACTCTTGTCTTATCCCTGATACATTCATTCCTAATTTTATCCAGTCACGTGTCCACACATCCACCTAAGCATTCTCATCTCCGCAAGTCTCATTTTTTGCTCATGTACACAATTCACTGCCCAACACTCAGAACCATAGAGTATCGCTAGTCTAATTGCGGCATGATAAAACTTGTCTTTAAGTTTTAATGGTACTTTACGATCACATAAGATACCTGACGCGCCTCTCCACTTCAACCAGCCTGTTTGGATTCTATTATCACATATTTATCGACATCTCCATCTTTTTGAACTATTTATCCAAGATATTTAAAGCATTCACTGCGAGAAATATCTTGATCACCCAACTTAATAACGAAGTCATCCGTCCTTCTTACACTGCTAAATTTAAGTTCCATATACTCTGTCTTTGCCCTACTCAACATAAAACTCTTCTTTTCTAAAGTGACTCGCCAAGATTCAAGTTTCGCGTTTACACCCTCGCGCGTCTTATCGACCTAAACGATATCATCCGCAAACAATAAACATCAAGGTATTGCTTGTTGGATATGTCTGGTGAGCTCATCTAAGATTAGGGTAAAGAGATAAGGGCTTAAAGCAGAACCTTGATGTAAGCCAACAGTGATAGGGAATTCCTGCGTTAATCCCCCAGATGTCCTCACCCTCGTCACTGAATTTGTATACATATCTTTGATTATGTCAATGTATGATGCATTTACACCTTTCTTTTCTAAGACTCTCCATAAGATCTCTCTTGGAACCCTATCATAAGCCTTCTCAAGATCGATAAACAGCATATGCAAATCTTGTTTTCTTTCTCGATAATTGTCAATGAGTCTCCTCAAGAGATGTATAGCTTCCCTGGTCGACCGACCTGGCATGAATCCAAATTGATTCTCCGAGACCCGTCATAGTCTTCTTTCTATTACGTGTTCTCATAGTTTCATGATATGACTCATTAATTTAATTCCTCTGTAATTAACACAATTTTATATCTCTTTTATTCTTATACAAAGGTATCAAGATACTCTCTCTCTCTCTCTCTCTTCATTGATCTGACATCCTCTTTGACTTCAGTATCTTATTGAAGAAACATGTAAGCCACAATTCATTCTTTCCCTGACATTTCCATACTTCGATAAGTATATTGTTTGGAACCACCAACCTATGTTGCATTGTCAAACTTTCTCATGGTATGACTTTGCAATCCTTACAAATCATTTTATCCATTTTGCGAGTCATAAAATATCTTATTTATGACTTAATTGATTTAGGGTTAAGGATTACTAAATAAAATTACATATTCGCATATAATCCGAACATAATTAGATACAAAAACATACATATTCACATAATCCAAACACAACTGCATATACAAACATGCATTTATGCACATCAATACTTACATGCATTTGCATTTCAATCCAATCAGTTAGCTTCAATCATATCCAAGCTCGTCTCAATTCAAGTTCACAGCAAAACGAGTTCAGCGCATTTGTCAGCCGACTAACTTTAATTCAAGCGCAAATTCAATCGAATATTTGAGCTAAACTCACAACCGAAGAAATACCCTCAACACGGTTCTGTAACACCCTATATTATAATAAAAAAATATGATGAAATGCCGCTTAAAATTATTAGATGCTAATATTTGGATAGCTTACTAACACATAGCCAACACGCTGCGAACCTTTCTCGTGCTGTAGCAGCACGGTCCAAAGTCAAAAAAACTCGGGCTAATATACTACCCAACATATCTCAAAATGGCATCAATGCGGCTTCGGTACGAATCCATCAACAGCAAAATTTCGTGTCGCAGCAGGCAAGGCCAAGCGAATTCCATCTAGCTCCGGTTTTGCGATCACCTGGCAACCAAGACGAGATCTGAAAAGAATTTTTTAGCTTGATTCAGGATCATGGGAAGAAAAAACTATTATAAAAGAGGGATATATATATATTTATACGTTTCTGTTAGCCCAAATGCAAGGTCCAACATGTCATTTTCCTCATCAGTAGGCTCCTCTAGCTTGTTGTAATAATTGACATCCTAGCACCAACAAACTTTCATTAAAAGCTAATTCAAAGAAAAAAAAAAAGAGTTAGTAAAACATCTTCTAAACATATAGTTTGGCAGGGCCTAAAATCTAAATTCACTTCAGACTCTGTTTGGAGTTGTTCCGACGAAACCGAACCGCCGACCGTCAAAATGCCAAATGACACTAGTCATCCCAGTGTGGTCACTGTTAAGCATTTGTTTAGCTCTTCTTTTGATACACTTGCTATTTAGACTCTAGTTCTTTTGTTGATTCTAACCACTATATATGTTGAACTTGTGTTATGATCGTACTTTAGATTGCTCTGTGGTGCAGCTGAGATTTATTTTTACTCTTATGCGTGCATACAATTTTCTTTAAGTCTAATCTTTTTGCAGGTTTTGGACACGGTTGTGTACTTTTCACGATTAGTTGAATTTACACAAACCACCCTAACCGACGTCGAGTTTACCGCGGACATAGGAGGAGATTGTAAAGTATTTTATTTAAATATGTTCGCATGTCGGAACCGACTTGTTATGACTTAACGGGTCTCGTGTCAACCTAGGGCTAGGCTCTATGCTGGAGATACTATTTAACCACATTCCAAACTTGATAGACATAGTAGAATATCTTGAGCGGCCTCTAACCCTAACAGTCACAAATGTCGTGGAAACAACAATTGGTGGTGTACTGATTGCGGTGAGACCACAGAACACCGACTCCCGAAGACCAACGCATCATTGGCGTTCTACAAACATTCTACCAGTGTCCGAAACACCGCTCCAAACAGAACCTTAAACCCTGCACTCTCAACTTTCCCAATCAATTACCTGCAGTTCAAAATCATTGTAATTGCATCCAACACTAAATAGTAAAGAAGCTAATTTCAATTCAAACCAAATGGACACATTCTCGAGAGGCCCCCGCTTAATCTTTTAATCAGCTTAGTTCGTCGTCTACTACGGGAAAAACTTTTGATAAAAAATTGGTGAAGAGCGAAGAATTACGATGAATGAACTAAATACTTCGGGTGCTGGGTCCCAAATGGGAAGACAAGTCATCCATTCTATTTGGAAATAAATTGGCTTCCTTTATGCCATTTCGAATTTTGGATAGGGTTAGGACTTTAGGATACTGAAAATAGTAGGAACCAAGATGGAAACAGACCCAAGCTATACGCGCTATGAAGTAGATGACCCTAAATAAATACAGAAGGAATAGAAACAATATATGAAATCTGCTTGCGAGTACCGTCACAATCACATGGCAGGTTGAACATGCCAATGACCCCTCACATGCTCCTGGAATAAAATAAAAGTTCTTATGTTAGAATCATATATTGAAGCTCTGGTTGATTTGAAGGAATTGAAGGCAATGCATTGTAACTTCGCATCGGTCCCAATGAAATTGAAGGGTAATTGGATTGGCCCAGGACATGTGAGCAAACATATTCCGTACTCAACCGCAGCAAACAAATTCGCGATCCACCACTCACCCACCCCAAAATAAGAAAATTAACGAATATTTAGTACCAAACGAGAAAGAAAACACATTTATTTGGATCCCCCCCCCCCCCAATAAGAAAATTAACAATATTTAGTGCCAAACGAGAAAGAAAAAATCTTCTCACCTAACTTCCCTCGATCGAACAAATACGTGAAAATTAACTTAATTTCAATTCCATTGCCTTCACCTTCAAATTCCTTCTCATTCATCTCTCCTTTTCAATTCCTTCAAGCCAAACAGAGCATAAAGTAAATGACAGGGAGAGGAGATACATAACATAAATCATCATTTTCTTGCAATAGAAAAAAGTTGAAATGCTCAATTGGAATCATCATTCATAATACTCGACCTTCAAGCTCAATATCATTTTCATGAGCAGCTTCCAACATTGACATTCCTATAGGAACACTTATTGTCTTCTCTTCGCCATCCTTATCAACAAATGTAACAGATATCCTGCGTGATATGGAAGCCATATATAATAATAGCCTTACTAGTAGTTAAAAGCTATAAAAAATGGAAAAACTGTATAAATTTATCGGACATGAAAGACTTCGAACTGCTATGCCAG
The DNA here is from genome assembly GCA_033032865.1 of Dactylorhiza incarnata. Taxonomy (NCBI): domain Eukaryota; kingdom Viridiplantae; phylum Streptophyta; class Magnoliopsida; order Asparagales; family Orchidaceae; genus Dactylorhiza; species Dactylorhiza incarnata. The sequence goes on along the minus strand of JAWHQI010000157.1, from coordinate 4,278,753 downwards.
GGTGTAGTACACCAGGTTTGAAGAAAAATAGGTGATCAACAATTTTGTGATGTTGAATTTGGTTGCGCACGTTAGAAAATTACTATTATGCGGCACCAGCCCAATGCTCGACAGCCATGCCTTTGAATGCCAAAATTTCATGATGGAATACCATTGGTAGGCTACGAATAATTACCGAAACTTGAATATCGTTCGATATTTTACTCGAATAGGATTCGAATTGAAACAATCCAAGATGATTTTGAGACATTCAAACAGGCTTGGATCAAATTTCTAAGTCGATTTCAAGTTAGGGCCCATGAGCCTGGTTCGTTAAAACACGAGTCGATATAAGCTATATGGTAGGCCCATGATAGGCTTACGTTGTCGCCAAACAATATATGTAAATTGATACGCAAGAGAATACAAGATATCAAAACAGGCTTGATCCAATCTCTAGAGATAGGATCCCTCCAAGAGTCTACTCTCCAAGAGAGTCAAATAAACCTAAATAATCCAAGATACCTAAAACGATTCACCACCACTCTCTTATATAAGTGGGACTGACATACATAGAATTACTAAATGTCATAGGGCTACATAGGTAGATAGGAGGATGTGTGGATTCCCTGGGGAGTCATCTTCGTATCAACACTTTCCTCCTAAATATGGACCTTGTCCTCAAGGTTGGGGCCCGTAGGGGTCATCAGCAAGAGTCAGAGGATTCAAGTCAGCGACGTCGGGAGTGTCGTCTTCGGCGCCGAGCAACAAGCACAAGTTATGATTTGTGGGTGGGTGAGTACGGATGGTAGCAGCAAAAAAGAGTCCCTTGCAGCGAAGCTCAAAGTATTGTCGGTGAGATAAGCGTTGGGATGGTGAGGGTGCCACCAGAGGTAGGATTTGCGGAAATGGCAGTTGATCAAGGCGATGGAGAGGTGGTTGAAATTTTCGGTAGTCGCAGCGGTTGGTGGGTTGGCCGGGTAGAGGAGGATGGATGGGCCGTGTAGAGTTCCTTGTCGAGGCAGCGAGCTTGCTCCATGGTGCGGGTGTGAGTTGTTGGGTTGTGGACACGAATGCGTGCCCAGATATGGGGCTGGAGGCCCACGAGAAAATACCCAGATAGTGGTCAGAGGTTAGTTCGTTGACGTTCTTGGCAACCTTAATGAACTCGGTATGTAGGTTGTGACAGTTTCAGACTGACAAACGGAGCTGAGGCGCTCATAGGCATTACCCGCTTAGTACCTGTCAAAGTGGTGAAGGAGTTCCACCTTCAAGGTGGGCAAAGAGAGATCAGGGACATGTTGGCGCATCTAGAGAACCCAGTGGAGCGCAGGTCCCTCCTTATCGATAGTCGCAATAAGAACCTTCTGGTCGGTACGGGTAGACTATTGGTCGAAAAATTGCTCAGTGCGGGCCGAGGAGGTCGGTGCTGTAAAACACTGGAATCTCAATCCAGTGAAGATGGGTCGGGTGGACGTCCTTAGCAAGGTGCAGGAACCTCATGTAGTCAATAACAGGCTCGTTGGGGGGCTGCAGTGGAAGTGTTAGGCGCATAGGTTGACGGTTTATAGTAGTGTCCTTGAGCTCGCATAGGAGGAGAGTGAGGTCGTCTAACCGAGCTTCGAGCCGATCAAAGCGAGCAGAATCAATGGAGCCTGAAGCTCCTCATTTGCTCGTAGGGCCATTGAATAAGTTTTGGGCATGAATCAAAGGAGCGGTAGAGAGAATGGGGCTAAGCGGTAGAAAAAAAATTCAGGGGCCGATCACTTAGAAGTTGTGTTGGATGCCACCACGAGCGCGGAATGTCCGCACAGGGAGCGGGCTGAAGCTGTGTTGGAGAAAAAGTTCTAGCCAACTGTACGAACACTTCTAGCGAGTGCAGGAAAGTTGGGTCAGAGATGTCAAAAGTTGGGAGGCGTCGGTGCTAGGGAAGAGGGGAGATCATCGCGACTGTCGCTGCGTAAGTGGGTTGCAATCGTAGAAGAAGCATGAGACGCAAGGCTATGACGATGGAAACGTCGGAGGGGCCAGGACATCCACTGAAGGAGAGGGCACATGGTGGCGCGAGGTCAGTCGAGGGGATACGCGTGGGCGGCGATGCTCGTCAAATGGAATCGGGCGGAAGGAAGACGAGCGAATACTACACTTGGTAGATGGGTGGTTGATACGTGCATTTAATATATGGTTTCCACCGTGAAATTCAATGTGTTATCGTTTTATTTAGTATTAGATGTGTTTGGAAAGTGTTCATTTTTATATTATATGCATAACTGGACTGTGTGGACGTGTTCTTTAGCCAATGTTGATTTTTGTGCGTGTCTAGGAAAGTAATGATCAAAATTTCTCACGCACACCGGTGTGTTTCACGGCACATGCGCGTGGGTCCCATATTCCCTTGGCCGCAGGATATTTCTGGATCTGAATTTGCGCGTGCGATATTTCCGCACGCGCGTGCGCGCACGTACAATTGTGCGTGCGCGGTCATTTAAAATGGGATGATCCGAATTTGCGTGTGTGATATTTCCGCATGCGCGTTCGATATTTCCGCGCGCGGGTGCGCGCACATGCAATTGCGCGTACGCGACCTGGGCGCCCAGTTCCCTTCAAATGTTTACTTCACGTACGCGCGTGCACTTATTTTTGGTATATAATTGTTGTTTGCGATTTCTGCCGAATCGACCAACCGGGAGCGCCGTTTTCAGTGCCATTTATCCCTAGAGCTCTAAGGTTTCGCCCCTAAGTCTTCTTTTACCTCCCCAAGCATTCTAAAAGTGAAGAAGGTGATTTGCAAGGTTCCATTGGAGATTCAAGCTGGAGCACTTTACGTGGAGGCGAAAAACCCGGAGAGAAGACATGACTAGGAGGAGGTGAGAGCTCTCTCCCGTATCGTGGAAGGTATCCAAGTAAGAGTTGGAAAGCTAGTGGACCAAGCCGTGCTCCCCTTCGATTCTGGGGAAGAGTCTCTCGTTTCCTCCGTATCAAGGAGTGGTAACTTGTATCTTGCCCTTCTCTTTTAGAATATTTGTAACCTTATTGAAGTGTATTCTAAAGGATCTGCACACCATAACCATTGGGTGTAGGTGTTCATAGTTGCACTCTCTATTGTGGATGGTATGGATGAGCGGTGTCGGCGACCTGCGGAGGAGAGAAGCACCCTTAGCTTAGTTTTATTTCCTTGCTTTAAGTGTTAAGAAACCCCCATCAAATCAACGCTTTCCCGTCATAGCTTTTATTTCAAGTCTTTCTCAAGAGATAACTTCACCCCGCCGTGTTCCGCATGAGATCGATACTGGGGGATTCACTTCCCGTTTTATTATTACGTGTACGACCGCAGTATCCTTGTCGTGTGATGCATCAAGATTTTGGCGCGGTTGTCAGGGAACACGACACGTGTGTGTCTTGAGAGAGAGTCGAGAAGTAAAGTTTTTCTTCCAGTTGTATATTGCGTTGTTTTTCTATTTTCTGTTTCTGCTTTCTGTTTTTGATTATTTACTTTAAATTTTTTGTCTGCTTGCGATTCTGGAGAGGAACCGGGGTGAGCTTGTCCCTCTTGATCCTGAAATTGAGCGAACTTTGCGAAATCTGTGAAGAGAGCAAGCTCGAATCATGGACGCTCAGATTCCTCAAATGAATAATCCCCATGTTCCTCCAGATCCCAATGTTTTGGTTGATGATGAAGTGGTGCAGTCGCGTGCTCGCACAATGTTGGAGTGCACTACCCCCACCATCGATAGTGTTTACTCTATATTGACCCCGGCCATCACGAATCAACATTTTGAGATTAAGCCCGCTATTCTAAATATGCTTCAACATTCTGTGCAATTTTCCGGTTCGCCTTTAGAGGACCCTTACTTCATCTTTACAATTTTATCGAGGTGTGTGATACGTTTAGAATTAACTGGGTTTCTGATGATACTATTATGCTGCGGCTTTTTCCCTTTACCACTAGGGATAAAGCCAAATCCTGGTTATATTCTCCCTCGTCTAGTTCCATCACCACCTGGGCCCTTCTCGAAAATGCTTTTCTTAATAAGTTTTTCCCTGTTGCTAAAGTTTTAGCAGCTCGTAATGAATTTTCTACCTTCATGCTGTGTGATCAAGAGTCCCTCGCGAAGACGTGGAAGTGATTTAACGACCTTCTGAGGAAATGCCCTCAACATGAGGTTACCAAGTGGACCCTCGTGAACACTTTATATGAATCACTTTGATCAAAGCTTACGCGCAAACATCGATTATGTTGCAGGAGGATCTATGATGGGGAAAACCCTGGATGAAATGTGGAACATAATGAGAATGCTTGCCGCACAAAATGCCCAATGGGGCAATGGGAGAGGTGCCCCCAAGAGGGCTGCTGGTATCTATGAAGTTGATCCTCACACCGCAATATCAGCCCAATTGGGGGTCATATCTAAAAGAATTGAAGAGTTAACTCTAAAGGGGAAGGCTACCCCTACTGTTGCTCCGGTCCATGTTGTCTCCTGTCAAAGTTGTGGTGCTTCCGGGTATCACTCCTTCGAGTGCCATGCGGGGAGCACTTTTCCTGATTTCTGTCTTTCTAACAATATTGAAGATGTGATTTTGTAGGGAATCGGCAAAGAGGTCCTCTGTTCTCCAATACGTATAATTATGGGTGGCGCAATCACCCTAACTTCTCTTGGAGAGATGGTGTGCAGCATGGACATGGCGGGAAAGCTAGTGGAAGCCGACCTCCTCAGCAGTTTGGGCCTCCCCCAAACTCCAATCCGCAAGATAACAGAGCGCCATGGGAAGATAAGCTGGATAAGCATATAGATTCTACTCATTCTTTCATTGTAAGTCAGGGCACTACTCTTAAGAACTTAGAAACTCAAATAGCTCAACTTGCAAAATTAATAACTGAACGTATGTCGGATACCCCCCCCCCCCCCCCCCCCCAAGTCAGTCAGAGACTAATCAACGTGAGCAAGGTCGGATCACTTCCGGACATGCTTCTATTTTTAACGAGGGTATTGTAGTAGATTGTGTGATAAACAATGTAGCCACCTAAGTTTTAGTTGACACGGGCAATTGGACACATGTTCATCTTGCAACATTATCTCACTTCAGGATGTCGAAAAATTTAATATAGATCCTGTTGTTGATGAATCTGTGCCGCTTACTTTGGTTGATGGGTCGAAAGTTACTACTGCAGGGGCTGCTAATAATGTTGAAATCACTTTGGATGGTGATACTTTCACCGCGGAGTTTCAAGTGATGGGACCCCACGAAAACGATGCTCCACCAGTTTTTGGGTTGCCTCTCTTGAAATCTCTTGGCGCCACTTTGCATCTTGTAGAGGGGCGCATCTCGTTCCCATCCAAAGAGGTTGCTGACCACGTTGTTCTTTTATCTATTGATTTGGATACTGAGCCTCGGCGTAGCATGTTTTCGGATTGTTTGTCCAGTGTGTTGCTTGATTTTCTTACAGGTGAAATGATATGAGAAGTTTTGATGAAGGAAGAAGAAGAGAAGGATGAGAAGATGCAGGTGATGGAGCCTCCAGATGAGGTGATTTCTGTTGTTGAAGATGAAGGAGTTCATAATGATGAAGGTGCTGGTGATGTTGCCCGTCATGTTGGTCTAACTGAGCCAAGAAGTCTGAAGAAGAAGGTTTGTTGGGCTGATCTTGCCTCCCCTGCTGTGGTGGAGCAAGATGTGGATCCGCGGCTAGTCGATGATTTGTCTCGCAGAGCTGAAATGAACAAAGCACGGTGGCGATCACCACGTGTTGAACTTAAGAAGCGGGAGAGGGAGGAGCATGTAGCTCGGGCTGCGGTGCTAAGAAAGAGAGCCGGTGTCGGGCCGAGTGGGAGTTATTCTCACTCACGCCCAAGCACCGCACATGTTGTTTCCTCTGTCTCCAAGACGAAAATTATTATAAATCAGCTTATAGTTGATTGCTTCTTGAACCATTCGGTTCTTTAAATTTCTAGTTTTGAAAACTTTGCGTAATTAGTTTTGAACTTTTGCTTTTATGCCTAGACAATTTATTTAAATGTTAATTCAGGTATTTGGTCCAGCTCAAGGACGTTAAACAAAATGATCTTGGGAGGCACCCCATGATTATCCGTTTTTCTTATTTCAATTTTTGTTTGTCTATTTTGTTTTGTTTGCGCAAACCCATGTTGCAGGATCCGGATTGGTCACGTGTATCTTTTTAGGCCGAGCCTCTCATGGTGCACATTTTTGCTAGGATTCAATTTTTCAAGTCGCCACGGAATGCCCCATTCTCGGGCATTGGGTAACACTTTCTATCCTACCTTGATTTTAAATTTCCATAGCAGGCATTGAGGGCAATGCATCGTTTAAGTCTGGGAGGGAGATAGTATTACTTGATTGCACACATTTACATTCTGTTAGCGTATTTTCCAAAATGTGCCCAATTTTAAATTTGTCTCTCTTGTGCATTCATTTTCGTACCCATGCGCTTAAGATTTGAACATTGTTAGTTTTCGAGCTTTCTTGATTTATTTCATAGTTGTTAGATTAGGCTAAATTTCTTTTAGAATTTGATTATTATAGTGAATAGTGACTCGTGCTGTGTTTTCTAGTTTAATGCACGTATGTTAAATAGGATTTATTTCTAGAATTAGTTTTTATGTATGCTTCCTAGTTTACACTTTCTTTTTACTTAATATCTTCGGTCTATATCCACTCGTAATTAGAATACGGTATCATTCGACGATTAGTGTATGGATGTGTGTAACAAACCGCTAGTTGAGTATTATCCGATTTTGATGAAAGAGCATCCTTTCTCAGTGTCTAGAACTTGCCCTTAACGACTCTCGAAATGTTTGCATAGACTAGTTTCACAAATATGACTTACGCTTTTCATTGGATCGATTGTGCTTTTGCATCATATCCTACACGTGCCTACCATTGCTTACACACTTGGGCATTGCACCCGTCCTTTTGATTCACCACACCTAAAAATCACTAAAGCCTAAAAGTCCAACCTAATCTCACACTTAGATTTGAGCTCAATTTAAAAAACGGATTTTCTACATGTGTTTCGATAGTTGTATTTTTGTGATTGAGTGTGCAAGCTCTCCGGGTACACTTGTATTTTTAAATGCAAGCTCTCATTTTTAGTTTATGTGTGATCTAAAGCCTTCGTCTTTATCTATTGTATTTACCTCACCTTAAACCTAAGTCAAAATGTTTCGTCACAATTTTAAGCCCTAACGATTTGTGGAGTTAGATTTAGCTAGTGTTGTCAAGAGAGTGTGACTGGGTAAGCCTATGGACATCGTCATTGATGGATTTCTTTGGAGGTTGCCCCGTAGTCTTAATTGAATAATGCTAAGCTTAGTGGCCGCACTACTTTCTCCCAACGCTGAATCTAGGACGATACGTGTAGTTCTTTCTTAGGAGTGAATATTACTTTTTGATATTATGTTGGAAAAGGATTGTAACTATTTAGTACACATAGGAAGTTTTTCTAGTGTTTTTCTTATTTCACCGCGGGCATGGAACTTCCTTATCCACTCCATATTTTCAGTTTCTATTTGAGTATTTAGTTTCGTCTAATACCCGTGAGTAGAGTGGTTTGCTCGGGACGAGCAATCGTTCAAGTATTTAATACGTGCATTTCATATATGGACCTCATTGTTTTAAATGTCCTCTGACGTGTCCGACATGTCTCCCGATGTCATTTTTTAGGGCAAAACGATATGTTTTTCTACAAAAAATAGATTGTCCTTTTGTAAAATATAGACCGGCATGTCCAATTTTTTCCGATATATCGGCCGACACGACTTTTAAATATATCGTCCGCTATTTTATTTTATGTTATATTAACAGACTAACATCATATGTTTAAATCGCCTATGAATATTATATTATGTATGTTTAAATCGATTAGACTTATTGTTTCAATTTTTTTAACGTTTTATTCTTACAACCAATTTTATATAATTGCTTCACAATTTTTTTATTTCATATTACAAAAAATATGAAAATATTTAATACATTAATTACAAAAAAATGAAAATATTTAAATCTTCTTTATTTGCAATAAACTTATTGTTATCAAAATAAAATTATTGTATACTATTAAATATATTTTACAATGTATCATTTTGTATTTGTTAATAATATTTGATCTTAGATACTATTCGATTTTATTTCGTAATATAAATTGCTCATTTTTTATCTATTTGTTATATTATATTTCTATTTTTATAAGATATAATTATAGTTAGTAAACATAAAAATAAAAAAATTATTTATAAGATATGGAAATCCAATATTTTAAAATATCCCTAACATGTCTCCGACTTCCGACATCCGACATTTAAAAACTCAATATGATATGTCGCCGACATCCGATATTTAAAACATTAATATGATTTCCACCGTGAAATTCAATGTGTTATCATCTTATTTTGCGCTAGATGTGTTTGAAAAATGTTTGTTTTTATATTATATGCATATCTGGACTGTGTTGATGTGTTATTCAGCAAGTGTGGATTTTTGTGCATGTCTAAGAAAGTTATGTCCAAAATTGCTCACGCACGCCCGTGCGTTTCACGGCGCACGTGTGTCTCCTGTTCCCTTGCCCGCGGGCTATTTCTGGATCTGAATTTGCATGTGCGGCATTTCCGCACGCACGTGGGCGCACGAACAATTGTTCGTGCGCGGTCATTTACGTTGGTTTTTTCTGAAAATGGGATGATCCGAATTTGCGTGTGCGATATTTCTGCACGCGCGTGCGCGACCTGAGGCACAGTTCTCTTCTACTGTTTACTTCACGGACGCATGTGCGCATTTTTTTTATATAATTGTTGTTCGCGAATTCTGCCGAATCGACCAACCGGGAGCGCCGTTTTCAGTCCTATTTCGCCCCAGAGCTCTAAAGTTTCGCCTCTATGTCTTCTCCTACCTCCTCAAGCATTCTAAAAGTGAAGAAGGTGATTTGCAAGGTTCCATTGGAGCTTCAAGGCGGAGTACTTGACGTGGAGGCGAACAAACCGTAGAGAATACAATACTAGGAGGAGGTGACATCTCTCTCGTATCGTGGAAGATAGCCAAGGAAGAGTTGGAAGAGTTGGAAGAGCTAGTGGAACAAGCCGTGCACTCCTTCGATTCCGAGGAAGAGTCTCTCGTTTCCTCCGTATCAAGGAGTGGTAACTTGTATCTTGCCCTTCTCTTTTAGAATATTTGTAACCTTATTGAAGTGTATTCTAAAGCATCTACACATCATGACCATTGAGTGTAGGTGTTCATAGTTGCACTCTCTATTATGGATGGTATTGATGAGATAGGTGTTTTTCTTGTTGTGTTGTGAATGAGCTTTTGATCTTGTTGTTTGGTTGTCCTTGTGGTGATTGTGATGCGTTGATTGAGCTTGGGATTTGAGTGAGCTTGTGAGCTCGAGAGCATGAGTTTGGCTTTGCGGTTGCAAAGTGAGTGCGAAGAGGTGAGGGTGACCCTCGTTGGTGATTGTGAGTGTGAGGCGGTGTTGGAGACCCACAGTGTGAGCGAAGAGCTGAAGGCGACCCTCATTGGTGAACTTGAACAAAGCGGTGTTGGCGACCCGCGGAGGAGAGAAGCAGTGAAGGCGACCCGCACCCTTAGCTTAGTTTTATTTCCTTGCTTTAGGTGTTAAGAAACCCCCCATCAAATCAACGCTTCCCTCCATAGCTTTCATTTCAAGTCTTTCTCAAGAGATAACTCCACCCCGCCGTGTTTCACGTGAGATTGATACTCGGGGATTCACTTCCTGTTTTATTATTACTTGTACGACCGCGATATCCTTGCCGTGTGACGCATCAGTGGTGTCGGGAGGAAGTTGCGCATGGAATCATGCGGAGAATGTATCGCGCGTGTCGGAACTGTGTTGAACGAGCAGTCTTCGATTGGACACAGTGCAGATTGAGAAGGCAAACTGGGCTTCTAGTAGAAACCCTACGGGGTGGGGATGTCGGCAGTGGCCAAACACGGGCAGGTCAGAGCAGTTTATTGATGCACGCTATCGACAAACAATATATGTAAATTGATACGTAAGAAAATACAAGATATCGAGACAAACATGATCCAATCTAGGTTATTAAATGCACAAGGCGCACAGAGGCACAAAGGGGTCCTGGAACCTAGGCGCAAGACTCAGACGCGCGCCTGAGCCACGTGAGGCGCAAAATGAATTTGGTGCCCAATTCACTGAAAAACGGTGAATTGGAGCCCAATTCGCTGATTTTCAGTGAATTCCAATTCACCAATTTTCAATGAATTGGGCACCTAATTCACTGAAAATCAGCGAATTGGCACCCCCCAATTCACAGAAAATCAGCGAATTGGGCATCCAATTCGCTGATTTTCAGTGAATTTGGTGTCCAATTCACTGAAAATTGGTGAATTTGAAAACTAAGTGCGCCTAGGTGTGCCTCGGGTGCAACTGAGATTATGTTTTGCCCACCTCCCAAAAAATATTCATTAATCAGGTTGAAGAAAACACCATGAAAGGCCCAGGCGCGCCTTTGGTGCACCTGGGAGCTGGTAAGGTGCGTGCCTGGGGCACATCGCCCGCCTCTGCCTTGCAGAGGCGAGGGCCGGTGAGCCTGGTGCGCCTGGTGCGGCCGGCACCTCAGGCACGCGCCTTAATAACATAGCTCTTGAGGGCAGGATCCCTCTAAGAACCTACTCTGCAAGAGAGCCAAAAAAACCTAAATGATCCAAAATCCCCCCAAAAGACTCACTATCACTTCCTTATATAGACGAGAATGGCATACACACAATTATCTCAACACCCCAAGGCTACATATGTAGACAGGAGGATGTCTGGATTCCTCGGGGAGACGTCTTTCAAACGGGCGAGCGTGAAGCTATGATTTTTTTGTAAATGGGGCTATTGAATCGTGAGTATAACGCTTAAGATGTAAGTCCTGGCCGCCCAATTATCATCGAGATCCAAGCAGGATTTGTCGCATGCGTGACTCGATAGGATGACCCCGCATACACGTGCATGCTTTGTTGTGGATGTTATAAAAAGAGAGGAGAGGGCTGAGAGACCAAAATGAGTGCAGGTAACATTAGATCCTAAACGGTGTCGCTAAAGTGGTTGAATTAAATTGTTCCTTCTCCAATTTAATTGAGCCCTGGCAGTTCGTCGTGACTCTTGAGTTGGTGCAGCATTAACAAATCGCCTAAGAAAGCCACCAAAGGTAGCGCCAATGGAAGACTGTAAAGAAGCCTTGTCTTTGTTGACAAGCATACCCCTTGCTTTTTCTTCTTGTTCACCAATCTCGGAAGCCAAATCCATTCTACAGGAACTGTAGTAGATGGAAGATGCAGATTGCCGAATAGATCCCTAGTCAAGGGTGTGATCAATGTTGTTGTGTTTTATTCATAGTTCGAGGTTGAAGTCGATGTGCCCTTTCTTAATCCTTGAAGTTTTGTGGTTGTTGCAGAAAGAGGCCGTCATATGGTTAGTACGTAGTAGGATGCATCGCAGCAAGGTAGTGGTTCCCAGAGATAGAGAAAGGTTTGTTGGCAATTGTCACTTGTGGCAGCATCAATAGCAATAGTGCTTTTTTGGCAATGTCAGGGTGATATATTTTATATGTATATCAAAAGTTTGTATTTTCATTTTTATCAAATCTGTGTTTGCAGTTTTCGCCTCTAGCTCCATTTTTTGGGGAAATCCAACGAAAAGGAAACAAAAGGTGATTATCATGATATTACCTTATGAATTGTAAACATCTCCTTAAAGTAGATATTAGTACGAAGAAGATTAAATTTAAGACAAAATCATGTTTCCAACTTGGAACAATTTCAATCATTAACCAACAGGTTGCAAAAACATTATCAATGCAAGGTTCAAAGGACAAAACATCTGACAAGTAGAGAAGGGATTCAAAATTTAGAAGACACATTAATACTCACTTTTCTTTATGTTCTTGTCCTTCACAAGCCTCGTTGGTAGCAGTAGTAGAGAAGGGATGGTTTGTCTGAGTACAGAGGAAAAGGATAAATGTTAGAGCACTTTAACTGCATAACCAAAAAAACTAATAGTGGCAATTGATGAGTTTTGACTAAAAAACAGCTTTGTTTGTTTGTACAAGCCTTATTGTGTTGCCATACAAATTTATTTTCAATTGGTCATCGAACAGTATCAAATAGAAATTCTGATGGGAATTTCCAATTTGGATATGTAATTGAATAAGAAAACTAAATGTGTGACTAGACATTTGGACAAAAAAATGTGTTGGTGGGCTCAACTCTCATCTACACTGATTAAAGAAAGGAAAATTTTATCAAGGTCAAGGACTTCAGCTTCAATGCTCGAATTTGACTTCATCACAAGGTAAATGACAAGGTGACGCAGGACGAATCTATAGGCGGCGGATAAACCGTGACCTAACCCTACATGCTATGCAAAGCCCGACGGATTAAATCTCAAATTAGTTAATAAATACAAACATCCCACGCAAAATAAGTTCACAGCAAGACATGATAATTTAATTAAGCAAAACAGGCTTAGGTTTTCTGTTACGATCTACGGGGAAGAAGAGAGAAAGAAAGCTATGGCTACAAGAAATTAGGGTTAGGGAGAAGATGAACCTGAATAATACTTCCTTGATGCCTTCTCCAAAGAGGGTCCGGTATTATATAGCACTCGGACCCATGGGGGCCGGCCGGCCCCCATAGGGGCTGAACCGGTGCGGTTCAGCCCCACTGCTCCTTATTTAATATTGGCGGGCTGAACCGGATGGTTCAGCCCGGTCTTCCTCCGCCTTCTCCTTTGGTCGACGTGCACAGTAATCTTCGGAGAATATGGCAATGACGCCATGCGTAACATTCCCTCCCCCATCAAGGGCCAGCTTGTCCTCAAGCTGGAGGCGGAGAGCGTGCGGCTCTTGGAACAAGTCGGCTCTGGCTTGCATCTGAGACGAGACCTCTGTTGGAGCCGTAGGCTCTGCTCTACTCGCTGTAACGATGGTCATCGTACTATCCGGTGCCCCTAGTCGTTCCACGCTGCGGAGTGAGATCTCCTTTACCTGAGACGACTTGAGGCCTTCCAAGCAATACCCCTTCCGTGCTGGCTGAACTCCATAGCCATCTGGTCCCAATCGAAAGTCACCCGCCGAAGTCGTCGCAGCCACGGTACGCCCAACACCATGTCAGAACCCCGGATTGGCAATAAGTAAACATCAATATGTCCAGTGTAACCCTGTATCCGGAGCTCCACCCCTTCATCACTCCCTCGCACTGCAGTGTACATCCATCTGCTACCCTGACGTGGAAAGCTGCGCCGCGATCTATGTCACACCCCGTCTTCTGGGCCACAGCGGGTTGGATGAAGTGGTGAGTGCTCCCGCTGTCCATCAAGATCGTCACCGTTTCCCTGCCGACCCTCCCGGCTATGCGTAAGGTCGGAGATGGGGTACCCCCCCTCCAGGGCCTGGATGGATACTCCAAAGTCTTCAATAGCCAACTCTCCCTCCTCTTCAGTGCGAGGAACATCTTCTGCTTCCTCCTGCAGCATGAATATCTGGACCTTCTGGCATGCGTGCCCTCGAGTGTACTTCTCATCACAGTTGAAGCATAACCCCTTCTCCTTCCTGCTCTGAAGTTCCTGCCACGTCAGTTTTGTCACTGTCGGCCGGCCCTCGGCCGGGGGAGCCTCCCGAGGAGGGTGTACAACCGTAGGAGCTCTCACCGCTGTACGGGTTCTCTGCCGATTGAATCTCTCCTCCTATATCCTTGCCAAACTGATGGCATGGCTCAGACTTCGTGGCATATAGGCGTGGACCTCATCCCGCAACCCTGATATGAAGCAACTGAGGAGGGTCTTTTCCCCCCAATTGACCTGATTTGTCAGCCGCTCGAACTCCGTGCGATATTCCATCACTGTCCCCTTCTGTCGGAGTTTCTGCAATGTGGCCTCCACGTCCTCATACTCCAAGGGCCCGAAGCGAGCCGAGAATCCCTCTACAAAGTGCGCCCACGACGAGTAACCATAGTTTCGGACGAACCATTGTGCCCACTGGTACGCGTCATCCTCCAAGTGAAACGACGCCAAATGAACTCATTGATCATTGGGGATCTCTTGGTATGTGAAGAACAACTCGGCTTTTTGTACCCATTCCAGCGCGTCGCCACCCCAGAATGTCGGAAAATTCATCCGCGTTCGTTTTGGCTGCATAAAGGACCGCTGGTTCGCTCCTCCATTCCTGCCATACTCTGGATCTAGCCCTGCTGGTCTGATTGGTTCCGCCACTAGATTCGGCCGCCCATAGTAGTCTTGATAATGTCCTCCGTCGTATCCCCCTCCCATAGGAGGACCCTCCTCGTCAAAAACGTGCCTGGGAGGATATCCCCGCCAGTGTTCGCCTTGCCCCATCCTCACCGGAGCCCCTAGTACCGGCGGCCTGGGAAGGATCCCATTTCCAACTCCATTTGGACCCCCCATGTGCGGCGCCGGCCGAAAAATCTGCTCCTGGGCTCTGAAAGGGCGGCCGACAGCCACTCCGGCGACTCCACCGCCGGCGGCCACCCCTCCTGGGTCGGTCCACCCCCCGGCGACCTGTTGGTGGGGGTTTGGTCCCGGTCCGACCCACAGCCTGGCGGCAGGAAAGCCCGCCCCTGGGCTAGGCAGAAACAGGGCCGTCGGCCCTGTAGGGCTCGACTGTGCCGACGGCCCACTGTGGCCGGCTGTCCGGCCTGGTTCCGGGCTGGGGCCGCTGTAGGACATCATACCCGGGCCTCCCGTGGTGCCTCCGGTGGCTGATGGTGTCGCATGTGAAGATTCCCCCGCGTATTCTCCTTGTTCCTTCATTTTTCCTCGTAGGGTTTGCGTTAACAACGCCTTGAGTTCATCCATGCGTCCTTCCATGTGTTCTTCCAAATTTTTCGTGGAGGTTTTGACTTGTTCTTCGATCGCTGCCACCGAATACGCTAACCCTATATAGTTTTCTTCGATGGTGGCCAAGCGAGCATTCTCGGCTTCGGTGCATGTCACCATGGTTGGAGGAAAGATCCTCTGATACCAAATGTTACGATCTACGGGGAAGAAGAGAGAAAGAGAGCTATGGCTACAAGAAATTAGGGTTGGGGAGAAGATGAACCTGAATAATACTTCATTGATGTCTTCTCCAAAGAGGGTCCGGTATTATATAGCACCTGGACCCATGGGGGCCGGCCAGCACCCGGACCCATGGGGGCCGGCCGGCCCCCATAGGGGCTGAACCGGTGCGGTTCAGCGCCACTGCTCCTTATTTAATATTGGCGGGCTGAACCGGATGGTTCAGCCCGGTCTTCCTCCGCCTTCTCCTTTGGTCGACGTGCACAGTAATCTTCGGAGAATCTGGTAATGACGCCAGGCGTAACATTTTCCTCCACGTGGAGGGCCAAAGCAAGAGCGCGCGGCAAATCTGTCCTTCCTGCAGTTAGAGATTAATCTAAGCACAAATAATCATAGTAAACTGAACATCCACACAAGCATGTAATAATCCAGACGATAAGAATGTTTTACAACCCAATTCCAATACAAAACACAACACGAAATATTAGGGTTGCTATAAATAAAGTAAATCTGAACGTTGGAAGGCTAAAAGAGGGGTTCCGGTGAAGGGTGGACTGGATCGGGTAAGGGGAAGGCTGATTGGGTATTGGGAGGGCTGGATCGGGGCGGAGGTTGGCTGGATCCGGTCTGAAATACCCAGATCTGGACAAACCCAACGGCGGAAGGAGGTTTGGAGGTGGTTCCACGTGAGGGGAAGGGGTGGCAGTGGCTGGGAACAGGGAAAGGGAGGGCTGACGGCGGAATCTGGACAGCACCGGGAAGAGGGGAGCGCTGGCGGCAGGACAGCAGGGAGGAGGGGCTGGTGGCGGGTCTTGGACAGCACAGGGAGGGAAGGGTTGGGCTGGCGGCGCCGCGGCGGGCAGCAGGAAGAGGGAGGGCTGGCGGCAGGACAGCAAGGAGAAGGAGGGGCTTGTAGTAGGTTTTGGACAGCAGGGAGGGCGGCGGCGGGTTGCAGGGAGGGTGGCGGCTGCAGGAAAATAGGGAGGGGTGGCTGTTTTGGTGGAGGGGAAAGAGAACAAGGAGGAGAAAGAGATAACTTACCCAAGGAGTCGTCACCAAGGGGTTTCACGGAGTCGGCACCGCGGAGGGGATCACCGGAATGAAGGAAGAAGCTCTCCACACATTCAGCAATGAAGATGACGGCAACCCTAAACATCTTATTTATAAGAAATAAAATTATGCACCCGGAATCAACGGTTATGATTGGTCGTTGGTTTCGGGGCCAAAACTACATGAAATAATAACCGAAAAGTACAAATGATGAGGATCAGCCGCATGTTCGTGGTCGGAGATCGGGCCACCACTCGGCGGGACCCGTTTTGCTGATTTGGCGGAGATGCATTGATCGGATCGTGGATCCGAGACTGCGAGCGCGTCCGGAGCGTCACTTTTCATTTCATATGTATTTTTAATATTTTTTGGAGTTGTATTTATTGTTTTAGGACACCGGGCGTAACGGACGATCATAGTCGTTCACGCCGGGTGCCCAACCGCCCCCTCTCGTTATAAATAGGGGCGAATGTTCTCATTTTCATGGGTTGGTGTATTTTGTGAGAGATTCCAGAATCCACAGTCAATTCGTGGTGCGACGCTGCGAAACCCGGGGTGCGACGTCCCGGTCTTCCTATTCATTTTCTCGTTTTTTTTATTAATTCAGTTATCTTTCTTATTTCATTTTCATTCACTCTTTCCATTCTCTTAACCCACGATTCCGTCTCTGTCGGAAGGAGAAAACCGCCAGTTTACTGTTCTTGTTCATCTTCCTCGCCTGGAACCGCACGGAACCCCCCCCCCCCATCCTCCAGATCAACCGACGCCCCCCAGGTTCAGCCCTAGCCACCCCTACCACCCACGCGACCCTATCTCCAACAAATCCTCAAGTTCTCTTCCATGTACTGCCCTTCTTCCCTGTCGTTGAATCCTTGTACGTCGCAAGATCGCCATTACCACTGTAGCTCTTCTGTCGAAAGCTATTTCAGCCCCTGCCCTTCCTCTCTCTCGTCGACCACTACCTCCACAGCGCTTCTACCACCCGCCTTCCTCCATTTCTTCGTGGAACCCCCATTATCAACCGCAGTTCCCCACAGGACTTCCTTCCCCTCCATCAAGCCCTCTGAAGTTTTCCTGCTTCTTGGATTTACTGTTACCAGTGGCTGTTATCTTCAGAACCAGCACGGCTCCGCCTACTCCCCTGCTTCCTGTAAACAGCCACCAGCCCTCCTAACAATCCCCCTCCCATCCACAGAATCACAGATCACTCCACTACTCATCTTCTCGCCTTTCAGTCAGCATTCCTGCATTCCTAATCCAGATCAACATTCCAGTAGCCGCATTCATCTCGTGGAGCCACGACAGCTATCCAATATTACGTGTTTGCCACCGGATCTCTAGTGCTTGTGAGTACTATCGTGTTGTGTTATATTTTCTGTATTAAATTATAGATGAACATGTTATATATGTTTGGGTATTGAGATTGCTAGCGCTTTTATTTCATTTCTTTTAGTCCAATAAAATTTATTCGTGCAAATTGTGGTTGAAGATTCTTTCTGCGGAGAAAGCCTGTGATCTTATTTGTGCGCTTGAAAAGTGAAGTTTCACATTGTGTGGATCTGCTTAAATTATATAATTATAATTGTTGTATTATATTTCTGGATTAATTGATTACACGCATGCATCGTTTACATTGTGTTCATTCGCGTCATTACGCACATCCACGTAGGGTTGCATTAGAGCGTCGGCTCCGCCGATTATTTCACATCGTCTCTTTTTTGTCCTGCGTCAGTTTGGTATCAGAGCCCAGGTTAGGGCTTACTTTAAAATACGTGGGACTACATGTTATGTTACCCAATGTCTTATCATAGTGGTCGTCACTACACTGGTCCTCAATTTGAGGAACCACCATCCATCTACACTTGTTCTCATAGAGTGTCATCAGAGAGGTCTTCACACTATTATGACGATTATCGTCATCCTCATCCCCGCACTCGAATGGATCCCGTTGATCCTTCGACACGACCTTATGATGGTAGAGTTGAGTATCATTCAGGTCATCGTCGCTACACGTCTCCTCTATTTGAGGAACCTGGGTCTGTATACGCACGATCGCCACCGCACGTTCGTAGGACTCACGTCCACCCACGAGCATAACCTGATCACCTTCAAGAATCTTATAGAGGTCATCCTCAGCGAGGTAGCACCACACGTAGTGGCCTTCCTACTGTCTCGAAGGCGGACATGACGGAAGCCGAATTCCTGCGCTTGGCTTTTAAGAAGTTTGATCAATTGGATGCACAATATGATGATCTTCGCACTCGTGTCGCCGCCATTGAGGGTCGGCGAGAGCACTCCACTTCCCAAAGCAGGGAAACCTCACCAACTCCACCTGATATTCTCTTTGAGGATGAACGGGTTGCCCTTCCACCACAGGATGTGCGTACTAGGAATCAGCCACCCCGAGAGGTCGCTCCACTTAGAGAGCCCGCCCTCGACACTATACCTATTAGTTCACTAGTGAGTATAGGCTTTTCTCACACTTCACCTGATAGCGCACCGAGCCACATCACGATCGGGAGCCGAGAGCCTAATAGTGATCTCGTGGTATCCACTTCACCCATATTGGGGAACACGACCCCTTATGATGGTTTGCTTCTGGAGGTCCATCCCCCTGTTGACGGCTTCTTTGGCAACCCCCCTGCTGAGCCACCTCGTCCTTGTGAGGATGAGATTCAGGTGAGTGACACACTTATGAGTATTGAGATGTTGAGATCTCTCCCATTATCACCCCTGATATTGTTAGTGCTCCAGAGAGAGGATCTTGAGTGTTACAGCCAGTAGTAGTGTTCTCCCTAGGAACACTTAAGTATAATTCAGATGTTTTGAGAGTTTGCCACTTGGTCACTCGCACTCGTGATGAGTTTTGGGTCGTACCACCTGCTGACCCGCCAGATGAGTTCTTTCTTGTGAGGGACACTCACCACACACTAGAGTCGCATCCTATTATCGATGCCTACGATTTTCACTTAGATGATCATCGCATTCGCTATGATTTTTTATATGTCCTTCCTGGTGAGCCCCCTGATGCGTCACATTCCCTTAGTAAACATATCAAGTTTGCTACACGTCACCTGCATCATCGTTTAACTGAGGACACTCCATATATTTTTGGGACCTACGTTGGTGCTCGTCGCATTTGTGACGAATTTTATTATACCCCTCCTGGCGAACCCCCTGATGAGCCACATGTCGATCCACCGCTCATTTGGGATATATCCATCTTTAGTAGGACACTCGAGTTTGAGGGTGCACTCACTAACCCGTTGATCTTATGTCTTACTACCCGCACTTGTAGAGACAGTTCGCACACTACATTGACACATCTTATTACTGATGTCTCCGCGGTTCACTGGAGTGATCGTCGCGCCCGCGACGAATTTTTCTATATCCCACCTTCCGAGCCTCCTGACCATGTACCCCTTTTAGGAGTTTCTTATAGTACCCAAAACCCCCGGTTTATTGAGTTGGTCATGTTAGTAGTTCGTCTTTTACATTTGTTGTTTGTTCATTTACATTTAGTGCATGAATCATTTGTGTTGTGTGAGTCACACATGTTGTATGTTTTGCATCATTTGCATGAAATGCATGAACAAATCCGGAAGAAAACTACTAGCAATATTAAGTTATATATGGTATGGGCAAATAGACACAGACGTGAGCTGCATTTTCGGGGGTGCAAGCATATCATGGTCGAACTTTGCAAGGAGGGGCTCCCAAAAGGAGCCGTTATTAAACTACAATTTAAGTGAATGAGTCATTATAGGGTTATAAAGAAAATTGGGACAAATGCCTACGAGATCGATTTCCCCGCAGATATGGGTATTCATCCCGTATTTAATACGAAAGATTTGGCACATTACTTTAAGCCTCTCGAGCATAGAGACCCATACCTTGAGCCTCTTCTGCCACCCTCCCAGTTACAGTTTGCAACTTCCCATGTTCACCTTGGACGAGCACACGCGGACTTGCACGCACCACCCATGATTCCACCGGTTTTTCTGGATCCACCAGCACGAAAGGTGAGCGTTGAGAGCATTATTGTTATTATGGCGCACGAGTGCATCACGACTGCAGTCGGTCGGTTTGGCCGTTACTTGGTGCACTGGAGGGGACGCCTCACCTTTGTTGATACTTGGATACCAGCGACGGAGCTTGATAGACTTACCCCCGATCTTCGACTACAGCTCAGTCATCTTCATTCCTCGGAGATGAATGTTTTTCAGTCGGGGGGAATTGATGGGGATCGGTCGCATGTTCGTGAAGGAGATCGGGCCACCACTCGGCGGGACCCGTTTTGCTGATTTGGCGGAGATGCATTGATCGGATCGTCGATCCGAGACTGCGAGCGCGTCCGGAGCGTCACTTTTCATTTCATATGTATTTTTAATATTTTTTTGGAGTTGTATTTATTGTTTTAGGACACCGGACGTAACGGACGATCATAGTCGTTCACGTCGGGTGCCCAACCGCCCCCTCTCGTTATAAATAGGGGCGGATGTTCTCATTTTCATGGGTTGGTGTATTTTGTGAGAGATTCCAGAATCCGCAGTCAATTCGTGGTGCGACGCCGCGAAACCCGGGGTGCGACGTCCCGGTCTTCCTATTCATTTTTCTCGTTTTTTTTATTATTTCAGTTATCTTTCTTATTTCGTTTTCATTCACTCTTTCCATTCTCTTAACCCACGATTCCGTCTCTGTCGAAAGGAGAAAACCGTCAGTTTACTGTTGCTGTTCATCTTCCTCGCCTGGAACCGCGCGGACCCCCCCCCCCCCCCCCCCTTCATCCTCCAGATCAACTGACGCACCCCAAGTTCAGCCCTAGCCACCCCTACCACCCACGCGACCCTATCTCCAACAAATCCTCAAGTTTTCTCTTCCCTGTACTGCCCTTCTTCCCTGTCGTGGAATCCATGTACGTCGCAAGATCGCAATTAGTTTTCTCTTCTGTCGAAAGCTTGTTATAAAAGGCTGGGAAAAGGTCTGTGACACAAGTTACAGTACAAACACTGGTAGTTTGACCCAAGTATCACTAGCTCTACCATTCTAGGGCATGATCCACTGACTGATGCATATTCAAGCACCCACATTCTAAAAGCAAGATATAAATAACCATTCATCAAACTGAACAGAAAGAATGAATCTACGGGTAAGCAAATACTAGATAACCATAACAGGGATGCCTATTGAAGGTAAATAATGCAACTAACCATGTGATGCCAATAAAGACTGAATGCCGCTCCAAAATAGCTTCTGTTTGCTGAGGAATGAATTACTACAGGAAAAATAAGTTTGCTTTAGCCATCAAAAACCACATAAGAACAACGGCAGCAAGTATATCATATGTTTAAAGATATATAAAAGCATGTGTGCATAAGGCCAGATTAAATTCATATAAACGTAGACTACTAAATAGGCAAAGAGTGAATTGTCACGCTTGATATTCTTCGCGCAAGGTTTACTAACTAAGCATGTTTGAAGGAAATAAGACGAGTGATGGGGATCGCGACACACATAGGCCTACATGAAGATTTAAGACGTCTGTTTTGTGTAGATCAGCGACTCATAAATTTTAGCTTTTTTATTTCCCACAGTGGAGTGCTTTAAACACTTTCTATGACGGTGGCGTTTTTGTCCAAACTCACCGGAGCAAAAAAAAACTGCGCCAAACGGAACCCTAACCTCCCACAAGAGTCGATGTCTTAACCTCTACTTGAGCACTGTGTATCCACCTTACTCATTCATAAACTCCATACACCTATCCATTATGTTGATGGAAAAAATAAAGACTACATCTAGCCAAAAAAGTTTAATAATTTCTTGAGAATGTAAAAAAAATTCAACTTTGAGTATGGTACTCTAAAATTATCTTGAACCGGAAATCTGAAATTACCAAAACAGCTCCGCAAAATCCTGGAAGCCAAAACTCGGGAGTAGATATTGTTGTCTGCGAGCGGCCGGGGTTGGTGAAGGATAAGAGGTCGTTGCCAGAGGTCTGAAGAGACCCGAGAAAAAAATCTCCGAAAAGAACAAGGAGCAGCGATCAAATGGGAATAAGAAGTGGAATGGGAAGAAGAGGAAGAAGAAGAAGTAGCCGCGATGAAAAGGGAAAGGGCGGGAAAGAAGGATCGACCCATTGAAGGTGACGAAGCGGCGCGATGGCTAGACGATGCAGCGAAGGCGCAAAGAAATTATGTGTCGAATGCAGAGGAGACCGGCCAAAAAGGCTAGATCGACCTACTGGCTGCTGCTAGGTAAAACGCGGAGTGGAGTAAAAAGACGGATCCGCAAGAAAGACAGCATTTTTTTAGACGAATGGTCGAAGATTGACGGCATTTTTGGTTGTACATCATTTTTAGTTATTCATAAATCATTCCTCCTTTTAAAACAGTTTTTTTTATGTTCCTAAAATGTTATATTTGTACCCCTTCTTCTTTCGTCGATTTGCGAAACCCAGACTTGCGATTTGCGAATATCCCTCCTCACCCGACGCTCCTCCTGCCGCCGCTCGCCCGTCGATCCCTCCGGCCACCGCTCGCCGGATGTTCTCGAGCCCGGCACCTCCTCTTCTTCTTCCCTGTAGCCCGACGACTCCCTTGGCCGCCCCGAACTTTGACTCCTCCAACAGCCGCCCGTCAAACACCTTCCCCGGCAAAGAAGAAGGCTCCTTCCTTTTGATGGTATTTCAAAGTTACTGAGGTATTATTATGCTTGTTTAGGGTTCCTCTATTTCACCTCCTTAACTTATGAAAACCCTATATTCGCAAATACCTAAAATTTTGTGTAGTTCCATTTTGTTGTTTAATATCACTATCATCTATATATAGTTTAATTTTGGTGATCCTTTGTTGTGGAGAAATTTTTTTGCGTATTTGTAGAATTTTTGTTTATATTCAATGTTGTGACATTTTGTTTATGTGATTGTTCTTCCATTTGATAGGAATGAGTTCAGAAAAAAATATTATTGTTGTGTAATGAAGAGTCATCTAAAGACACCGCGTTTGATATTGGAATGCACTTTTGTACTAATACGAGTTTTCAAAGTAAAGAAGAGTTGATTGAATGGGCGCGAAAAATGGCAAAAAATTTATTGTTTGTTATCATTATTCTGAGAGCAGGTACTATCACCTTCAAAGCATCACTAAGGGTAACGTTAGGTTGTGATAGAGTCGGGTTACCTCCTGACAGTCAAAACAAGAAAATGTACATTAAGAAAATCAAGTTCCAAACGTTTTGCATTGAGAGGACAAAGAGATGTGAATAATGAATGGAAAATTATAGTTAAACATGGTATGCACAACCATGAGTTTGTTCATCTTGAAGCACAACCATATGCCGGTAGACTAGATGACAATGAGAACAAGATAGTGAAGGAGATGTTCAATGCCGGATGTAAGCCTCGTAAAATTTTAACCGCTTTAAAGAAGAGAAATATGGGGAATTCTACATCAGTTAGAAGAATCTACAATGAAAAAGCAAAGCTGTACAGAACTCAACTAGATGGTGGAACTCCAATCCAACATTTGTGTAAGTGCATTAGTGCACTACTAGAAAAATGACTTTTAGCCACACTTTTTTTACCACGGGTCAAAAATCGTGGCTAATAGTTAAGTATTAGCCACGACCTCTAATTCGTGGCTAATAAGTAAGTATTAGCTCGGATGTCAAATTCGTGGCAAAAAAGAACACATTAGCCACGGTTTATCGATTTCGTGGCTAAAAAGATACTATTAGCCACGGTTTCCAAATTCGTGGCTAATATTTTAGCCACAATTCTTAATTCGTGGCAAATACAGAAATATTAGCCACGATTTTTTGCCGTGGCAAAAAATAGTATGAGATAATTGACTAAAATTTAATTTTTTAATTTAATTATAGCATATGCGTAAATAGATTAATATTAATTTAAACATTAATTCTCATACTTAATTAATTTGTGTCACATACAATTCAATCGCGTACACGATTAAGTGCTTTGAGAAGATTAACAACACTCAATCCAAGATCATAACTATTGTCGAACCACAAAAAAATATTAATATTAATTTAAACATTAATTATCTACTTAATTTATTTGTGCCACATAATTCTATCACATTACGTGTTATGATTATCTTAATTATTTATATATTTACAAATTAACTCTCAATCAAGACACACATATAACAATGAGTGTTTGTAGAAATTAAGGGAGAGCTAAACTTCTTAAGTGTGATAATCTAAAGATGATTAGGAAGTGTAGAAAGAATCTTTTGCTCTAGTAACATCTCTTTTTCAATGGGTCTAGACTTCTAGTAGATTCACTTGACCCCTGGTGAGCGATCTAGTTGTGCTCATGTGACTCATTTACTTGATTATGACTGATACGAACTCATATGATCGAAACAAACTCGATGTCGTTCGTTTCATTCAAATCTGACGTGAATTGAGAAATTTGACCATAGTAAATATCAGTGATCAATAATAATACAACAAAAATGTCTGCATATGATTTCAATGAACATCAGAGACGTTGACATTTTGAGTTCATAATTAAGTAACACGATGACCCAAAATACCATTTAGTGTTTAAATTTTTTTGCCATTAATATAAAAATCTAGAAATATAATGATTATTTATTATTTATTAATTTATTAAAAGTCTGAATGGCTTACCCGGTGAATGTAATGATCATCTTAATTATTGGTCACAGCTCCAAACCATGGCTAATCCACTGCTCACACTTTCAATTTCAGTATTCGCATAGAACTTCCAATTGATGTCCATGTTCCATGAATAGTTTGTGTACCCTTAAGGATTAATTGAGTGAATGTTGAAGCTTGGACAAAAAACTTTACTAAAATGAACTGAGTCTTTTTCCTGCTCTGTAATTTGATTTCAAAAATCCATTCATTCATTTTCTTGCCCATCAAAATGCAAGGAAGCACCATACCAAATTTGAATACAAATTTTAGGTTGATTCTGTATCTAGGAACCTTGCGGAAAAAAGAAGAACAACTGAGTAAAAAACCTCAGGAAAGGCTACTGTAGATTTGTATTGAGTTTATGTTAGTTTAATGATGAAAAAAAACAAGTATTTTGATTTTAACACGAGTTGAAAAATAAGTATTTTGATTTTAATGCATTGTATTATTTGCCACGACTTAAAATCATGGCAAATATTTTTTTTAATAAATCTGGTAAGTATTTGCCACGGTTTCAAACCGTGGCAAATACTTTTTTTAAAAGAAATCTGCGAAGTATTTGCCACGGCTAAATACCGTGGCTAATAATGGACCTTTAGCTACAGCAGGGAAACCGTGGTTAATAGCTGATGAAATCAAGACCTTTAGCCACAGGTTAAAATCGTGGCTAAAAGTCGTGGCAAAAAAGTATTTGCCACGGAATGAGCGTGGCTAATACTTTTTGTCACGCTCGCATTACCCACGCCCATTTGCCGTGGGCAGGCCGTGGCTAAAAGTCTTTTGCCACGGTTTTGGACTTTTAGCCACGGCAATTAGCCCTGGCTAAAAGTCCATTTTCTGGTAGTGACGTGCTTCCATATATATTAGTTTCACTCAAGTAAATGAGAGCACTATGCATATGAAAAATTTGTTTTTTGCACATCCAACTTCAGTGTGGTTAAGTAATATGTTCTCCACTATATTTATAATTGATTGCACTTACAAGACCAACCGTTATCATTTGCCACTACTTTCCATTGTTGGTGTTACATCTACCAATCAATCTTTTTACTATTGTTTTACCTTTATGTCAAGTGAAAATGAAGCCAATTATAAATGGGCTCTTGAGTGTTTCAAGCTTACTTTTGATGAGAATGTGATGCCTAAACTCTTCGTAACGGACCGAGGGATTGCATTGATAAATGCAATTGAAGTTGTTTTCCCAAAAGCAAAAAATGTGTTATGTCAAGTACATATACATCGCAATATTTTGGCACACTGCAAAAAGTATTTTACTAAAGGAAAAGATTGTGAAGTTTTTTTGGGTGTATGGCAAAATATTATTAATGCAATATCTGAAAATGAGTTTAATATTTGATTGAATGAAATGGTGATTGATTATACTACAAATTACCCGGATGTGATTGCTTATGTTACAAATACATGGTTAGAACTTTACAAAGAGATGTTTATTTTAGCATGGGTGGATAAATACTTGCACTTTGGAAACACATCTACTAACTGTGTAGAGGGGGCATAGTCAACTCAAAAAATTCATTGAAGTTTCAATTGAAAATCATAGGAAAACTTTTGACAACATGATCAATTTACAACACATGGAAATCAAATCGATGTTTGGGCAAAGTAAGATGCAAGTTTTCTCAAGTTTCAAAACATTGTTTTTTTCAGAGCTACTTGGTAACGTCTCTATTGCTGCATTAGAGATAATAAAAAGGAAGAAGACACAATTAAATTAGGGTATGTAGAGCATGGACAATCACATAAGAACAGATATACGCTTGGATTTGTCTTGTGCACATGAGCTTTGTACAACCCTCATTCTCCGAGGGTGGGCCTATTCAAAGCCACGTAGGCAAAAGTCAAGATCAAAGGTCAACGCAGAAGCCAGCAGTACGAAGCAAAGTCAACACTTGGAGTACTAGAGGAGTTCGTCGAACGCAGCCTAGAGGAGTTCGTCGAACGCAGCCTAGAGGAGTTCGTCGAACGCAGCCTAGAGGAGTTCGTCGAACGCAGCCTAGAAGAGTTCATCGAGCGCAGCCCTTCAGAGAATTCGTCGAGCGCCGGAGCAATAGAAGACCTGGGCGAGTATTGGCCCGGCATGTGCGAGCAGCACCCAATACTCGCCAGATGGGCGACTATGGCTTAATGCTCGCCGAGCATCCCATAGTCGTCAGGCAGGGGCTGGGCTATAACCCCCCACCCCCTACCCCTTGGTTTTCCTATAAATAGGACCCCAGGGGTACTTGGATTGGCAGCTGAACTTGAGCTTTTGGAACCCCGCTCTTGCATTCTGGAACCCGTCATACTTGGCCGCTACTCTTAGTACTAGCCAAGTCGGTGCCTTCCTTGTACCCTGCTCGGCCATTTTTTGGTCTTGGAGGGGAAGTCTCTTCAGAGCTTCTGGGTACGTGGTGGGAACTCCCTGCCGTGGCATCTAGGATCCTGTTTGTTGCTCTTCTAGTTTCTTCGTAGTTGCCAGTCAAGCCGCCTCTTCGAGCCACTTGGCAAGTAGTCTCCGGCTGCATTGATCCGAATTTTGGAGCCGGGATTTTCCAGGCTTCAACAAGCTTGTTGCGTACATTAAAGAGAGTAACGCAATTCCTTTATGGATGGTGCATAAACAGTGGAAACAGTTAATATTACTTGACAAGCCCGAGTTCAAAGTGAAGGAAGAACAAAATGAGTTTGTTGATATAGAGAATGATGTGGAAGGAATATTAAAAAATATAGCAGTATTAGTGATCTCTAGAGAAAGGAAATTAAAAGAAAATTGTGTGAAGTAGTCAATCCGGATGCAAGTCAAACAAAGGAACCTAAAATGCCCATAAAATTGAAAGGCCGCCCGAAGGGAAGTTTGAAGAAGTTTTTAGAGGATTATAAATTCACAAAAAGAGACCCTTCGCATTTTGAGTTTGTCCTAAATGAGGAACAACAACATGGTAAGGTCAAATTGATTAAGGCGGCAAAGAAACTTCCAATTAGAAGGGGTGGTTTTCTTGAAAATATGCGCAAATAAATGCCCCAAAATATGCATACACATCTCATTGACGCCATTGATGTTTTAGGAGTTGGGCATTGCGGATACATGGTAATCAGTATTGCTCTAAATATGGGAGATAGTTGGATGCAAGTACGACATGATCTTGCGGGTGAGCTACACGATAGATCATTATTGTACACTGAAATATTTGGGGCATCAAGGAGATTAGAATTACTAAAATCTCTAGATTGTTGGAAGGTACCGACCCCACTAGATAAGTGGATGACAATGTCTGAGATGAGGCTATTAGTTGCATCATGCTACAACATACAATTAGTTCATTTTTCAAGACAACAATCTTTCATATTTCTACCACTACATGCAGCTCCGCCAGATATTAGAAGGGCTGTTTATATCAGATATATAAATGGCAACCACTTCATTGAATTGAGGATGAAGGGAAAATGCCCGCAACCACCGATATTTCCAGTGTGGACAAGATATCATGACCAAGTGGCAGAGCAATGGGAAGTGTTGGATCTTGAGGCGCCCTTAGAGGGGGGGTGAATAAGGGTTTTAAAACTTTAATAGAAAACTTTTGATATTTTGGTAGAAGTAAGTTAAATCAAAAGTAAAGAGATAATGAAATTAGAAATGAAATCAATTTTATTAAACAAGAAAAGACATGATTATCATTTATAAAATTGATTACAAAATCTGATTTCTATGACGCTAGAAATCGAAGGCGAAATTTGAAATATTCTTTTCGTTTTCTATACCGACTCGTATCCTCACGAACCGGTTGGCTTTAGCCGATCTCTCCCTAAATACGGCCTCAAGCCGCTCTAGCCTTCCTATCCCCAGAAAGGCCTCGAGCACCCCCTAGACCTACTCCCTAGACCTAGTCGCCAACACGAGGTGAATTACTCCCTAAGTCCTACCCAGACCTAGTCGCCAACACGAGGCGAATTCACAAACCGATTACACAGATAAAAATAAAAGACAAATACAAAAAAATTAATACAAAACTCCCTATGAGGTAATCTGAATGAGACGTTGAAGAATCGCTGAAGATCGTTGAAGTCCAAGTG
The DNA here is from genome assembly GCA_033032865.1 of Dactylorhiza incarnata. Taxonomy (NCBI): domain Eukaryota; kingdom Viridiplantae; phylum Streptophyta; class Magnoliopsida; order Asparagales; family Orchidaceae; genus Dactylorhiza; species Dactylorhiza incarnata. Next base: position 4,249,925 of record JAWHQI010000157.1, on the reverse strand, counting down.
TGCGTTCTTTGCGTTGAGTTAGCGTGTTGATCTAAGCCTCCGTCGATTCCTCCTTTTGAATTTGTGTGGGAGATGATGATCTGGAAAAATACGGCCCTTAAAGAGTTTTTGAAGTGCTGGAATAGGGCTCTTAGCAATCAGTAGTCAGAGAAGACGAAATCCACCTTTGTATAGGACTGGAAGCTAACGCCGGCGTTAAGAGTTAACGTCGGGCGTTGACCATGTATAGTAACATATTGATGGCTCGGATCTTCAGAAGAGGAAGGAGATTCTGCACTTTAGGAATTGTTTTATTTTAGGCAATACTAACGTCGGCGTTAAGGCTAACGCGGGCGTTGGTCAAATCATTCCTAAAGTTCCTCCTGCAATCACGGCTGCTTTCGCCTTGCCAAATTCGTCGAACGAATAGCGCCCAGCGATAAGACCTAATGTCTGGCGTTGAGTTTCTTTCTCCTTTTAATCAGCTGGCACGCCATTTCGTCGAACGACATCTCATCCCGTCGATCGCCATTTCATCGAACGACATCTCATCCCGTCGATTCGTTGGCACACATTTCGTCGAACGACATCTCATTTCGTCGAACGGCGTCTCATTTCATCGAACGACATCTCATTTTCTCGAACGTCATTTCGTCGAACGGCATCTCATTTCGTCGAACGCCATTTCGTCGAACGGCATCTCATTTCGTCGAACATCATTCGTCGAACGGCATCTCATTTCGTCGAACGTCATTTCATCGAACGACATCTCATTTCGTCGAACGCCATTTCGTCGAACGGCATCTCGTCCCGTCGATTCGCTAGCGCCCAGCGTTAAGACCTAACGCCTGGCGTTAGACAATTTTCAATCCTTCTGCTTATGGTTAGTGTCAGACCATTGTTGCAGCAACTTGGTGTCATATCTGTCCAAAACTGCATGTTAAAAACACAATGACAAACAAAATCAAATACAAGTAGGATTTGTTATTCTCAAAACAAAGGGATGCGAAAAACCATGTTCCAACAATCTCCCCCTTTTGATAATAACAAATCCAATTAGAGATAAATCAGATTCATAGATAAAGAATTTGTGTTTTTATAAATATATATGACACTAATCAATTATAAGGAATGATAGGAATTGTAAATTATTTAAGAAAATGCTCCCCTTATAAAAATGCTCCCCCTTAGTGTATACTCCCATATACTAGATACATGCTCCCCCTTAATCTAGTGAATCCTACTCCGTTTAATCAATATGATTTAGCATTTTATTCTCCCCCTTTTGTTATTAGCAAAAGAAGGTGGAGTTGAAATTAAAGACTAGAGAAAGGAAGACACAAATGAGGGACAAAACTAAGAGAGAATTAAAAGTTTTAGTTTAAACATAACGAACGTCGTGATCGAGCTAAGAAAGAGAGTAACACGGCGGAAATAGATATTATAAGCGTGAATGAACATCATTCAAAGATTATACCAAAGGAATGCAATCACTTGCTTTTTAAATTTATTTTAAGAGTGATACTACTTGTTAAGAGAGATGCAATTTTATTTGACAAAGCATAAGTGAAAACACAATGTAGAAATAAGCATGAGAACACATGGTATAAGGATACATGATCAAATAGGAATGCGAAAAGATAAAACAAAGTTATTAAGATTAATATTTTTTTGTAATAGTTTAACTATTTCAACAAAATATATATATAGACTTTTCACATTTGAGCATTTTAACTTTGAAAATTTTCATAACTAATAGGCAAGCATGATTTAACATATTCAAAAAGATAATAGCTACAATGTAACCAATTCATATTTCAAGTAAAGAAAACATTGTAGAAATCATGCATTGCAATCTAGTGCTTTTACTTAAGTTTTTAGAGAATTGTGTAATTTTACATTAGGATCCAATTCTCATGAGTAGAAGCTTTATGAAAAACAATGACGTGTGCATAAGGTGTTTTGATAAAAGTATACAAGTGAAATAATCAAAACACATGACATGGGTAATGAAATAGTAACAACAATATTAAGATTGCAATCATAAAATTACTTTCACACATCAATGTTAGAATAAAATTTCAAAGCACATAAAAGGAGTACAACTACCAAGGTGCTTCACCCACACAATGCTCATTAAGACTTATCAGGGAGCGAAGTATTGTTTGGGGGATCACATAAGCATTTTTATAAAAAAAACATTTTAGTGATCCGGTGTACAAATAGAAGTGATAAAAAAGAGTATGTTTGCACAAGACACTTTACAATTATTTCCAAGGTGCTCAACCTCACAATACTCATTAAGACTTATCAAGAGGGTGAGTAGTGCTTGGTGGAGTTATCTTTGGCTTTTTATTTCAGATTTTTATTTTGGGCCAAAGGTCTCTGAATTCACTTGTTGTTGCAGACATTAATATTATTGAAATAACACTTCTAAGTGTGCAAGAAATTTATTTTTGAAAGACGGTGTAGGTAATTTAGATATACAACTTAATGTGTTAAAATAATTACACTACACAATCATGCAAGACTAAGATTATGAGCACATGTAGATTAACAAAATAGTGAGTTAATTAATCATTGATTAACATAAAACATTACTCATACTGAGAGACATGCTAGGCAATCATACACAATTTTCTATTGACTATTTCATTGCACATAATCAGATTAAGGTCAAAGCATGACGATAAAATAATGTTTAGGAAATTTGAAATTAAAATTAGACATTGAAGATAATCTTTAAGTATATGCCTAATCAATTTTGACCATTTGAAACAAAATAACTAAGAATGTTGAAACCAGAGAACTGGTCTCGACGTTCGAAAGGGATATGCAACTAATCCTTACTTGACCCGAGCGAGACCCTTGACTGGTCACTAGGAACCACGGAACCCAACCCTTGGAAAATCTCTAATTCTACCATCTGACCCCGTAAAGCTGCAGGGTGGAGATCCCACCGCGTACCCAGAAGCTCTCAAGGAACTTCCCCTCCTAAGCCAATGCTGAGCCTAGGCACCTTGGAGGGCACCTCTCAACATACGCGAGGGAGGGGGGTCTCAACCAACTACCCTTCCCAAGGTGCCCATGGGGGTCTATTTATAGATTTCCCAAAAATTGGACTGCGAATAGCCAAAAATCTACTATTCGCAGTACAAAAACTAATCCGGATGACCGAAACAGGGGGGGATAGGACGGGTGGACCAAGGTCCACCACCTGAACTAGGCGAGTGGACCTTAGGACCACTCGCCCAGCTACCCGGGCGAGTGGACCTATGGTCCACCCGCCCCGGCCGAGTGGACCACAGGTCCACTCGCCTATAGGCTTGGGGGCGAGTGGCCCTTGGGTCCATTCGCCCTCCACCTTGGGCGAGTGGACCCAAGGTCCACTCGCCCCCCTCTCGGGCGAGTGGACCAGAGGTCCACTCGCCCCCCTCTCGGGCGAGTGGACCAGAGGTCCACTCCCCCTGGTCCTTGGGCGAGTAGACCCAAGGTCTGCTCGCCCAAGAGTACTTGCCCCCCATGCTTTCTCTTTCTCGGTCCTTAATGACCTCCAGTTTGTTAAGTTTACTGCGTCACGATCATCTTTCACGTCACGACCTTACCCGTGTCGGGTCACACCGACTCAGAAAATATGAGGATTGTACACAATCCCCGCTCTTTTCGAGCTTGCCTTAAGCTCGGAAAGAAAGTCCAACCCACCTATTTGACGAGGAGGTGGGGCCCTAGGGGAACCCACGAATGGTCCTGCCAATGGGATACTCCTACCGAGTTTTTCTGTTGAGCATTACTTGAGGCAGAAGGCGAACCTTTCTCCACTTAACAGCCCTCCTGTGAGCCGAGCTCAACTGGAGGTGGAGAAAGCTCAACACCTTGGGTCGAATTAAACTTGTCCTGAGGTGGGAGGCGAGAACTCTACACCTACCAGGGAGCCGAGCTCGCCTGGAGGGGAAGGGAACTCCACACCTACCAGGGAACCGAGCTCACCTGGAGGGGAAGGGAACTCCATACCTACCAGGGAGCCGAGCTCACCTGGAGGGGGAGGGAACTCCACACCTACCAGGGAGCCGAGCTCTCCTGGAAGGGGAGGGAACTCCACACCTACCAGGGAGCCGAGCTCACATGGAGGGGGAGGGAACTCCACACCTACCAGGGAGCCGAGCTCTCCTGAAGGGGGAGGGAACTCCACACCTACCAGGGAGCCGAGCTCACCTGGAGGGGGAGGGAACTCCACACCTACCAGGGAGCCGAGCTCACCTGGAGGGGGAGGGAACTCCACACCTACCAGGGAGCCGAGTTCTCCTGGAGGGGGAGAGAACTCCACGCCTACCAGGGAGCCGAGCTCACCTGGAGAGGGAGGGAACTCCACACCTACCAGGGAGCCGAGCTCACCTGGAGAGGGAGGGAACTCCACACCTACCAGGGAGCCGAGCTCACCTGGAGGGGGAGGGAACTCCATACCTACCAGGGAGCCGAGCTCACCTGGAGGGGGAGGGAACTCCATACCTACCAGGGAGCCGAGCTCTCCTGGAGGGGGAGGGAACTCCACACCTACCAGGGAGCCGAGCTCTCCTGGAGGGGGAGGGAACTCCACACCTACCAGGGAGCCGAGCTCACCTGGAGGGGGGGACTCCACACCTACCAGGGAGCCGAGCTCTCCTGGAGGGGGAGGGAACTCCACACCTACCAGGGAGCCGAGCTCTCCTGGAGGGGGAGGGAACTCCACACCTGCCAGGGAGCCGAGCTCTCCTGGAGGGGGAGGGAACTCCACACCTGTCAGGGAGCCGAGCTCACCTGGAGGGGGAGGGAACTCCACACCTACCAGGGAGCCGAGCTCTCCTAGAGGGGAAGGGAACTCCACACCTACCAGGGAGTCGAGCTCTCCTGGAGGGGGAGGGAACTCCACACTTACCAGGGAGCCGAGCTCACCTGGAGGGGGAGGGAACTCCACACCTACCAGGGAGCCGAGCTCTCCTGGAGGGGGAGGGAACTCCACACCTACTAGTGAGCCGAGCTCTCCTGGAGGGGGAGAGAACTCCACACCTGCCAGGGAGCCGAGCTCACCTGGAGGGGGAGGGAACTCCACACCTACCAGGGAGCCAAGCTCTCCTGAAGGGGGGGGGGGGGGGACTCCACACCTACCAGGGAGCCGAGCTCTCCTGGAGGGGGAGGGAACTCCACACCTACCAGGGAGCCGAGCTCTCCTGGAGGGGGAGGAAACTCCACACCTGCCAGGGAGCCGAGCTCACCTAGAGGGGGAGGGAACTCCACACCTACCAGGGAGCCGAGCTCTCCTGGAGGGGGAGGAAACTCCACACTGAAAGACTTTAATTAAGGGTAGCTAATCACCTAGAGGGGGGGGGGGTGAATAGTTATTTGAAAAAGTATTGCAGTTCTTAATTATAACCTAAAAGACTGATCGGAGCTTTCAAGAATAAGAGCACACACAGAAAAGACACACAGAATTTTATAGTGGTTCCCCTTATCTTGGGTAATCCACTTTCCCCCTTCTCCCTTCTAGCAGTGTGCCAGATAGGGTTTATATCTCCTCCAGATCTCAGACCACAAACAGGTCTTACAGCTCAGATCACAACAGATCTTACAGACTCAGATCTCACAGATCTTACTCTCTCAGATCTCAGCAGATCTTACAAACTCATATCTCACAGATCCTACCTCAGCCTTTATAATTAGGCTTACAGCTCAGATTCACCCCTGAATCCTACAACTCAGATCACACCTGATCTTACAACTCAGATCCTTGACAGATCCTACACTCAGATCTGACAACTCAGACCCTACAGGGATTGATAAAGAAAATAACAATAATTAGACTCAGATTCTTCAAATTATTGAGTCTTCTTGATCTGCCTGAATGATCAGACAGAAATATTCAATAGAACAACAGCATCAAATGATCTTCTTGATTCGACAGGCTGTGATGACTGCTCTTCTTCCTAGGAAGACAGATTCTTCCTTCTTAATCTTCTTCTTTCAGAAAGAAGTATCAGCACCAGATTGCTGAAAGAAATCTTCAAGTTAGATCAGTTCTGAAAGAGAAGACGACTTCTTTAGATTCTTTCTCAGACTTTCCCTCAAAATGATGGAGACGATAATGGCTTTCGAAAGATAAGAGTAATCAACTTCTTAACCCATAGGTCATGCCTTCTATTTATAGCCCGCCATCTGCAACATATGTTACACTCCTCCACATCAGCACGACGCTAAGTCTTCAACGGTCTTTAATGGCTTCAGAAGAAACAAAGGCTCAGCTAGCTGTAGAAGAAATTTCTCAGCTCAGAGTATCTATAGAAAAGGCGTTGAGCACTGAGCATCTCTGTCGACGCTTTTTCCATTAGGTGTCAAGCGATATGTAGATACTCGACACATACTTCTTAGACTGAAGCTCTCGACTCCTCCTTCTTAGGCGTTGAGCAATCATCAGTTATTCGACGCCTTTTATCTGTAGAAGTCGAGTAACGTACAGAGGCTCGACGCTTCTTAACTATGCCTTCATATCTAAACTCCTCTTGTTGGCGCAGAGCTAACTGAAGTTTGGTCGACACTTCTCTTTCCACGGCGTCGAGCGATATAACTTGGCTCGACGCTTCCAAACTTGGTCTCATAACTTCAGCGGCGACCTTGTCTATTTGAGCAGTAGACATGAGTCAACGCTTCTGGGTCACAGGCGTCGAGCGATGTATGATGTCTCGACGCTTGTGAACTTGGATGAATTCCTTGAGCACTTTGCCTGACCTGATCTCCTGCACATTGATTCTAGAGAGTATATCAAATACATTCTGAGATATATCTTTAACTTAGAAATGGACTTCTCCAAATCTAAGACATTGTGGACAATGATCCCAACAATCTCCCCTTATTTGAAGAAGGCATAATCTCAGTCAATGATATATCCCTCCACTACAACAAACTGCACTTATAGTAATGACCTAAATCGTTACAATAAGTGCCAAAAATCGTTACAAAAAGTCTTTGGTAACGAAAAAAACTTTAAGTAACGGTCCTCCTCTAAAGCTCGACGCTAAAAGTTCTTGTAACGAATGTATGCATGTCGTTACAAATAAATTAATTTTAACAAACGATACTTTCTCACCAAAAAGAGATTCTTCCTCACAATAAATTGGTCACAATAAATATTATTTCGTAACGAATGTTTTTTTTCCTCACAAAAAAACAGTTACGATTAAAACTATTTCGTTACAAATATTTTATTTTTTCCTCACTAAAAATAAACTAACTTCGTTACAATAAAGTATAATAAATATTATTTCGTTACAATAGATTAAACAATAGTAACGAAAAAATCGTTACATTTGTTTTCCATTCTTCTTACTACAGCCAATTCATTTATATATCAAAAATATTTCATTTCTATTTTTTATGTACCCGAGATTTTATTACAAATAATAATCTTGAAAACACACATATATTTAATATTTTGTAACAAGATCAACATGTATTTATTCACACCAAAAAGTATTACATAGAGTAAAAGTTATTATCATCTCTTCTAAAATAATACAATATTACATTACAAGATCAACATGTTTCTAATAAATCTTCCGTCATTTTTCGAAAAATGAATCGTCCATCACTTTCTGACTAATGAATCTTTCGTCACTTGTCGGTCAATGCTCGAGCACCCTACAAATAAAAGAGAGCAATTAAGATCACCCTACAAATAAATGAGAGCAGAAACCGCAAATGATTTTAAAGTATTAGATAAATGAGTAATGCTAGTCAAATTAAAGCAAAGAGAACGTCAATTAAATGTTGATGGATAGATTAATACAAATGAGTATCCCAAATAATATGTTTGTCCATCAATTATTCAACAATAAGTAATATCAACTTGAAACAATAATTTGCATAAGCAATAAGCAGACTGGGACTGATCGGTTGCTGAATTAAGTGGCTTCACAGTACTATGATTGTAATTTTGCACAAATTTTAGAATTCTTGAAAGGAGCCTACTGTAATGGAGGGTCTCCGGTGGACCTTGGGGCTGCTGTGGTAGGACTTTGGGCTGGTGGATAGGTTAAGGAGGGGAATTTCAATGGCCTGGGGAGTAATCGCGTAGAGGGGTGGGCTGTAGTATGGAGGAGATTAGGTTAAGGAAGAGTTTCAAGTGTTGGGAGATCCTTTGAAGGGTTCTGGATAGAATATGGGAGGCCATTCTGGGCTTGGGATGGTTGGTTGTGGGCAGGAAGGGGATAATTGGGTCTTGGAGATTGTCGGTTAGGAGTTTGGAGGGGAAAACAATTGGGTGAATTATACTGGCTGCTGACATGTCACAGTTGCACACACAACACTCAGCAAAGATGCACACACAACACTCACACCAAAGAGTTTGTTGCAGCTGCAGCAAACTGGCTGTTGTAGTTTGTTGCAGCTGCAGCAAACTCGCTGTTGCAGTTTGCTGTAGCTGTAGCAAGCTCGCTGCTGCAACAAACTCGTTGCTGCAGATTGCTAAAGCCGGAGCCACATGGTGAACATGATACAATAAATATATCAAAGAACAGATAGAAGAGCCACATGGTGAACATGATAGGAAGCACTCATACAATAGCTAAATATATGTATATTGTACAAGCAATATTTGATCATATATCTGATGGATAAATAAGAGGACTCCTACTTCTCAGCATTGAGTAAGCTGTGATAGAGGCTGGAAATCTTCTTAAGGACATCACATATTCATCTCCAAAGGACTGTAGAATATAGTGGAGTCATAAATAAAAGGAAACAATTCTTGATAGCAGCTCGATCAATAAGGTTTGCCAATACAGCAAACCCTCAAGGGTGACCTATAATCTACGAACCAGGTGACGACCACCTCTAGCTGCATACTGACTTCCCTCACAATTACGACTGACAAAGTGACAGGAGGTGGAGCTTTAAACATCACTTGTATATTTCGTATTCCTCATTAAATCTGATTACTGATCCTTACACTTCTTAAGATGAGAAAGGAAATAATTCACAGTTCACTCCGCAAATTCTGCTAGTTGCTGCTTTATGCTTGAAATGAGTTTTTAGCAAATTTGAAAAGGAAAGGTAGCAATTCAACATCAGTAAAAAGGAGAGTTTGCATGATGACTGATGATGCACTCATTTGAACAGTAAAACTGAACTCTTTTTGCCGGCTAGTCTCACTTATATAAATAGTTGATTAGTGACACAAGATTTGGAAGGAAGAACAGCTGAACATATAGCTAATAACTTATAAAAAAATACTAAGTCAGTTTGCATGGATTAGGTTCAAAGTCTCAGCTGCTGCTAACATGAATGGTTGTAAAACAAAGATTCATAATGCCAAACCGATATATTTGGGATAAAGCAATTGGTCATGCTGCTGCTGATGTTGATGATATATAGTAACCTTCTCATACATATTAATAGTTTGTGTCCTATCAGCTACGAAATGCAGGCTTGGAAAATAAATCTTTTTAGGGCAGTTGCAGGGATGTCAGTTTGTAATAATGGTTTTCATTTTTTGGTTATTTTTCTAACTTTGTAGAGTGCAATGGGGAAACGTTTTAGGGGACCTTTAATAGTTTACCTTCAAAAGAAATTAAAATGATGACAAACTAAAATCATTTTAAAATTTCAATAACTGTGAGAGAGAAGACCTTTAATAGAAGAATCAAGCAACAACAACAACAACAACAGAACCCATATAGTCCCCAATCATTGGGGGTATGGGCGGGGGAAGATTGGAAACAGACCTAACCTTTGGCACTATGCACAAAGTGGCTTCTCTCAGAGGAGAAAGACCTAACCTTTGACAATAAATGCACAAAGTGGCTGCTCACAGAGTACCACTGAAATAGTGGCCCCCTATACCATCGCGTTTGCCGCGGAATCATGCCCTCAATTCAAAGCCAAAGACATCAGAGAGGGCAGACCCAAGAATCCATTTTGATTTATGTGCACATAACCATGTTTCCTTCATTCAGCATCCAGAGCATTGGTGTAGCACAATAATAGAAGAATCAAGCAAATGCAAAATTTGAATATCTTAATATTTAGAGAGTTTAGACCATAAAAGATTGAAGAGAAAATGCGGCATTCAAGAGAAAGTAATCCGGTGGAAGACTCAAAAAGAAGAAGTCATAGGTTACCTGTGATGAATGTTGAAGGCTTTGTGTGGAATGACGAGCTGTTGAAACTCTTTTTTGTTTTAAATCCTTTGCTTTTCTAGCGTTTGTAAAAAATATTATTATTCACTGCCTGCCCAAAGAAGTCGTTGGAACTGCAGAAAATACCAATGTAAATAATGATAGATAACATTCTCCACTTCTATTTTTTCAAGGCATGCATAAATGATATGCCGACCCCACTATGGTGGGATAAAGGCTTGAGTGTTGTTGTTGTTGTTGTTGTTGTATGCATAAATGATATGTGAATATTAGTGTATTAATCTTGCTGAATGCATAAAAAGAGATGGAATCGAATTTGTCTAGGAAGTAATGAGAAGCAACATATTTATGAATGCCAAAAGATGTAGTGTATGACCATAAAGAAATGATTGATCTACAACATCCTTTTGTTGATCATCAATTCCATAATTTTCGAGGATGGCATATTTACGAAAGCTAAGAAATGTAGTTGACGACCATAAAGGATTGGTTGATGTACAACGCGGCAAATAAGAGAACTTAATATTTTAAATCTAATGTACAGTCTTGGCTGTGATTTCATGCCATATGACAACATATTTTATAAGCAGGTATAAATAATTGTTCTGAAGATGTTAGAGAATGTACATATTTTGTAATCAAGATGATTTTTTTAGGAGAGAACATATTGCGAATAAAATAGCTTGGGTGCCGAAAGCGTCAATGTAAAGCAGCTCATAACTAAACTAAAGATAATGTAAAACACATTCTACCGGTAAATAAGAATGCTTAAATTAAATTGAATTGTTGTGAAGAAATGCTAATTTACAATTTGAACAACTATGCCTATAAATTTTTTTAAAACTATTTGAGATAAGTAGTTCCAGGTTTTAGAATTCTAATTAGTAAGAGGAAGTTACTTGTTGAGGAGGAAGTTACTTGTTGAGGAGGAAGTTTCTTGCTGAGTGGGGAGCAGTATGCGGATGAGCGAAGGAGTTGATTCGGCGAGGTAAGCAAGAAGATCGGCATAAGTACAACTTGAAAATGCAGTGGGCTTGAAACAGAAGTTATTTCAGCAGTTTCCTGCATTAGAAAGCTTAGTCAAATTTATTTGTGGCAAATATTGACTGAGTATCCTTCCACTCTTTAGGTTGAAAATGCAAAAATAAGAATTGAACCAATTAATTTTCATGGAGAGAAAAGAACTGCTAGCTAGTGAATGCAGCTAAACACATTGCACACACCATTTGGAACCCGTGCTCTCCCAAACATGCCGCCAAACTCATAAGCCAGATAACTATGCTTTTCCAAGTATCATGCATAACATAACTCTAAAATAAGTCATAGTCGGAATCCTTATGAAGTTAATCTTAGAAGTGGGTTATTCTTCATACATGGAACTAAAAATCTATAGCAACACTGTCTCTAATTTACTTTATAGTTGTGTAAAATGATTTACTTTATAGTTGTGTAAAATGACATGTTTCGGATATTCAAAAGTGCTTTCTCTAATATATTGAGAAAGAATCATTGGAGCATTTAGACAAACAACTAGCGGGCAGTAGAAAGAAAAATTTGTTGCTACTCAGAACCAACCAAGGCGGCCCTAATCAAAAATAGCATTATGGGCCAGCTGCAAGGTTGTGTCGTGAAATATACAAAAACCTTAGTGTCGATGAGAGAAATGAGTATAGGAGTCGCACTCACCTGAATAGGGAGTGAGCTTGCATTGGAGCAGTCGGAGCAGTCGGAGTCGCACTTGCCTGGGGTTGCCGTGGAAGATGGAGTCTTGCACCGTGTATGGAGATTGGGAGATGGAGTTGCTGTATAGAGGAGCACGAAATGCAGAGAAAAAGCAAAAACACAGAGAAATAAGGGAGCTTGAAATGGTCGGAAACCGAAGTGAGAGAGAGGAGTGGGAACAAAGGAGATTGCCTACCTCGTCGGCCGGCGGCGGCGTGTAGTTTGCGAGCCCAGACGGTGAGAGCAAAGGTTGACACGAAGTAGTCGAATGCGAAGGAGGGATGCCCTAGGAGAGGTGTCAAAATGGCGCAGCGGGATGGGGAGTCGAAGGCGTCGAGAAGGGGGCGATCGCGAATGGCGAGCGGGAGAGGAGTCGAAGTCCTAGGAGAGCCCGTCGAAATAAGAAGCACGTGAATTTGTGCGGGAGATCTGCCGCCAAATATATGAGCGGTGAGAAATAAGGGATTCAAATTAAAGTAGAATTAAGGGTTATGATTTAATGGCTAGGTGATATTAGATGGCTAGGATTAACTCTATAGACTTCAAAGAAGCCTTTAAAAGAACACTGTCTTTTTAGTGACGAAATATATTTCGTCACAAAATTTCTGTCACTACAGACCAATTTTCTTGTAGTGAGTGTTCAGCGGCAAAATTTTATTTTACCGCTCAAATTTTTTGGTTGGAGCCAAAAGTTTAATAAATTTATGTATTTTTAATTAGCAACAAAATTTGAAACAAATTAATCAAATTTTTTTCTTTCTATTTTTGAAAGGAATTTTTATCAACAAATATTTTTATTTCTAATTTTGTTGGAGAATTTGTTTTTAATATTTATCGCTAAATTTATTTTACTTTCTAAATTTTCTTGATAATAGATGTTTTTTTGTAGTGCCCGCCAATTGATTGATGTCGTCTGCCGAATAATATTGTCTGCTGATTGATTGATGTCACCCGCCAAATGATGCTCCCCGCCAAATGTTTTCGCTCGCCGAATATTGTGTGTGTGTGTGTGTCTCTGTGTCTGTGTCGGTTTATGTCTGTGTCTGTGTCTGTGTTTGTGTATGTGTCTATGTGTTTGTGTCTATCAATGTTTGTGTGTGTGTGTGTGTGTCAATGTTTGTGTGTCTATGTGTGTCTGTGCCTATGTGTGTCTTTGTGTGTGTGTGTGTGTGTGATTGTTTCCCTCTCTCTATCTTTGTGTCTGTGTGTGTATGTGTGTCTGTGTGTCTGTGTCTATGTCTGTGTGTGTGTGTGTGTGTGTGTGTGTGTGTGTGTGCGTGTGTGTCTGTGTCTGTGTCTGTGTCGGTTTGTGTCTATGTCAGTTTGTGTCTATGTCGGCTTGTGTCTATGTCGGTTTGTGTGTGTGTCAGTGTATGTGTGTGTGTGTGTGTCTGTGTGTGTGTGTCGGTGTGTGTCTGTGTCGGTGTGTGTCTGTGTCCGTATGTGTCTGTGTCGCTGTGTCTGTGTCGGTGTGTGTCTATGTCGGTGTGTGTCTGTGTCGGTGTGTGTCTGTGTCAGTTTATGTCTGTGTCAGTTGGTGTCTGTGTCGGTTTGTGTCTGTGCCGGCTTGTGTCTGTGTCGTTTCGTGTCTGTCTCGGTTCGTGCCTGTGTCGGTTCGTGTCTGTGTCGGTTTGTGTCTGTGTCGGTTTGTGTGTGTGTGTGTGTGTCTATGTCGGTTTGTGTGTGTGTGTCTATGTCGGTTTGTGTGTGTGTCTATGTCGGTTTGTGTGTGTGTCTATGTCGGTTTGTGTTTGTGTCTGTGTGTGTGTCTATGTGTGTATGTGTCTGTGTGTGTGTGTGTGTCTATGTATGTCTGTGTTTGTGTGTTTGTGGCTATGTGTGTGTGTGTGTGTCTATGTGTGTGTGTGTGTGTGTGTGTGTGTGTGACTGTGTGTGTATGTGATTGTATGTGTCTGTGTCGATCTATGCATGTGTCTGTGTTTGTGTTTGTGTCTGTGTCGATCAATGTATGTGTTTGTGTTTGTGTCTGTGTTTGTGTGATCTCTAGCTATGTGTGTTTATGCATGTGTTGCCTGTGTCTGTGTGTCTATGTGAGTGTGTGCTTGTGTCTGTTTGTGTGTCTGTGTTATGCGTTTGTGTGTGCGTGTGTGTGATTGTGTGTGTATATGCGCAACATTACCCCCGTCTCGATAGTGCCCCAGTGCGACGACGCCCATGCAGCTTGCAAACCCCAGTGCGCGAAAATACTTATGCCGCTGTAGTACCACAAGTATTCGACAGTTGCACGCGGGGGTTTGCGAGTTGTAGGAGTGTCGTCGCGATGTGGCACTGTCGAGGCGAGGGTATTGTTGTGCGGGAAACATGAGCTTCTTGTGCACTGTCAGTTGATTGAGCGTTCCAGAGCGAGCGAAAATGGGCGGAGGTAATTCTTATTTAAAAAGTAAATAATCTTATTTAAAAAGTAATTCTTATTAAACAACATATTTTATTTATCAATCGATATGACATTTATTTATGGTTTTCATTACATCCATTTTCATTAAAATACGTATCTTCTAGCATTTGATATGACATGTGTTTATATACTTTAAATTTATATGTTTTTAAATTTGATTTTTTTGCGACAGTACACGGGGGTCATCTCTCGCGCGCCCGTAAGAAAAATGTGCATTTCTCCAAAAAAAGCTATAAAAGTTAATATCTTTAATCTTATTTTCTTAAACGACTCTACAAAAAAAAAAACGTCGCTGTAGACGCCTCTTTTGTAGTGATAACAATTAAATAAAATTATTTTTTTATTGATATTTATACAAAAAATTAAAAGATATATTAGATATTTTCATTTTACGCGGGAGTGCCTTTGCGTGCGTGCGAGGCCCGTGCACGATCGTTATTTTTATTCTAAAAGTATGTTAATAAATTAATGTCATATTTGCATTATATACTTTTTTTAAATTTAATATGTTTTTAATTTTTAGAATTATTTTTGCAAAATTTTATGGATTTTAGGGTTGCGAGGCCCCTTCTGCCAAGCACGACAGTACCCGACCGGCAACGGCGGACTTCGCCAGTCCCCCGACGGGCTCGTCCGCCCGTGCGCGATAGTTATTTTTATTCTAAAATTATGTTAATAAAATATTGATGTATATTTTTTTACGGTCATTTTGAGTACTCATATGTATATGTTGCGAGCGAAGCCCGCCAGGGGCGGGCGAAGCCCGTCGCCGGCCGGGTACTGTAGAATGCGGGCGCAGCCCGCTCGAATGCGGGCGCAGCCCGCTAAGAGCCAGCGAGCACGGGCGAAGCCCGTGTAGAGCTGCTCGTAAAGTTGTATATAAAAACTTTATATGAAATTTTTATAAAAACGTTTTATAAACTTTATATAAAATTTTATACACGTTTATATATAATTAAATTTATAATTATAATTTATTATATATATAACCGGTTATATATATATATATATATATATATATATAAAGGTACGCCCGTGCTCGATACTCTCCGTTGTGACAGTGCCCCGGCAGCGATGGTACCTCCGCCAAAACTGTACTCTCCCGGCCCACTCTCAGACACTCGATCGATCAACTAATTAACAGTGCATAGGAGAAGCGCACGTGCCCCACACGACATTAATTACCCCCGCCTCGATAGTGTCCCAGTGCGACGACGCTCATGCAACTCGCAAACCCCTGCGTGCGAAAATACCCAAAATTTAAAATCTTTAGTCTTGTTTTTTTAAACGCTACAAAAAAACGTCGTCGTAGACATCTCCTTATAAGTGGTGATAATAAATAAAATTATTTTTTAGTAATAATATATTTCTATTTATACAAAAATTTAAAAGATAAATTAGATATTTTTCATGTAACGATATTTAATTAATAGTCATCTCTTGCGCGCCCGTAAGGAAAATATATGCTTGGGCTAACAGTACTTGCACCCAGTTGAAAAATACGCGTCCGTGAGAAAATGCGTAACTAGCTAGGCTAAAACGTGCCCGGGTGAGAAAAAGCATCAGGACGAAAAAAGCGCGCCCGAAAAAATGTGTTTTTGAAGAAAACGCTCATGAGCGAATAACTTGTGCGCAAACAAAATTGTGCTCCTGAGCCAAAAAAAGTGTGCACAATCAAAAACACGCGCCCTGACAAAAATGAACTCGGGAGAGAATGAGTGATGATTCGAAAATGCGTTCTCGGGCGAAAACATGATCCCAGGCAAAAATGCGCGTCTGGGAGACAATGCGGCCGGGCAAAAATGCATGCTAGTGCAAAAATGCGCCACCGAACAAAAAACGAACTCACAAGTGAAAAACACTTGCTCGGACGAAAAAATACTCTCTAAGGCCTAAAATGCGCGCTCATGTTTTAAAATTTATTATATTTATTGTAATAAAACTTTGGTTACAAAATAATACTAATTGTAAGGATTTTTGGCACGTGCTCGAGCGAAAAATGGGCGCTCGAAGGGTACAATTATTTCACCCCTGCGCACAATTAAAAAATATGCGTGCATGCGGGGCCAGTGCGCGATCGTTATTTTTATTCAAAAATTATATTAAAATGTTTTAAATTTTTTGATTTGTTTTGTCCAAAATTTTATGGAGAGAAATTTCCCTCCATATATTTCATTAATGTGAGAGGGAAGGAAATAGACAAAACTTAATAAACTAGAGTAAGAGAACGACGTGCGACGATGGCCGAGAAAGAGAACGACGATGGCGGCGGCCGTGGAAGAGAGAGGTGACGGCGGCGGCGACCGTCGAAGAGAGGGGAGACAACGGCGGCGGTCGTACGTGAAAGACATTGCTACAGCTCGCAAATGGATGTTTGTGTGTTTGGTTGTCCGTGTCTGTGTGTGTGCATGTGTCTGTGTTTGAGCCCCAACACATGCAATACGCGCTAGCTCTCAAGCAAAAAAAGGAAAACTACACGCACGAGAATGCATTTGTGTGTGCGCGAGAGTGCATTTGCGTGCGCGCGAGAGTGCATTTGCGTGCGCGCGAGAGTGCATTTGCGTGCACGCGGGTTCGTGCGCGATTTTATTTTAATTCCAAAATTATATTAAAAAATTAATATCATATTAATTTGCATTCATTTTTACATTTAATATATTTTAAATTTTTAGTTTTGTTTTGTTCAAAATTTTATGGAGGGAAATTTTCATCCGTATATTTCATTCATTCATGTGTGAGAGAGATAGAGCTGCATAGAAGAGAGGCAGAAAAACTTTTATAAAAAGTTAAAGATTTATAAAAACTCCCGTACGCGCAAAAATACATGTCACAATAGTACCACATATCTGCGATAGCCGCGCACGGATGTTTGCGAGCTGTAGGATTACTGTCATCACGTTAGAGCACTATCGAGGCGGGGTACTGTCGCGCGCATACAAATTATTTTTTTATTTAAAAAAAAAAATTTAATTCAAAACTTTGATAATAAAATTGTACAAAAATAGAAAATAAAATATGATATATTTTTTGTAACAAAACTTTAATAATAAAATATTACTATTAGTAAGGACAGTATCTTTGTCACAAAAAACTTTCATGATATGGTTACAATTGATACTTATTGTGAGAAAAGTTTTCTATTTGTAACGTAACATTAGTGTTGTTACAAATACTTACAGTTATAGTAACGAATTAATTATTATTGTAACAAAATTTAAAATATTCGTTACAAAAAATTACTTTTTTGTAACAACAACAAAAATTTGTTACTAAATATAACTATTAGTAACAAACTGTGTTTCAGTTACATTCTAGTCCTTACAACAGGTGCAGTTTGTTGTAGTGCTCTTTTCGAAGATAATCAATATTTTCTAATTTCTATACAGGTAATCAAAATAAAGAATATAATACCTTATAAAATTAGATTACCAAAACATTCTATCCACATAAATTATCTCAGACATGATTTCTCATATAAGCACAAAAACACAAGCAGTTCCGAATAAAACATGTCATGAAGAGAAAAAGGATCACATCACAGGCATATATATATATATATGATAATGAAAAATAGTTAGCACTGGGAGCTCATCAAGATTGTTCAAAGATATATCAATTACATTTCTCTAAAAATACTTAGTAAAGATTAAAATCCTAATGCTGTTCAGGTTCCTTGATCTCTATTCCTCTTTTGGCTCTTTTGGAAAGGGCTTCAGCAACTTCTTTTCTTCTCTTGAAATAGCCAAACGGCTTTGGAAAGTATCTGATTGGCTCCTTATCACCTGCCTGAACCTTCCCAGCCAATTTGTCAGCCTTGAATTTTATCTTCAGTTCCTCTTGATCCCTATGCTTCAACCATTCAGCTTTAGAATACCATTTTCCTCTTTCATCTGGATTACCTTTCACAGCTTCCCATGCTGTCAGAATCATTTCTCTTGAAGAGGGAGACCAATGTTCAAAATCAACCCTTGATTGAACCTCCTCTCTGAACTTTCTTTTACTAGATTCTACTTGCTCACTAGTAAAGTTCTCTCTTTTGCTTTTATCCTAAGGACTATACATTTTAGCAATTTGCTTTTGGACTTGTGTAAGAGAAGCTGGCCTGGTCTCAAAAACTTGATCATTTTCATAATCTATGGGAGGATATCCAAAAGTTTCTCTTATATAATTTGAGGTCCACACAGCATGCTCAGAGCTGGCTTGAATCATTGACCTCTCCCCCATTATGACTTCTTCAACTATATGATCTCTTATAACATTCTTTTGAAACCTGACTTGACCCTCCAAATGATGAATTCCACTTTCAATGGTTTTCTTTACCTTAAGGAGATGGTCATCTATGGTATCTGCATTCAACTTTGCTTGATCTTTTAGAATTGTAGAGCTCTCATCAATTTTAGCCAAAATAGCAATATCCTGCTGTTGCAGTCTAGCTTCAATCTTAACTGTACCTGTAAGAACTTGTGCAACCTGTTCTTTATACAAAACTTGCATGTTGTTACTTAGAATTCCTTGATTTGTTTGAATATCATCTACTGTCTTTGTAATTCCTGCTTGTGACTCTTTAAGAACCTTTGATGTCTCTTTGATTGCATCAAGTTGTTCAGTTGTATAATCTACTGAAGCACCAACTCTTTTAAAAAACTTTACCATTTCCTTTCTCAAAGCAGTCATCTAATGATTAACTTCAAATCTAACCAATTTCATCTGGAAATCTACTTCATTTTTCATTTTTGTGTTATTATCTTCAATATATTGTTCTAATAATCTTCTTTGATTATTAAGCAACACCTCCAGCTGAGGTAGTATAGCACTTAGATCCACATTGATTTCCTTTTCCATTCCATTACCTCTACTGCTCTCTTCTCTGATGAAAGAGTCATTTCTTTGGCTCATATGTGAGCTAGAGGATTCTATCTTGATCACCTTCTCATTATGTTTCTTTGTTGCTTCAGGCTCTCCTTCCACATCCATAGCATCAACTACAGAATTCACTTTAGCAGGGATCTCAGCCTGAGACTCCCCCTCAAATAGTGCATTGTCTGGAGCTGGAATTTCATCTTGAGGCTCCCCCTCAATGTCTGCATTGATCAGATCAATTTTGTCTTGAGCAGGGATCTCATCCTGAGCCTCCCCCTCAATTTGAAAAATCCCTTCAACTCTAGTAGGGGATCCATGATGACTTCCTCTCTCTTCTTCTTCTTTCTCATTCTCATCCTTTTCTTTATAGAACTTGTCAACCCCTTCCAGTAATGGATCAATACCTGTTGGTGTGTCAGGAGTACTGTCCCTAGGTTTGTTCCCTTCTTCTTCTTCAGATGTTGTGAGGTTAGGATCATGAATTGGAGAGGATCTAGATTTTCCTTTGGAAGAGGATGAGCTTGATGAGCTTGAAGAAACCTTCTTCTTCTTTTGCTTCTTAGCTTTCTTCTGCTTGGGAGAAAGATCTGTTGGTGAAAGATTTGATAAAACTCTTTCCCATCTCTCTATCATTCTAATGTCCATTTTCTTCATGTGATTTATCTTGGATCCAAGATTGTTATTTAAAGAGTCTGGAATGACTTTTACTAAATATAGAGATAATATCCTACCCATGTTGGGTACTTGGATACATTCAATTATTCTTTCAAACAACACCCTCCCCCAATCTGTTCTCAAAGAATGAATAATCCCGGTTAGTAGAATAAACATTTTCCTAGAAATTTTATCATGAGATCCAGTCTTGCACAACTGGCCCTTTCCGATCACATCTGTTAGCAATTTTCCTTTTGAATTCATTCCTTTCCTAAGAATACTTCCGGTGATTTCACGTGATGTTTCAATTCCGCACCAGATTTGTGCTAATCTAATCTGTTCAGAGCTCACTTCTTCTTCTTCTTCATTGCTTTTTAATCTTGGTAGTTCTAGTGCCTTAGCGAGTCTTGATGGAGTGATCTTAATCTTCTTACCATTTGCAGTGGTCTTAAGCTTCGAATTGACGGAGTCTATTACTATATTGGAGTAAAGTTCTAAGACCTCTCGTTTCCAGATAAGAGTCGATTCAGATAGCACGAATTCTAGTCCTGCTTTGTAGATTAACTCGATGGTTGATTTGATTTCTACTGGAGATGATTGGAATCCATTGCGAACAAGCTCGCTTCCTTCATAAAGGTAATCACTGCTCTTGGGAGGCATTGTGGTTGATGATCGAAGAGTGAGAGAATTGATGGAGAAATTTTCTAGGGCAGATAATTTCGAACTTAGAGATCTAGGGCATATGTACTAACGAAGTGTCTTCCCTATTTATAGAATTTCTAATTCAAGAAGATGAATAGCCGCGCGCCGAACTTGTTTGACAAGATTGATCAAATGATTCAAATTTACCCTGTCGAGACGGCCTAGCTATGTTCGCTCAAGCGTTGAGATAGCTCGACGCTATTTTTCTTCGGTCGACGCCAGGTATCTTCTCGACGCCAGATATCTTCTCTCGACGCCAGGTATCCTTTCTTGACGCCAGGTAACTTCTCTCGACGCATGATAACCTATCCACTCACCTTTTAGGACTCAATCATTATTTTCATTTATTTATTTCAAGACAACTTTAATCCATTTTTAGCATTCCTAATTCAATTTTAAAGTTATTGAATTTTGTTTCATCCAAGGGTTTAGTAAATATATCAGCAACTTGTTTGTCAGTGGGGACATATTCAATTGTGATATCTCCATTTTCTACATGTTCTCTAATGAAATGATATCTAATTTCTATGTGCTTAGTTCTGCTATGTGATACAGGATTATTAGCTGTAGCAATAGCACTGGTTGAATCACAATATAGAGGAGATTTACTTAGCTGAACTTTATAATCTTGGAGTTGGTGTTGAATCCCTAGTAGCTGAGCACAGCAGTTTCCAGCTGAGATGTACTCAGATTCTGCTGTAGAAATAGCCACACTGGTCTGCTTCCTGCTACTCCAAGATATTAGTCTTTTGCTAAGGAATTGACATGTGCCTGATGTACTTTTTCTGTCCTCCTTGCATCCTGCAAAATCAGCATCTGAAAAACCAATTAGTTCAAAGTCATTGCTTCTAGGATACCAAAGGCCAAGATTAAGAGTGCCCTTCAGATATCTCATGATTCTTTTGACAGCAGTGTAGTGAGATTCTTTAGGGTTCACTTGATATCTAGCACACACACATGTTGAGAACATAATGTCTGGCCTGCTAGCAGTTAGGTAAAGCAATGAGCCAATGATGCCTCTGTACAAGGTTTCATCAATAGGTTTCCCTTTGTCATCCTTGTCCAGTGACATATTTGTTGCCATTGGTGTCTTCATGACAGTGGAATTTTCCATTCCAAACTTCTTGATAATCTCTTTTGTGTACTTGGTCTGAGAAATGAAAATTCCTTCCTCAGACTGTTTCACTTGGAGTCCTAAGAAGTATTTAAGCTCACCCATGCTGCTCATTTCAAATGTCCCTTGCATAAGGTTTGCAAACCTTTTGCAAAGGTTATTATCAGTTGAGCCAAAGATTATATCATCTACATATATTTGTACTAGAATAATGTGACCTTTAACTATCCTAAGAAACAATGTCTTGTCTATCTTTCCTCTTGAGAATTTGTTCTCAATGAGAAATCTAGATAATATCTCATACCAGGCTCTAGGTGCCTGTTTCAGACCATACAATGCTTTTAATAATAGGTAGACATGATTTGGATGAGTAGAGTCAATAAAACTTGGGGGTTGTTCAACATATACTTCCTCCAATATTGTTCCATTAAGGAATGCTGACTTTACATCCATTTGATAAACTATGAATCCAGTGTGTGCTGCAAATGCCAGGAATAATTTGATTGCCTCCAATCTTGCCACAGGAGCAAACACTTGATCAAAATCTATGCCTTCCTCCTGTCTATATCCTTGGGCAACCAACCTTGCTTTGTTTTTGATAATCACACCATTTTCATCCAGCTTATTCCTAAATACCTATTTGGTCTCTATGACTTTGTGTTTCTTTGGTCTTGGAACTAATATCCAGACTTTGCACCTTTCAAATTGATTTAGCTCTTCTTGCATAGCTAATATCCATGAAGTGTCCTTATTGGCTTCATCAAACTTCTTAGGCTCTATTTTGGATAGAAAGCTGTGATGCAAGGCCTCATGTATTGAGTTTTCTCTTCTAGTTTGCACACCATCATTTGGATTTCCTATGATCTGTTCTTTGGGATGATCCTTCAGATGTTTGGTTGCATTCCTCCACCTTTCATTTTCCCTTTGAGATTCTGGTGCATCTATTTGAGTAGGTTCTTTTAGAGGTTCTGGATGTGGTGGTTCTTCAACACCAATAGGTTCTTCATAATTGTCTTCTGCTTGAGGTTCATCCTCTCTAGTTACAATTACAGTCTCATTGGGTTCTTCATTATCCTCATTGTGTTGTTCATTGATATTCATCTCCTTCAATTTCTGTGTAGAGTCTGCACAACTTGATAAACTTCCCAGATCCTTATAAATAAGGCTGGTTTCATCAAATACAACATGTATAGATTCTTCTATCCTATTTGACCTTTTTGAAAATTCTATAGGCTCTACTTTGAGAGCTATACCCAACAAAAATTGCCTCATGTGCTTTTTCAGCAAATTTAGTGAGATGGTGCTTTCCATTATTTAATACAAAGCATTTACTACCAAATATTTTGAAATAGGCTAAAGTGGGTTTTCTACCTTTCAACAACTCATATGGGGTCTTATCCAGTTTTTTGTTGATAAGAGCCCTATTCTGCACATGGCATGCTGTGTTTACAGCTTCAGCCCAGAAAAACTCAGGAAGAGAAGAGTCACTTAGCATACTCCTACTAGCTTCAATAAGGGTTCTATTTCTTCTCTCAGCAACCCCATTTTGTTGGGGAGTTCTAGGAGATGAGAACTCTTGTGAAATGCCTAGATTTTCACAAAATTTGGTCATTGCACCTGACTGAAATTCAGTCTCATGATCACTTCTAATTTTGGCTACAGGATTTCCTATTTCATTGATGATTTGCCTAACAAAGCTGGTAAATATTTCTAAAGTGTCTGACTTATGTTTAAGGAAGAATACCCATGTGAATCTGGAATAATCATCAACAATTACAAGGGTGTACGACTTTTCTCCTAAGCTATGGATTGACATTGGTCCAAATAGATCCATGTGAAGTAGGTATAGACATCTAATGGAATCCTTCTCACTTATTGGTTTGAAGGATGACTTGGTCTGCTTACCCATTTGACAAGCATGACATGGACCCTCCTGCACACACTTCCACTTAGGCCCAGCTCTCACTAGGTCTTTTGAAATAAGCTTATTTATAGTCTTATAGTTAATGTGGGCTAACCTTTTATGTCATTGAACACTACTAGAAACTTTATTCTCTGCTACTAAGCATATGGAATTAACTTGATCAGAACATATAAAGTTTAGGCAGTAAATGTTGCCACTCCTAGTGCCTGAGAGAATTATCTCATTCTCTTTCTTAATCAGGCACTCATCCTTGTGGAATGAAATGTCATACCCAATATCACACAATTGACTTATGCTGATGAGATTGTGTTGCAATCCATCAACATGAGCAACTTTGGTGATGGTGACAATTCCATTTGTGATTTTACCATAACCTTTAGTTTTACCTTTTTTAGACCCTCCAAAGATAACCTTTGGTCCATTCTTCACAAGAGTGTAATTATTCAGCAGACTTTTTGTTCCTGTCATGTGCATAGAGCACCCACTGTCCAAGTACCAGATAGGAAGTTGATTGGTCTTTGGACAACCCTGCAAGAAGAAATTACCTTTTCTTAGGAGCCCACACCAAGTTGGGTCCTAGAACCTTGTTAGTATGAGCTGGAATATTTAGTTGTTGAATAATCCTTGGTGCTGTGAGAGTTGCCATAGGTCTGAGTACTGGTCTCCCAGAGTTGAATCTTGGAACAGTTGGATTGAACCAACAGTCAAGAGCAAAATGTCCAACCCTTCCACAGCACCAGCATTCATATCTGTTATATCTCCTTGGAGGTCTTCTCACTTCTATATGTTGACTCATATTTTGCTTAATTGCCTTATTCAAAGGAGCTATGTAAGTTGTTTTAGTAAATTTTATTGGTTCGGTTTTCTTGACAGCAATGGTTTTCACTTTAGGTCTTAGTTCCTCTCTTTTGAATTTAGTGTTTGCTTTAAATACAAAGGAGTCATGATGAGTTAATACTTTTTCTTTGCATAGTGATTTGGCATCATTGTTACTTGGTTGAATTGAATCATCTTTGCTATTAGAACACTCACCCTTATAAAACTTATGCACACCTTTTTGATCATGCTTATTTGTGATAGGCATGGCTTTGTTGAATTTTATAGGTTGCATAGGTGCCTTGTCATTACTTTTTGGGTTATTATCTGCCTTCCTATCATATCATATGCCAGATATGTATTGTGCAGAAAATGTGTCTATTATGGGAAGGATAGTTTGTGGTTTTGAGAACTTTGCTACAAGCTTCCTTTCTGCTAGGAGTTTTGCTTCAAGTTCTTTTATTAACTTCTCCTTAGTGCATAAAGTCTGTATGTGAATAATAGTCATGACTTTTAGTTTGCTAAGTTCTTTGCTTGTCTGATTCAACCTCTCAGCTGCCTCAGAGTTTTGGGAATTAGTTTGCTTTAATTCAGATATTTCTTTTTGTAACCTTTTATTATGCCTTTTGCTCTTTTTAAGTGCTTTGAGAAGTAATTGCTATTTTTCAATAATTTCATCTTCATGAAAGTTAGATTGTGAGTCATTTTCATCAGAAGAGAATGAATCTATTTCAGGTTCAGAATCAGAATCAGATAAAGGAGTTTCATCAAGTACCTTTACATTAGTAGTTGTCTCCCGATCCTCTTCATCACTCAGTGCCATGAGTCCTGCATTTTCTTCTTCATCCTCTTCACTATCAGACCTTGATAGTGGGGCTCTTATCATAGATCTATGATTTAGAATGTCTTCACTTTCATTGGCAGCCATCAGAGCTATGAGTGCCTCCTCACTATCTGAGTCTGATGATTGAGATTCACTGTCACTAAGAGTGACTTTGCCTTTCTTGGCTATTAGACTCTTCTCATGTCTCTTGTCAGATTTGTGCCTCTTTCATCAGATTTCTTGTTGTTCTTTCTCTTTGAAGGACAATCAGCAATCATGTGTCCTGATTTCCTGCAACCAAAACACACAATTTCTTCTGAATTAAATTTATTGTGTTTAGAGTTGTACCTATCCTTCTTGGAGTCTTGTTTGAATCCCTGTGAAGAATATTTGGAGTGCTTCTTAGATCTGGATGACTGAGAGGGTCTAGTTTTCCAGTATTATTTTCTTCTTAACATCCTTTTCAGTT
The DNA here is from genome assembly GCA_033032865.1 of Dactylorhiza incarnata. Lineage (NCBI taxonomy): Eukaryota > Viridiplantae > Streptophyta > Magnoliopsida > Asparagales > Orchidaceae > Dactylorhiza > Dactylorhiza incarnata. The sequence goes on along the minus strand of JAWHQI010000157.1, from coordinate 4,224,283 downwards.
GTTTGGTGAAGAGTGCCAGTTCACCATCTGATATTTCAGAATCAGAATTACTGGTTTTTGATTCTTCTGATTCAGATGGTATCCTAGGGGATAATGACATTCTTTCTTTGCTTTTCTTGGAACTTTCTGCTTTCAGAGCAATAGGATTTTCCCTGTTGTGTCCTTCCTCAGCTTTTCTGGTATTCAGATGAAGTTCATGGGACAAGAGTTTCCCATATAAATTCTGTGGCTGAATATTTCTCAGATTTCCCATTTCCCTGATTGCACAGATTTTGATATCCCATTCTTTGTTCAGTGATCTTAAGAATTTATCATTCAGCTCATAATCTGTGAAAGTTCTTCCATAAGTTTTTAGACCATTTACAATTTTGAAGAATTTTTCATAGCAGACTGCTATTGAATCTTTCTTGTCTTGTCTGAAAGCTTCATATTGCTGATTTAGAAGAGACTTCCTGTCATCTCTGACTTCTTCAGTCCCTTCCATATAGACAATGAGAGATTCCCACATTTCATTGGCAGTTTTGCAATGAACTAAGTTTTGGAAGGTTGAGTCCTCAATAACACTAACAATGATGTTCTGAGCTCTCTTATCCATGGAGGCCAGAATCACTTCGTCTTTGGTCATCTCAGAATAAGTTTTAGGAGTCTTGATACTTCTATCTGTAAATGAAACCTTCATAGGAACAAAAGGTCCCTCTAGAACAGTTATGTATATCCTAGGATCAGAGGCTTCCATGAAAAGTCTGACCCTTTCCTTCCAAATCCCAAAGTTTTCTTTTCTGCAAATTGGTAGCTTCATAGATGTGAATTCTTTGTTTCCTTCTGTATTAGCCATCACGACTTAAGAGATCTACCCTAAGAAGATCTTGTTCAGGCTGTTAAACCTTTTCTTGAACAACAACCCTCTGATACCACTTGAAAGACTTTAATTAAGGGTAGCTAATCACCTAGAGGGGGAGGGGGGGTGAATAGGTTATTTGAAAAACTATTGCAGTTCTTAATTATAACCTAAAAGACTGATCAGAGCTTTCAAGAATAAGAGCACACATAGAAAAGACACGCATAATTATATAGTGGTTCCCCTTATCTTGGGTAATCCACTTTCCCCCTTCTCCCTTCTAGCAGTGTGCCAGATAGGGTTTATATCTCCTCCAGATCTCAGACCACAAATAGGTCTTACAGCTCAGATCACAACAGATCTTACAGACTCAGATCTCACAGATCTTACTCTCTCAGATCTCAGCAGATCTTACAAACTCAGATCTCACAGATCCTACCTCAGCCTTTATAATTAGGCTTACAACTCAGATTCACCCCTAAATCCTACAACTCAGATCACACCTGATCTTACAACTCAGATCCTTGACAGATCCTACACTCAGATCTGACAACTCAGACCCTACAGGGATTGATAAAGAAAATAACAATACTTAGACTCAAATTCTTCAAATTGTTGAGTCTTCTTGATCTGCCTGAATGATCAGACAGAAATATTCAATAGAACAGCAGTAGCAAATGATCTTCTTGATTCGACAGGCTGTGATGATTGTTCTTCTTCCTAGGAAGACAAATTCTTCCTTCTTAATCTTCTTCTTTCAGAAAGAAGTATCAGCACCAGATTGCTGAAAGAAATCTTCAAGTTAGATCAATTCTGAAAGAGAAGACGACTTCTTCAGATTCTTTCTCAGACTTTCCCTCAAAATGATGGAGACGATAATGGCTTTTGAAAGATAAGAGTAATCAACTTCTTAACCCATAGGTCATGCCTTCTATTTATAGCCCGCCATCTACAACATCTGTTACGCTCCTCCACGTCAGCACGGCGCTAAGTCTTCAACGGTCTTTAATGGCTTCAGAAGAAACAAAGGCTCAGCTAGCTGTAGAAGAAATTTCTCAGCTCAGAGTATCTGTAGAAAAGGCGTTGAGCACTGAGCATCTCTGTCGACGCTTTTTCCATTAGGTGTCGAGCGATATGTAGATACTCGACACATACTTCTTAGACTGAAGCTCTCGACTCCTCCTTCTTAGGCGTTGAGCAATCATCAGTTATTCGACGCCTTTTATCTGTAGAAGTCGAGTAACGTACAGAGGCTCGACGCTTCTTAACTATGCCTTCATATCTAGACTCCTCTTGTTGGCGCAGAGCTAACTGAAGTTTGGTCGACACTTCTCTTTCCACGGCGTCGAGCGATATAACTTGGCTCGACGCTTCCAAACTTGGTCTCATAACTTCAGCGGCGACCTTGTCTATTTGAGCAGTAGACATGAGTCAACGCTTCTGGGTCACAGGCGTCGAGCGATGTATGATGTCTCGACGCTTGTGAACTTGGATGAATTCCTTGAGCACTTTGCCTGACCTGATCTCCTGCACATTGATTCTAGAGAGTATATCAAATACATTCTGAGATATATCTTTGACTTAGGAATGGACTTCTCCAAATCTAAGACATTGTGGACAATGATCCCAACACACACCTACCAGGGAGTCGAACTCTCATGGAGGGGGAGGGAACTCCACACCTACCAGGGAGCCGAGCTCTCCTGGAGGGGGAGGGAACTAACAGTTTCCCAAACTATCCGGGGGGAGAACAAGTCCACTTCCCAGGTTCTTACCCTCATCTAGAGGCGGGGAGACTCCCTCATCTCATCAGAGCAGCTGGGGCAGAGATCCAACCCACGCCCTTGGTGCTTAGCTTACCTGGAGGTAGAGGAATTCAACACCTCCCCAAGTCACTTACTCAAACGGCGAGTCGACCCGATGAGTCTCCCATTTGCCGGCATGACTGAGCCTGGAGAATGGTCTCTAGTCGGGGATTTCACCAATCAGTCGACCCGATGAGTCTCTCATCTGTCGGCATGACTGAGCCCGGAGAATGGTCTCTAGTCAGGAATTTTTCCAATCAGTCGACCCAATGAGTCTCCCATCTGCCGGCATGACTGAGCCCGGAGAATGGTCTCTAGTCAGGGATTTTACCAATCAGTCGACCCGATGAGTCTCCCATCTGCCGGCATGACTGAGCCCGGAGAATGGTCTCTAGTCAGGGATTTTACCAATCAGTCGACCCGATGGGTCTCCCATCTGTCGGCATGACTGAGCCCGGAGAATGGTCTCTAGTCGGGGATTTTACCAATCAGTCGATGTTGGAACCATAGCTTTTGATTTGAGTTAGGATCCACCTTTAGTATCTAAGTTTATATCATAACATATTGAATAACTTAGATTAAAATCTCATTAAGAAAGAAAGCTGAAAATAGACATATTATTAATAAGCAGAGAAAAGAAATAAAAATATCTTTTGTTCTCTGCGTTCGACAAATGTCGAACGGCGTTCGACAAAATGTCGAACAACGCTCGACAAATGTCGAACAACGTTCGACAAATAGCGAACGGCGCTCGACGAACTCATTCAGACTCAGCAGGTCGACGAGATAAATCAAGATCGACAAAATATCTTATTTGCAGAGAACTGCTCAGCACATCAAAAGGCGCTCGACAAATGCAGTTCAGTGCTCGACGAAATTCTTTCCAGAGCTCGACAAATATTATATTATTCTGCTTTCTTTCTTTATAGTATTTAACTTAGCCGTTGCAAATCAATAAATACTATAGCCGTTGCAGATCAGCTTTAATGAACAGAAACGGCGGATTATCTTCTCGAAGAGTCAAATCATTGATGGAGACCTAAGCTTCTTCCTTCTTCCCGAGAGAAGAATTCAAATTAAGAGCAAGGGTTCTCAGATTATAAAAAGAAAAGACACAGAAGAGAGCACAGAGAATTTTTCAATTTTCATTTTCTATTTTTTTTTACAAGGACAAGAAAGAGTATACACGACAGAAACATAGAGCAAATTTATCCCCTTTCTTTGCTAATACTTTCCTGCAGATTACATCTATCCTGAGACAACAATCACAACTATTTGCTCAGGATCACCACTGCATAAAGGAAAGAAGCCTTGTACAACCAAGAGAAGAGATCTCCAGAACTGTCATCAATCTATATCAGACAGGGGGAGCTCTTCAACATAGTATTCAGATCCACTCAACACCACAACAGGATCTTCAAGAGTCTTTTTATACAGAGAAGAACAATTTAATTTCTGCTTTTATTTTATTTTCTTTACCCCATCCTGTACAGGCCAGTTATAACTCCCTTCAAAAGTTAATCTCGGTGACATGGCACCTTAGCAAAAACCTGTAGTTTGGTTAGAGCACCTTATCAACAGCTCACCTGGTGAGAGGGCACCTTAACAACAACCTCACAGTGGATTCCTACCAGTGGGTAGAAGAGTAGATGTACCCAGTTGAGGGGAACTACTATAAGTTTCTTGTGTTCTCTGTGATTGCTTTATTTTCTTTATACTATGCTGTGCTGAATGTGTTTTCTATATGACTAATAATTAATTAAATTATTATACATCACCTATTTTAATTCCGCTATCAAAAACCTCTCAGTAAATCACTCAAGATTTTAAAATACTCTATACACCCCCCCTCTAGAGTAAACTAGATCTAAAACCCCTCACTTTCAGTCGACCCGATGAGTCTCCCATCTGCCGGCATGACTAAGCCCGGAGAATGGTCTCTAGTCTGGGATTTTACCAATCAGTCGACCTGATGAGTCTCCCATCTGCCGGCATGACTGAGCCCGGAGAATGGTCTCTAGTCGGGGATTTTACCAGCTGGGGGTGGAGTACCCATCTACACCCTAGGTGCTTACCTTCACCTGGTGGCGGAGGAACCCAACATCTTCCCAAGCCACTCCACATGTATTCTAACCTCTGCCCTTATGGGCTAAAGTAACTATCATGAGTTGAAATACAAGTTTCTTCCCCGGATAAAATGAACATTCATTAAGGATAAAAACGTTTTAGATCGTCGCCACTCCAAGTGTTGCCGAGGGGAACTCCTTCAACATTTTGAAGGCGATATCCCCCCGACTTCAGGGCTTCCAGGATTACATAGGGTCCTTCCCAATTGGGTTGGAGCTTTCCTACGTTCGCCGATCTCCCTGCGGCGTCGACCTTCTTGAGGACCAGATCTCCTGAGATGAATTGTTTGATCCTAATGTTCTTATCGAAATACCTGGCCATCCGACGTTTCACTTCCTCCTGCCGAATTGATGCGAGGTCCAGGAGCTCTTCAACCATATCCAGCGAGAGTCATTGTTCCTCCTCGTTGTCCACCCTCCAGTCTTCGTCACCTTCCTGGGCGGCCACGACCCAGGGGGATCTGACCTCGAATTCTACAGGGAGTACAGCCTCGGATCCATGAGTGAGCTTGAATGGCGTTTCCCCCGTCGTCATGTTGGGTGTTGTTCTCAAGGCCCACAAGACCGAGGGAAGCTGTTCCACCTAGTTCCCCTTTAGGTTCTCCACTTTTCTCTTCAGCAAGTTGACTATGACCTTGTTTGCCGCCTCGACTTGTCCATTGCTCCGAGGATGATGAACGGAGGCGAAGCGGAGGTCGATGCCCAACTGGCCGCAGAAGTTAGTGAGCTCCTCACTCGCGAACTGTGGCCCGTTGTCCGTCACTATGGCGAGGGGGAGTCCATGCCTGCAAATTATTTCTCCTCAAATAAAATTTATTATTACCTGCGAGGTTGTTTTTGCCAGAGCCTTGACCTCCACCCACTTAGAGAAGTAGTCTATCATGACCAGCAGGAACCTTCTTTGGCCGCTGGCCTGAGGGAATGGGCCGACCAAGTCCATCCCCCAGATGGCGAAGGGCCACGGTGTTGTGATGGTCCTGAGCCTTTGTGCAGGTTGGAGCTGGAGCGGCGCGAAGAGCTGACACTTCTGACACTTCTTTGCAAACTCCGCTGCATCCTTGCGAAGGGTCGGCCAGAATTACCCTTGCCTCAATACCCTTTTCTCTAAGGTTTGGCTTCCGGAGTGGCTCCCGCATTCTCCGGAGTGTATTTCCTCCAATACCTTTGGGACTTCATCTTCTACCACGCACCTGGCTAGGAGCCCGGTTAGGGTCTTCCTATACAAGCTCCCGTCTCGAATCAGGTAGTATGCAGACTTATACCTAAACCGTCTCTTGTCCGGGACCCCCTCCGGGAACTTGCCTGAGGTCAGAAAGGTGAGGATCGGGTCCACCCACGAGACCCTTTGATCGATCTCCATGAGCTCCCCTTCCTCGATGGACGGTTGGAACAACTCAGTCACCGTCCCTCCTGCACGAGGGCCGTACTTCGCCAACTGATCCGCTCGGGCATTTTCCTCCCTCGGAATATGCTGGATGGAGAAAGTGCGGAACCCCCCAATGAGATCTTTAACCTTTGCCAGATACCTCTGTAGGGTCGGCTCCTTCGCTTCGAACTCTCCCCGGACCTGGGAGTCCACCACCAATGAATCCGTGAAAACCTTCACATCCCAGATTCCTAACTCTTTCGCCAGTCGAAGCCCAGCCACCACTGCTTCATACTCGGCCTGGTTGTTTGTTACGGGGAATCGGATGTCGATCGCCTGCTCAATCCTTGTCCCTTGCTGACTAACCAGGACCACCCCTCCGCCGAGGGAATTTTTTCCCGATGCCCCATCTGCGAATAGCTCCCGTGCCACCAACCCGGTGGTTTACAAACCATCCACCTCGTTCACATACTCTGCTAGAAAATCCGCCACTGCATGCGCCTTCATCGACAGCCGAGGGATGAAAGTGACATCGAACTCGCTGAGCTCAACCGACCACTTTGCCAACCTCCCAGAGTGCTCCACTCCTTCCATAATGTTGCGAAGGGGGTGATCGGTCACCACCCTGATCGAATGAGCCTGGAAGTAGGGGCGAAGTTTTCGCGCTGAGATGAGTAAAGCGAATGCCAACTTCTCTAGGACAGGATACTTGAGCTCCGCCTTTTTCAAGACTCGGCTGACGTAATAGATTGGCAGCTGCTTCTTCCCCTCCTACTTGACTAGGACCAAGCTAACCGCCTCGACTCCTACCCCTAGGTAGAGAAAAAGGCCTTCTCCTTCTCGGACCTTGGAGCAAAGGAGCTCGCGTCAGCTATTCCTTCAATGCTTGGAAGGCCTTCTCGCATTCCGGCGTCCACTCGAACTTCTGACCCTGACGCAAGGCTCTGAAGAATGGAGAGCACTTCTCCCATGCTCTGGAGAGAAACCGGCTCAGCCCTGCCAACTTCCCTGTCAACTTTTGAATCTCCTTTGCACTCTTCGGCGACCCCAACTCCAGGATGGCTTTGACCTTGTCAGGGTTGGGCTCGACTCCTACCAGGGTGAGTAGGTGACCTAGAAACTTCCCCCGACTTGCCCCGAAGACGCACTTAGAAGGGTTATGCCTCATCTTGAACCTTCGAAGGGTGGCAAAGGTCTCCTCCAATTCTAGAAGATGAGATGCCACATCCCTCCTTTTGACCATCAAGTCATCCACGTAGACCTCCAGGTTGTGCCCCTTCTGCTCCTTGAAGACTCAGTCCATCATCCTTTGGTACGTTGCTCCTGCGTTCCTCAGCCCAAAAGGCATTATCTTGTAACAATAACATCCGTCATCCGTGATGAAAGAAACGTCCTTAACATCGGGCGGATGCATTCAGATTTGATGGTAGCCGGAGAACGCATCCAAGAAGCTCATCACGGGGAAGCCGACAGCTGAATCCACCAATGCGTTAATCCGAGGCAGAGGATAACAATCCTTGGGACAAGCCTTATTCAACAGAGAGAAGTCCACACACATCCTCCACTTCCCGTCTCCCTTCTTCACCATTACCACGTTAGAAACCCATCCTGGGTATTGGATTTCTTCCACGAATCCTGCCTCTAGCAGCTTCCCTACCTCCTCCCTGATCGGCCCGGCGAGGGTAGACGATACATTTCTCTTCTTCTGGCGAATGGGGTGGACTCCTGAGTCGGGGTTGAGGCGATGATGACATGCCACATTCGCATCGACACCTGGCATCTCTGCAGCGCTCCACGCGAAGATGTCCACATTCTGTTGGACACACCTTCGGATCCTCTCCTGATCCTGCCCGCTCAGCCTTCCGCTGATTCGTATCTTCTCCAGCTTTCCCCCGCCGCTAACGACATCCCTCTCCATCACCTCCTCTGCCACTTCCAATTTGGTCTGATCCTCCGGCACCTGATCTGCCTGTCCTGCTTCACCTTCTCCTATCAACGGCCTCGACCTGTTGGGAGGAGATGAGTTCCTTGGCTCTTCGCTTCCGGCCATGGGACTTGCTCAGAGCTTTCCGAACTAGCCGCTTCCACGCTCACCGCACCAGAATGTTGAAACCAGAGAACTGGTCTCGGCGTTCGAAAGGGATATGCAACTAATCCTTACTTGACCCGAGCGAGACCCTTGACTGGTCACTAGGAACCACGAAACCCAACCCTTGGAAAATCTCTAATTCTACCAACTGACCCTATAAGCTGCAGCGTGGAGGTCCCACCGTGTACCCAGAAGCTCTCAAGGAACTTCCCCTCCTAAACCAATGCTGAGCCTAGGCACCTTGGAGGGCACTAAAGTTCACCTCGCCGTCCACCTTCAATGACAGGGGGAGGGGAGGGGTAGTGCTTGCTCTCAACACACGCGAGGGAGGGGGGGTCTCAACCAACCACCCTTCCCAAGGTGCCCATGGGGGTCTATTTATAGATTTCCCAAAAATTGGACTGCGAATAGCCAAAAATCTACTATTCGCAGTCCAAAAACTAATCCGGATGACCGAAACAGGGAGGGATAGGACGGGTGGACCAAGGTCCACCACCTGAACTGGGGGAGTGGACCTTAGGACCACTCGCCCAGCCGCCCGGGCGTTAACTACTTAACGCCGAGACAATAGATGATTTCATGCATTTTAAAAAAAAAATCTTTGATTTCGAGTTATTATAGAAAGGCCTTCTTAATATATAAATTTCAGACATTTAAGAGATCATTAGAAGAGTCATTAAGCATGTTTTATTTGTTCAAATAAGGTTTTTATATTTTTTTTGGTTTTCAAATACTTGTGTTTTACAAGATCATTAAAACTCAAAAATGATAAAATATGCAGAACACAAGATAAACATGTTCGATCAAAACAAGAATGCATGAATAATATAATCATAAAGAGTGTATGCAAAATATACGATATAGGAATGTCCTAGATTATAATACTCTAACCATATGCCTACACACTAGCCCCGTACTAAGTGACGGATGGGCATGAGGAGCTGCACACATGCCGTAGGTTGGGGTGTTAATCCCATATGCACACACTAGAGAATGCTCAACTTAGCACTCTCCCCCCCCCCCCCCCCCCCCCCCAGTGCCTCGCAAGGCCCCACTGGAACCCTCCCGGGTTAAGGACAAGACATGACATAGAGGTTAGGTCTTCTAATGCATACAATCCTACGCCCTCGCTGTTATGAGACACATAATGTGTGTGAATGATCATGGACATCCTAAGCATTTTGTCCTATGGAAATAATTTAAAGTCACATAGTTATTTTATCTTTCAATTTTTCTACTTTAAGATGGATTCTTATGGCATTATTTGATAACTAGTATGAATGATAATATTTATTAATTGATAATGCTAGTATGATGAGTTCATAATATGCCATAAGAATAATGCATGTCTTTTAAATTGATGGAAGCTCAATTTGTAGACCTAGAATTAAGTGATGATTTGATTTGACGTTATTGATATCAAGGTGATTCTAAGGTCTAGATATAGTAAGATACATGCAACCACAATACATAATTTATTAATATAATTATCATGATCACCAATCATATGTTAGAACCAAAAGGATCTTGTGTAGTTATGTGTAATGTTTGAATTAGAAGATCTTTTGATATTACATAATATAATTATGATCATTAATTTTATCACATAGAAATTTTGATACTCATAATTAATTAGTGTAAGTGAAATATATAAAACAATTCATATTCAACCTTTTCAAAATATTAAAAAGAAGATTGTAAGGTGAATAATGAATACACTGAGAAACATTGTTTTGGTTTTTTTTTGAAAGGTTTTATAAATTTTCTCTTTGGTTTTTTAATATTAAACAAAAGCATATATATATATATAATTTTTGATTATTAACCACAACATATATATATATATGTATATATATATAATTAACTTGACTTTCAAACATTCATTATTCTATTTTTCTTTCACATAACATGGCATGATATAACTAGCATAGACATTTTATAGTGAATGATGATGCTAGATGAAAAGTTATGATAACAAGGTGCAATATTATGTGAAGCATATACTAGATTTGCATATATTCAACATGGAGTTTCAACCTAACTATTCATAGACCTAGAATGATGTGATTTAATCTTGCGAGTTATTTTCAATAAGCATAAGGTTAATTCTAAGGTCATTGGAATGGTACTTAGGAGCATGTGATGTACAACCCAAAAAAATTACCGAAAAAGGAAAAACTGAGATAACTTCTAAACGGAGTTGAGTTTTGGCAGTTTTGAGTGTCGAAATGAACCCAAACGAGCAAGGCTGGTTTACCATTGCATAGATCTTCTCGACCTCGTTCCGAAAAGTTATTATGGGCGAAAATCGGACAAGCGGATCAAAAGTTATGATCGTTTGAAGTTTGCGTCAAAATCTCGCATATTTTTGTAAATTTAATTTTGGTTTTTGTTTAAAAACGTATGATTTTTGCAAATTTTCAATTCCGATTTTTCACGATTATGATTAAACATATTATGGGCTATTACAATGACACAAATATATTAAATAAGTAATCAACCACTTGTGCATTTTATATATTTAGCCAAAGACTCCATAGTCTTCCTTTAAATCCCCTTTTGACAATTATTTTATTAGTCTTGATAATATCATATAAGCATTTAGCATTTAATTTATAATGATGATATAAGAAATTTAAAGGTAATGGATTTAGAATGTTAAAAATAAAAAGGATAGATAAGTCACTAGAGAGATGATTTGACTTTTATTCAATTTCATTCAATCAATTTGATTTATTAATGAATTTAGGCTTAATGTGTGAAAAGTCATATTGCAAGATATATATTTAGTGGCCTTATCATGTTGGCTCAAGAAAAGTAAAAGAAAACAAAAAATTTAAGCATGAAGTAGAGTTAATAATATTTCATATTCAATTATTTTTACTTCATGCAAATGATTGGATATTAATGAATGTGAGATTTAGGTATCCAAAGGGGACCAAGTGGAATGGTTCCTTTGGGTACCCAAATACATCGTGTTTGCTTTTGGGGAGATGGAGATAAAGGTGCCCTTTTGAGTGGAGTTTGCGTTTCATATTTAACTTTGGGTCTTCATTCAAACTTTGGTTTAATATTATTTGTATGCATCAAATTTCCATTATGATTATCTTTATCTTTAAGATTATAATTGTAATGATTATTGAAAGTGTTTTTCATAGGAAATTTGTGAACATTTAATTTTATGTTGGAGAAGATTGATGATGTAAACGATAATGATGATTGTATTTTGAAATTTCATTTTCAATCTTTTGAAGTTTTTTATTTCCATTGTTTGACTTATTCAACTTTTGAGAAATCATATTCAACTTGCTTTTGGATTTTGCATTATATTGAGAATGTATGTTTTGAGAATTTTTCTTTATGATTTCCTTAAGCAAGTTGATTTTAGTTTTTAATTCATTATTCTTAATTTTTAAAATTTGCCTAGCTTTATTATAAGCGATTGTGCTATTTTTAAGAGTGAAAATAATTGAATCAATATGATTTTGATAGTTATTTATATATTCTTCAAATGTTTCATCCATCTCTTTAATTTCAATTTTATAGTCTTTACACAACACAATCATTTTTCAAAGATGAATTTTCTAAACATAATCTTTCATTTTGTTCTTTTACAAAAATAAACTTTTTTTCAAGTTTCTTGTGTTTTTCTTTTAATTCATTATATTCTACACAAGGTGTAATGTTTTCAACTAAGGAGCCATGGGTATATCTAGATAACTCAAAATTTGATTCTTCATTAATTTTTGCCTTTAAATCTTTATTTTCTAAGCGCAATTTGCAATTAGCATTTTTCAATTTCTTAATTTTGCGCTTCGTAATTTGTAGCAATTGTAATGTAAAAATAGAATTGCAAACAATGAGAGAATTTGATTTCCTTACTTTGCCTTTGGATGAGGGAAGATTTGAACATATTGTTCCTTTGTCCTCTTCATCTTCCTCTTCCAAACAAGAGTTTCCATCATCCTTTCCGCATGACGAGCATTCTATGGATCCATCATTTAAGTAGCTTTCTTGAATATTTGTGCAAGCTTGTATGTTCTCCAATTCTTGTGTTTGTTCCGTACCTATAGAAGGAGAATCATAAGTTCTTTCAAGAAAATTCCAAATTTCATATGCGGTAGGTAAATTATAAATAAGTTTGAAAATATTTTGATCTAACGCACAAAATTGACTATTTATAGATTTTGCATTTAAAATAATTTCGTTTCTAGTTAGTACGCTAGGTGGCTTTTCAATAGTAATATTCCAAACTTTTTCATCTAATGCTTTAAGAAAAATTTTCATTGATACTTTCCACCATTTATAATTTTCCCTTCAAATAAAGGTGGTGCAAGTGATTTTTCATTTATATTAAAATTTTCCCCACTAGCAGAGGCGAGATCATGATCAAGAGACGCCATTATTCCAGGTTATTAAGCCGATTTGGAATTACCTAGCTTTGATACCACTTGTTGGATCTTGAGGCGCCCTTAGAGGGGGGTGAATAAGGGTTTTAAAAACTTTAAACTTTAATAGAAAACTTTTGATATTTTGGTAGAAGTAAGTTAAATCAAAAGTAAAGAGATAATGAAATTAGAAATGAAATCAATTTTATTAAACAAGAAAAGACATGATTATCATTTATAAAATTGATTACAAAATCTGATTTCTATGACGCTAGAAATCGAAGGCGAAATCTGAAATATTCTTTTCGTTTTCTATACCGACTCGTATCCCCGCAAACCGGTTGGCTTTAGCCGATCTCTCCCTAGATATTGCCTCAAGCCGCTCTAGCTTTCCTATCCCTAGAAAGGCCTCGAGCACCCCCTAGACCTACTCCCTAGACCTAGTCGCCAACACGAGGCGAATTACTCCCTAAGTCCTACCCAGACCTAGTCGCCAACACGAGGCGAATTCACGAACCGATTACAAAGATAAAAATAAAAGACAAATACAAAACTCCCTATGAGGTAATCTGAATGAGATGCCGAAGAATCGCTGAAGATCGTTGAAGTCCAAGCGTGCGTTCTTTGCATTGAGTTAGCGTGTTGATCCAAGCCTCCTTCGATTCCTCCTTTTGAATTTGTGTGGGAGATGATGATCTGGAAAAATACGGCCCTCAAGGAGTTTTTGAAGTGCTGGAATATGGCTCTTAGCAATCAATAGTCGGAGAAGACGAAATCCATCCATTTATAGGACTGGAAGCTAACGCCGGCGTTAAGAGTTAACGCCGGGCGTTGACCATGTATAACAACAATATTGATGGCTCAGATCTTCAGAAGAGGAAGGAGATTCTGCACTTTAGGAATTGTTTTATTTTAGGCAATACTAACGCCGGCGTTAAGGCTAACGCGGGCGTTGGGCAAATCATTCCTAAAGTTTCTCCTGCAATCACGGCTGCTTTCTCCTTGCCAAATTCGTCGAACGAATAGTGCCCAACAATAAGACCTAACGCCTGGCGTTGAGTTTCTTTCTCCTTTTAATCAACTGGCATGCCATTTCGTCGAACGACATCACATCCCATCGATCGCCATTTCGTCGAACGACATCTCGTCCCGTTGATTCGCTGGCACACCATTTCGCCGAACGACATCTCATTTCATCGAACGACATCTCATTTTGTCAAACGCCATTTCGTCAAACGCCATCTCATTTCGTCGAATGCCATTTCGTCGAACGCCATTTCGTCGAACGACATCTCATTTCGTCGAACGCCATTTCGTCGAACAACACCTCGTCCCATCAATTCGCTAGCACCCAGCGTTAAGACCTAACACCCGGCGTTAGACAACTTTCAATCCTTCTGCTTGTGGTTAGTGTCAGACCATTGTTGCAGCAACCTGGTGTCATATATGTCCAAACCTGCATGCTAAAAACACAATGGCAGACAAGATCAAATACAAGTAGAATTTGTTATTCTCAAAACAAAGGGATGCGGAAAACCATGTTCTAATAGGAAGTTCCATATATCACACGACTATTTTGATCATAAGGTATGTAAATGTTGTATATTATCATTAAAATCTTAAATTATTGGCAATGTCTTAATCTTCTATTATTGTTATTTTGCAGAGTTCATATTCTATATATTGACGTTATTTCATCATTTGGGTTCTTCATATATACAACAACTTATTAAGTAAGACAAATGTAACACATTTCTATCGTAGTTTTTAAAAATTTATATTACTTTTTAAATTTGTAGCCACTATTTTGCAGGGATAATATATTTTGAGTGGAAGCTTACGGATGGTGACTAAATTTTGAAGAAATTAGTGTTATGTCACAATATCTTCTAAAAATGATGTAGTTATGCCACAATATATTTTGCATGGATCCTTCTATGTTTGTTTTATATTAGTTTTTTTAATTTGTAGCAACTATTTTGCAGGTGTACAACCCATATTCTCCGAGGGGAGGACCCATTCAAGGTCACGTAGGCAGAAGTCAAAGTCAAAGGACGAAGCAGAAGCCGGGAGTCAAAGATCCAAGACAACTCAGCCAGCAGGAATAGTAGAAGGCCTAGGTGAGTATAGGCGAGCATGTGCGAGCAACCCCTCATACTCGCCAAGGTAGGCAACTAGAGGCGATGCTCGCCGAAGCCTGGCGAGATCCCCTTGGATGTCGCATAGTCGCCAGGTTGGTCTGGGCTATAAATAAGACCCCCCTCCCTTTGGTTTTCCTATAAATAGGACCCCAGGGGTACTTGGATTGACACCTTTGGCTGAGCTTTCGGAACCCTACTTTTGAATTCCTGGAACCGTCATCCTTTTCCATCACTCTTGATACTCGCCAAGTCGGTGCCTTCCTCGTACCCTGCTCGGCCATCTTTGGTTGTGGAGGGGAAGTCTCTTCTGAGCTTTTTGGGTACGTGGTGGGACCTCCCTGTCGCAGCACCTGGGGTCCCGTTGTTACTATTCTAGTCTCTTCGTTAGTGTAAGTCAAGCCGTCTAGTAGGACTGCTGGGAGAGTAGCCTCCGGTTGCATTGATCCGAATTTTGGAGTCGAGAATTTCCCAGCTTCAACACTTTGGTGTGGTGAGCGTGGATCGTAGTCAGAGGAAGAAAACCTGGTGAGAAGGCGAGATGGTCGAAGTTGGCGACCATGAGGGAGTTGCTGGTAACTCAGCAGGTGGCGGCGAGTTCATGACGCGATCAGATTTAGAGGAGTTCACGCGACGTTTGGAGGCGACCATGTGAGCAATGCTTATTCCTCCCACGAAGTGCACGGCGACTTTGCCTCATCGCGTGACTCCGTCCGAGGATGGTGGTCTCGCTCAGCGAGCAGGGAAGGAGTATGTGGAGGAGGAGCCAGAGCGACATAGGAGGTCGTTGTTCTATCAACTGAGCTCGCAAGGAATCTGATTCCGCGAGACGGAAGACCAGGCGAGGTCCCATGATAGTCGACCATATGGCTAGTATGGAGGGGTTGCTCGCCAAGTTGAGGATCGTCACCAATCAGGTGGGAGGAGCCCATTCTGTGAGGAGATCATTGTTGCTCCCGTGACGGAGGGCTTCAGTGAGCCAGTAATGACTTACTATTCCGAGAGAGATGACCATATCTGACATCTCCAATGGTTCGAAGATGTAGTCTCCCTCAGAACCATGTCGGACTCCTTCAAGTGCAAGCTTTTTGCCATCACTCTCTGGGGAAAGGCCATGGACTAGTTCCACCAGCTGGCGGCAGGTTCCATTTACTATTTCGAAGACCTGCGCTGAGGCGTGATGATGCGATTCGCCACGACCAAGAAGAGGAAGAAGGAGGCAACGACCCTCTTCTATTTGGTGCAGGGGGTGAGGGAGACGTTGGGGAACTACATCGTCTGCTTCCAGGAAGAAGTGTTGGACATCCAGGAGGTGGATGGCTTCACCTTTCAGCTTGCCCTGACGTTCGGCTTAAGGGAAGGCCTCTTCAAACTGGAGATCAGTCGGGATCCTCCCAAGTCCTGTGAGGATCGTATTGAGAGGGCCAATAAGTTCATTCAGGGGGAGGCCTCTAATCGCGGCTTCTTGGCCAAGCTCAGCAAGCTGACCATGTAACATCCCCAATCCTACTAGACCCCATGATGATTGAAAGTGAGGTATTAGATCATATATTTACTCTAGAGGGGGGGGGGGGGGGGGGGGTGAATAGAGTAATAAAAGGAAAGATCAAATCTTGACTTATCTGATAAATGAATAAGTATTGAATAGATCCATTGTTGAATAGTCGATCTGAGTTCAGAGAAGATTGATAACTGATCCTTCAAAAATTTGTCAAGCTGGAGAAGAAAATTCGTCGAGCTGAGAGCTGAGTTCGTCGAACTAAATTAATTGGTCGAACACAAAGCTGAGTTCGTCGAACTGAAAGCTGGAGTTTGTCGAACTGAATTAATTCGTCGAACACAAAGCTGAGTTCGTCGAACTGAGAGAAAATCCGTTGAACTGGCTGGAAGACTGAATTCGTCGAGCTGAAGAGCAAGTTCGTCGAACTGAAGCATGACGTTCGTCGAACGCAGAATGGATTTCGTCGAACACAGAATGAAGTTCGTCGAACACAGAAACTTGAAATTTTTCCTAAGTTCTAGCTACTCAGACACACTTAGACCTTGACCCTTAGACTATACAATGGGGTCAACTTGAGTCCTAGTCAACAGATAGTGATCTTATCCCAAAATCAGTAATAGGGTTGTTCCAACAATGATGTTAGGGCATAACATGAGGAGAGAAAGGTGAGTTGAGACAAGGGGAGACCTTAGGACTCTTTGAGCTAGGCTGAACTCACACAGGGTCCCCTAGGGTACACAAGTCAACTTCAATCAAACTGCCCAAATTACACTCATAAGTACAAGTTGAACTCACCATTATGTCTCTAACCCTAAGGGAGACTCATTTGACCAAGAACCCCAACAATAGGTCAACCCCAAAGTCAACCATGGTCAATATAAAGCTTTAAGGGAGGAATTGAAAGACCAAATGAAATCCAAGTGAACCAATGGCCCACCTCATGCCTAATCAGCATGGCATAAGCCTATTGGCACCCCACATTTAAATTTGGAGAAAAATGATGATCATGGGGGGCAAAAATGCCATTTTTCCCAAAAATCATAAAGGAAAAAATGATGTGAAGTGAAGGAGCTTCCATGGCCCCCACCACCTCAGCCCAAGCCCCCCCAACCGAATTCCCCAACCCATGAACAGTCTTTTCAGGCATGGGAGCCGCTCAAACATTAGCATAGGGGAGGTACAAGCCATGACCGAACATCCCCCTTTCCATCCTCCCTATACAGCCACTTTCCCCCTCATATGGCCTTTCCATCATCTTCAGAAGGTCCTAAGGAGTCGAGCTAGCCTCCTGGAGCAGAGCTTTTGGTGGAGAATCGGCAGATCGGGCAAGCACGCCGGAGACGGAGAATTTTATGGCCGCACGCCGGAGCACACGCCGCCGAGCCACAATCGAGGTCCGTTTCTCCCCCTCTCCCTCTGTGCTAGCATCTAGAACCACCTAGGAGAGAAATCGGGCTCAATTGAGCCCGATCCCAAGTGAGGAAGAGGAAGATTTTCCGAGCTTTTCTCCTAGCTCGGGATCGCCGGAGGAGCTATCTCCGGCAACCGTGACACCGCCTGGCGGTAGCCACCACCTCAACGAAGGTGGTGAAGGTGGTGGCCGACAGTGGTGGCCCTTATGTGGCCGGGAAATGAAGGTAGAAGTCGGCCCAGCTGGGAGTAATGCTGGTCGTCGGCTGGAGGAAGGAGATGAAATCAAGACCCTTGATTTCAGGTGATGGCTATATGCAGACCAGTATTTATATATCTTAATTAAATCTATCACACTTCATACATAAGATTAAACTCAATATTTGGGCTACTTAGATGTTGTTTTAGGCAAAAGTGCCAGAGACAACTTTTGTAGGCCTTGATCTCTACTTTCCATAGGGCTTTGAATCACCTCATTTGATGACCTACAGTCTCTTGTAGGTCTATTCTACTAAGACATGTACAAAAGGGTGTTCAGACTTTATTTTGTAGGTCTAGACTTCATACCTACATGGATGAGTCTAATATTTTAGCCCTAGTTGTAAATAGTATAGACTCATTCCCTGCCCAAAAATCAAAATTTTAGGGCAACATTTTTCTATGATTTTATGTTAAATGTGATATTTCATATTAATGAAATATTTATGGTTAAATATATGCAAAGTGACCCAAATCTTGGGTGGTATAAGGGTTAGACCCTATTGAGTAACATGTCAAAATTTGGGACCATTTGGCCCACTTTAGATCATATTTTCTCATATTCGTAGGAATGTGATGTATGGAGGGGTGGTGTGCACATAGCACATTTGGGTATTTTTATAATCTCATCACTTATGGATGGTAGTAGGCTCATGAAATTTTGGTAACACACCTATCATAGAGAAGGGTATCATCCTTAGAAATATTAGGATTTTGGAAAGAAAAATCCTAAAAGTGCACTTTTTTGTAACAACCCAGCCCAACCACCACACCAGAGTCCACTATGGTCGTAGCCAGACAGGTTCACTTGGTGGGCTGGCTACCGCGGTTGGACAAGGGCTGCAACCCGGTGCCACCCCAACCCGTCACTGAGCCTGTTTCTCAGCAACAGTAGGTTGTTGATGGCGGGTATCGATCCCCCGCCACCCTTGATAAGGCACCTTCAGCAGTCCTCATCACCAACTGCGCTTCAGTTGGTGATGAGGACTGCTGAAGGTGCCTTATCAAGGGTGGCGGGGGATCGAGACCCGCCATCAACAACCTACTGTTGCTGAGAAACAGGCTCAGTGACGGGTTGGGGTGGCACCGGGTTGCAGCCCTTGTCCAACCGCGGTAGCCAGCCCACCAAGTGAACCTGTCTGGCTACGGCCATAGTGGACTCTGGTGTGGTGGTTGGGCCGGGTTGTTACACCTATCGAGTCACCGGCTGTGCAAGCCGTCGCTCGAAGGAGGAATGAGGATAGAGTCAACCAAGGGGGTCGAGGAGTTGTCCAGGGAGGAGGAGTGGGGGTGATCCATGGGGGAGCAGGGCTAGGAGCTTCCCGCAAGGGGAGTCTCCATCAGATTTTTCAGAAGAGCGTCGCCTCGACCTCGCAGGCACCGCCCCCATTAGAGGAGATCACTTTCTCGGAGAAGGACATGCTGGAGAATGAGAATCCCTTCTATGATGCCCTCGTGATTCAGTCCATTGCGGAAGACTTCATCGTCGATCGGATTCTGGTGGATAACTGGAGTTCCGTAAACATTATCTTCAAAAAGATGTTTGACGGGTTGGGAGTCGAGGCGGGAAGGGTGATGGCGTCGGATGGTCTCCTCTTTGGCTTCTCGGGAGAGAGGAAAGAGGTGGAAGGAGGAGTGGATCTGTTGGTGACCCTCAGTGGCACCTCGCGCAAGTGTCGATTCATCATAGTCGACGCTCTGAGCTGCTACAAGGCGATCTTTAGGAGCCCGCCCATCAACTTCTTCAAGGTCGTCCCATCCTCCTACTATCAGTGCTTGAAGTACTGCTAGGGGATGTCGAGGTGAGGATCAGGAGCGATCCAAGAGTCGCCTGCGAGTGCTACCTCAGTGCGGTCAGCACCATCAGCTGGATGGCGGATGCGGAGGAGATGGAGAAGGCACTAAAGGGCGCAGCTAGGTTGGAAGCAACGGAGGAGGTGGAAGATATAGAGGTGCTCTCCGATGCAGGAGTACCTGGATTGTTAAAGATAGGAGGGTCTCTGAAGACCGATGATAAGATCGAGATGGCGGCATGTCTGCAAGAGAATGTCGACATTTTCGCCTGGAGTGTTGCTGAGATGCCTGGGATTGACGCAGAGGTTGCTTGCCATCGCCTCAATCTAGACCCCGCAGTCAAGCCCATCCGGAAAAAGAAGAGGTCGAGTGTCGTCGCTTTGGTCGGGCCTATCAGAGAGGACGTGGGGAAGCTGCTTGAGGCAGGCTTTGTGTTGGAGATCTAGTATCCAGGCTTGGTCTCGGATGTTGTAATGGTGAAAAAGGCTAGGGGCAGCTGGAGAATGTGTGTAGATTTCTCGTTGTTGAATAAAGCTTGCCCGAAGGATTGTTATCCTCTGCCTCAAATCGACGCGCTGGTTGATTCAGACGTCGATTTTTCTGTGATGAGTTTTCTTGATGCTTTTTCAGGATACCATCAGATCTGGATGCATCCCCCCGATTGTCGCGATGTCTCCTTCATCACTGGTGATGTCTGCTATAGCTATAAGATGATGCCCTTCAGGTTGAAGAATGCGGGGGTTACATACCAGCGGATGATGGATCATGTTTTTAAAGAGCAAAAGGGGAGGAATCTAGAAGTGTATATGGACGACCTCTTGATCAAAAGCAATAGCGTCCAGGAGCATGTTACCGATCTGGTGGAGACCTTTGCGACGCTCAGAAAGTTTAAAATGAGGCTCAATCTGACGAAGTGCGTGTTCGGGGCAGGCAGGGGGAAGTTCTTAGGGCATCTCCTCACCCCGGAGGGAGTATAGCCCAATCCTGACAAGGTCAAGGCGATCCTGGAGATGACCTCATCGAAGAGCACCAAAGAAGTCCAGAAGTTGACTGGAAGGTTGGCGAGTCATAGCCGCTTCCTGTCAAAGGCGGGGGAGAAGTGTTCTCCATTCATGGTGAACTGGCTGGAGAACTGATTTCGTCGAACGCACTGAAGCACGGTGTTCGTCGAACGCAGAACAGATTTCATCGAATGAAGATGGGATTTCGTCGAGCGCACTGAAGCACGGAGTTCGTCGAATGCAGAACAGATTTCGTCGAACACAGGTCGGATTTCGTCGAACGCAGAGACTTGTTCCAATACATTTTGTCATACTTCCTGCAGTATTTCATTTTAATTATTAAAAATACTAGAACCCCTCAAATGAAAAGGTGCCCAACATGAATGTTGTAGCCCTTGGTGTCTAGTTTAAGTGAAAATTGTTTCAGGTCAATAGGGGCACTATAGCACACTGTGGAGTCATTTTTCTAGGACTGGTCCCTAGTGTAGGACAACCACCATTTCTTGAATAACTTTTGATTGGCTTATGGGATTGCCTTGAAAATTGAAACCTAGGCTATTTACACCTACCCACACATCATACCCAAAGATGGGAATTTTAGGAGAACCTTTTTCTAAGGTTTTTGTAATAATTTCATAAATTAAATATTAATTAATTATTGGGTCAAATGACCTCCAATGCCATCCAAATTTTGGTGGGTACTTCTTAGGGTTATCACCTGACCCTGGTAAAAATCTCAGCCCAATTGGGACTGATTTAGTTTGGAAATTGGTTAACCCAAGTTTGGTCTTATTAGGTCAAAATAGGGCATGGTGTTTATCTTGGAATATGGTGGTCAGAACTCATCACCATGAGTTGAAACCTTGGCCACTGGTTTAGGATGACCTAAAAGACCTTCATGAGTAAGATGGGGTGGTGTAGAGGTAGATATGCCCTAGGACCCTAGTTTTACCCCTTGGGGTGCATATAGAACCTTGTGAAGGCCATGTGGTCAAAAGCCCTAGAATGGCCATGGAATTTAGGAGATATGTTCATGGGGTGTGATTATGCTTTAGGGAATTTTGAGAGAATTTTAGGAGTACTTATTTCCCCTAAATTTGGTCATAACCCCTTTAGGGAAATTTCTTATAAGAGATATTTACATGTTCGAATGGCCTTGGATGGTGATGAAACCTTGGTAGTGACTTTATAATCATATGATGGACCTCTGGTAATTTTTGTGTAATTAATTAGGTGATTTAACCAGCACTTCATTCACAATGCACTTATTTTGCCTTAATCTTAAGAAATATAATTAAGGGTCTAAAACTCTCTGGAAAAATGTGCAACTTGGTGATAGGACATTTCAGAGCACTAGGAATCTCTGTAAATTTTTATATAATTTTTGGAGGTTGTTATCAGTAGGCTACTTCTCAACATACTCATATTAGGATTTCTTTAGAATATTTATTTAAGTGGTTAATATGCCTTTATAAATTCTAAAATTTGGTCTGAGAATTTTTCTGATCAATATAAATGTCTGGTAATATTCCCATAATTTTTGGACAAGTATTGTTGGTGGTTGCTTCTTTAATTTCTAATTTTGGTTAAATAGTCAATATTATAATTAGAGAACAATTCCTGATTGTAAAATTGTGACACTCTGGATTTACTGTTATTTTGGCATGATAGATTTATCCTAATTTTATGAGAGTCATGTCATAAGAATACCTTACACTTCATGTTCATATTCATACTTGGCAAATATTGGAGAAATGATGATAAATGCAAATAATTAAGGAAAAATATGATTCTCTGGATTTAGTTTTGAAACATCATGATAGACCCACAGTAAATATCTTGAGTCAGTTGGATGAATATTTGGAGTACCTCTACTTATAAGCTTCATATAGTTAGTTTGGTGTGCGTATAGTAAAAATGTGAAATTTGGATATTTAGGGGCCTACCAAGTGGAAGTGGCATGTAGTTGGTGTACATGGTCAGGTTGAAGAGATTGAAGGTCACCAAAAGGAGTTTAGGTGATGAGGGTGTGCTTGGTGAGTTAAGGGTAAAGTTGTGCTCGGGATTGACGAAGGATCGTCTTTCCCCTAGCGGGTCATAAAATACTTAGGGTAATCCAAGTGTAATAATAAGGAGGGTGTTATTATGGGTAGATACCAACAACACTAAGTGTCTTGTAAAGGGAGCTTTGGGGTGTCATCCCATTATAGTTCATAGTACCGTAGCGAGCCCCTTACAGGGTAATCCTCGGGAAGTCCAAGATAAACCATAAATTATAGGGATAAGTTGATGTACAAGATTACCTTAATAATACGCACACTCACACCCCATGGTTATGGGAGGTTAGTTGGTTTGATTGTACGAGCGGTAGGCTCGGTGGTTAAAGCAGCGGACTAGTTAGTCCGGTGAGCTTGTGACTCAGTAATGCTTGTTGGTACGGACGGGTTGGTCCGACGAGCCATTGGCCCGGAAGGTTATGATGACGGGCAGGATAGGTCGGGGAGTTTATGACTCGGGATATAGTAGAACATGTTTGCATGTGCATGAAGGTGGTGGGTTTTCGGTATTGGACGGTCGTTCACACCGACGTCAATACGTTGACTCGGTAAGTGTGGAGTTTGCACTTAGCCATAAAAGTCTGGTGGTCCAGCCAGTAAGAGTACGCAGATGCTCCGCGGTTTTGAGTTGAGGCGTACGATAGGTCTAGGTTAGGTAGTATGAATACCAACCTAGAGGTGGGCGAGGCCCAACCCACCGCTTTCGTTCGCCACTATGAGAGTATCCTAGGAGTCTTGCTAGCTCCAAAACGGGGAACTAAAGGTCTGTGCGCATAGAGTCGAAGTGTGTGAGTTGCACTTGTATGAACATAGCATAAACTGCATACCTTGCATGTCATAGCATAAACATTGCATTTTAACCCCTACCCCTATCGTATAAATTGGTTATGGGACTCTTTATATGATAGGCCTTGCTAAACGACCCCTTGGTCTATAGGTTTGTATGGGCATTCCTATAAATAAATGGTTACTTTTCTATTATGCACATGTTTTTATATACTGCCTTTACTTATTCTTTACCTGCTCTTACTATGCTCTTTTACTGTTTCAATTATCTATATACACATGTGTAGTTGTAGACATTTCCTGTAGACAAGATCCGTCATCATCTACTTTGTTTTATACCCCTTACTGTCCTCCGCTTCATCCTCCCGCACGGTGCCTAGGAGCCATTGGGGGTGGGGTGGGGAACATAAGGTTTAGTCTTTTTGACTAACGGTCGGTGGACCATATCATTTTAGGGGATCAAGGAGACGCAGCAGCACCAGAAGCCGGTGCAGACGGAGGCGGGCCAGTCTAGTACAGGAGCACAAGTTTTAGGATCAGTGAGTGATTAGTAGTTAGCTTCCGCGAGTGATCTTGTAGTGAGGACATGATGTACAGGGCATGAGCCCTTTATTATTGTAACCTTTGTTATTTCAGTTATATTATGTGGACATTTATTATATATAGCATGTGATTTGTTGACTTGAACTTCTATTGTTCGTTTATATATTTCTTCTTCTGTGATCGATATGGTTGGCAGGATCGACGTTTGTAGTGGCGACCTTCCCGTGTGATGGTGTCACAGCAAAGCGGCGGTTCTGGGCATAAGACCCAGGTTTTTGAAAGAAAAAAAGGGTCTTACACGAAGTGCCTCGAGTTCTGGAGGAGATTCATTCTGGAGAGTGCGGAAGTCACTCAGGGACTCGCACTCTAGAGTAAAGAATCCTGAGACAGGGTTACTTCTGGCCAACCATCCGAAAGGATGTAGAAGTTTTCTCGAAGAAGTGCTAGAAGTGCCAGTTGTACGCTCCTCTCCAGTTGCAGCAAGCTCGTCAGTTTCGTTCTATTACCGCCCCATGGTCGTTCATCATCTGGGGAATGGATATGATAGGCCCCTTTCCCCAAGCTAGTGGCCAGAGGAAGTTTGTTCTCGTCATGATCGACTACTTCTCCAAGTGGATCGAGGCCAAAGCTCTGGCCAAGACCACCTCTCAAGTCGTGAAAAACTTCATCTGGGAGAGATATCTTGCAGGTTCAGGATCCCTCTCGCCATAGTCACCGACAACGGTCCTCAATTAGCCAGCTTGGAGCTGGAGGACTTCTACAAGTAATTAGGAACCGATCTTCGATTTGCCTCAGTGCATCATCCTAGGAGCAACGGGTAAGTGGAGGCCTCCAACAAGCTGATCATCAACCTCCTGAAGAAGAAGGTCGAGAACCTAAGAGGGAACTGGGTGGATCAGCTCCCTTCGGTCCTGTGGGCTCTGAGGACCATTCCAAATTTGTCCACGGGAGAAACTCCTTTCAAGCTCTCTCTCATGGTTCTGAAGCGCTCATCCCTGTAGAGTTCGAGGTCCGAAGTCCCAGAGTAGTTATGACAGAAGAAGGAGATGAAGAATGACGGTTAGAGAATGAAGAAGCCCAGAGGCTCTCTCTCGACTATATCAAAGAGCTCTGAGACCTGACCTCGGCTCGGCAGGAGGAGATCTAGAGGCAAATGGTGAAGTACTTCGACAAACATGTCTGCTCTAAGCACTTCCAAGTAGGTGACCTTGTCCTAAAGAAGGTGGATGCAACAGGAAGATCAGCCACCATCGGAGAGCTGAACCCAAGTTAGGAAGGGTCTTTCATCGTCCATGAGTCACTGACAACAGGAGGGTATCGCCTGCAAAATCACGAAGGGGAGCTGCTTGAGAATACCTGGAGCGGTGATGACTTGAAAAGGTTCTACCCCTAGCTGGAGTGTGTATGTCTTTCTCCTGTAAAGTTATTTTAATTCAATAAATTTCTCACCCCCCCTGAAACATGGGATGGAGTGAGTCTTTTGTCACTCTCGGCAAAATATTTTCAAAAAAGAAAAGAAAGTAGGTAAAATCGATCTCCACGATAGGTTGGAAGATAGGCCTCCGACTTAATTCTCATAAAAACCCAGAACGGATGATGAGACAGCGCCTCGGGTGTGAGTTCTCCTAAGACCAAGCCTCTACATTGACGGTCGAGATCAGCTCCCCCCTTGCACGTTGGCCGCAGTTACCCCCCCCCCCCCCCCCCCCCCCCTCCCCCGATTGCACTTCTCGTCCGACTGGAGAGATTATCAGGAAGAATTCTGGACGCCGACCTCCCAACTCGATGAAGAGATGATCAATTTAACTGAACAAGGGACCCTTGAATAAAGGCGTTGTATACCCTCAAAGAGCTAAAGGCTCGTGGCAAGGCGTAATGTTTCTGTTGTTTCATCCAATCATATGAGTTGATGTGTTTAATCCCTTTTGATTGTTGAGTATCAGGAGAAAGATCTTCTTCAGCATTCAACATCACTGTAGGATGGAGGTCTCGGGATGGTGTGTCCCCTTGGACCTCCTTGACTGTCATTCCCTACTGGTCAGCATTCAGCATCACAGTAGGATGGATACCTCGGGATGGTGAGTCTCCTTGGACCTCCCCGACTGTCATTCCCTACTGGTCATCATCCAGCATCACAGTAGGATGGAAGCCTTGGGATGGTGTGTCCCCTTGGACCTCTACGATCCTCTCAGCATTCCCTACTCATCGACCCTACTCATCGATCCTCTCAGCATCAGCATCCAAATAGGATGGAGGCCTCGGGATGGTGTATCCCCTTGGACCTCCCCGACTGTCATTCCCTGCTTATTTTTCTTATCCCTATTATTGATATTGAGACGTCTTAAAAACTCTTATCAGATAAAGGTAGAAGCCTTGAGAGTGTGCATCCTACAGGATCCCCTCTCAAGTGTCCTTCACAACACAAGAATCATCAATAATTTTGAAGTAGGCGAGAATGCATATAGGCGAGTATCTATGGTGCGAGCATGTAGGTGCGAGTATATATACCTCATGCGAGTAAGGTATGATTGTCGATCGCGTCGAGTACCTCCCAAGGTTGCACCAATCATGACGACAATCACTCAACCTCACTTTGAGCCTATGAGCCTAGAGAGCACTCATCGAGTTCGAGCTTAAGAGCCTACCGATTTCCACAATAAAGGCGAGTATAAGAAAACTAGGCAGACAAAAGAATATCCTTTCATTTATATATTCTGAAGTATTACATGAACAAAAAGCTTTACATGCCCCCGAGCAATCAAAAAGGTGCCCTGGCGACTAAGCCTCATCATCACCTCCGCCATCCTCGCCATCCTCATCATCGACATACTTGCAGTCGACATCGACATCTTCATCCTTAGAATCCTCATCCTCAGAATCTTCATCCTCGGCATCACTGGCCTCGGAGAGGGAACTCGCATGGGAGAGGTTGACTCCTCGACGAGCAGCTGCTTTCACTTAGAGATTTGAATTTCATGACATTAGATCTTCTTACCTTCTTCATGGAGCTTAATTTTTTATGGTGATAACTTGACACACCCAAGGGAAGATCTGTTCAAGCTGTTAAGCTTTCTTTGAACAACCTTGTTATAATACCACTTGTTAGTTTAGGATGTTGTCTAATCACCTAGAGGGGGAGGGGTGAATAGGTGTTTCAAATATTTTGGTCTTCTTTCTTTTCTTTGTCTGTTCTAGCTTAGAGATATACAGATAAAGAACACACCACAGAAAACACACAGTGATTTATAGTGGTTCCCCTGTTAAGGGTACATCCACTTCCCCCTTCACCTTTCTAGCTATGTGCTAGACAAGGCCATCTCCTCCGAACTCAGATCTCTTTCACAGATCCTACAACTCAGGCACAAAGACCCTACAACTCAGGCACTCCATGCCCTACAACTCAGATCTATCTTCTTCCTTCTATCTGGAACACAACTTATCAGTCGATGGAGCTTCACTGGAACTTTGAAAACTTAAGGCAATATCATATTGTTCACAAGAAAATTATTCCTTCTTTCTTACAGCCGCATTGTGTTCCGATTCTATGTTCTGTGTCTTGTTAGGGCATACACTTTATCTTTTTATATGACAAAGCCCTCTAACAGTCTATTCTGAGCACTCTTTAATGTCAGAATCACACTCTTTAACGACATCCGCTGATTGGTCCCTTTGACGGCAACCTGCTCAGGACAAACTTCCTGGTTGCTCGCGCGATCTCCCAGCGGATAAATGGCATATCGTCGATGTTGGGTTTTTCTCAATACCATTTCATAAATGATAATACAACATATCACATATGCGCAGCGGAATAAATAACTAGAACAACCCAAAGAGTTAAGGAACTTGCGATTTTACTGATTCAAGAAATAAAACATCCAGCAACACATTGCAGAAATAATACCTGAAGGGGGTTGAGTCGATACTCAACCGAGATGCTCCAATGGCAGATTCAAGATTGTGCGGCTGAGTTCCTTGCACAGAAATAGATATGCGCCTCTATAGTAGTTCACACGAGCGCTGGAGAACCCTAACCCCTTGTCACACAAGATCTAGGTCGGAGAAGAACTGTCCTCTATGTCTTCCACGGACTGTTAGGTCCAAATACAGAAAGAGGCGACAGTGGCAGCGGGATCGACCGGTCGGAACACTTCCTTCCGGGGCTACAGGTGGAACACTTCCGCCACTCTCACTTTCTTTCGCAAAATAGATCGCATCTCTCAGGTCAAAAGAATCACATTCTTTTATACCCACGCGCAAAAAGGAGCTATCCGCACAGCCACGACTTTAAGTGAAGAAAATAGAATTCGTCGAACTGCGTTTGACGAACTGGCTAGCATTCATCGAACGCGCTGGCCGTTCGTCGAATGCGCTGGCTGTTCGTCGAACGCGCTGGCCGTTCGAGGAATAGGCTCGTCGTTCGTCGAACGCGCTCGCCGTTCGTCGAACTCCAGTCTCAGCGGTCGACTAACACCTTCAGTTCGACGAACTGAACACTGCGTTTGACGAATGCTTTCCGTTCGACGAACTGAACACTGCGTTCGACGAATGTCATCAGTTCGATGAACTGAACTCTGCATTCCACTAAGTCATAGGATTGGTCTGATTTCTCGAAAAATTCCAAAGCATGAGATGCAGTTCTCGAGAAATCCCAAGGATATAATTTCTCGAGAAATCCCAAATGACTTCTCGAGAAATCCTAAACCAGGAATATGATTTCTCGAGAAATTTCAAGCCAAGAAATATTAGTTCTCGAGAAATCCCAAGCCAACACAATTCTTCCTCCAACTTCTCTAGACACTCTTGTGTGCGACCCCATAGGCTCATATCGCGTTGGCAGTGAGACTAGATATTTGACCACTTCCAGATCACCATGGAAACACCAACAGTCTCCCACTTGATCTTGAACGTATCAAATAAAAGTCTCACAAACAATGAGCGGCATCTAGCAATGCATCATTGCTACCCAAGCAATAAGAGTTTCTCAATAAGCCTGTCTTGACCAATGTATCAGTGTTGTCATGTCCCTTTGTCCCTTACATCCGGATAGAACTAGAGGCACGGACTGTGTCACCCTCATAAATGTTCAATCCTAGTTTCCTGATCTAGAATAGACTGACAAAAATTGGTGAGCTCAATATCATATATTGACTCGACCAAGCATGGCCATGCATTTTTCAGTCTCATTCCATCAAGGGGCCCATGGATGTAACTCCTGTCATAAAGTAGGACAAATCTCATTTCTGCTCACACACAAACATCCAAATGATTCGTAACATACCCAACAACCACCCTTATCGTCAACCTTTCTCAAGAGAAGACTTTAAATAGCATCAAAGTACGCTCTTCCTCACCTGATGAATGTTGTGACTTCAGGTCAAAGGACCACAAACACCATTGTCACTTGAGACCTACTTGTGACATGTTCATATAACAATCCACAAAGTAGTCTCATGGTGGGTCTGTCCAGTACAACTTGTTCCTAAAAAGTACCCATGTGATGACTTGATATCACAATATCATGACCTGTGAGAACCGGTCATCAGTCAACGCACATGCTAGTCTTATGGTCTCATCCTCGCCCTAATTTCTAGGATGATACCTCGACCAGGGACCATTTAAGAATGAAGCTTCATTTAACCACAGGCCCTCACATTCAAGTCACGTACTTGAATTCCTATGGAAGCAAACATTATAAGGGCATTCATTATGTTAATTAGTCTATCATATAGAAACCGTTGACATAATAAAAGAACTTGCCATAAATATAAAATGAAACATATAGTACACATCATAATTCATCAAATGAATGAATAACCAACAAACATGCAATTCAACAGGCTCCCACTAAAGATGATCATTCAGGTATCTAATACTCATTGATCTAACATGACCATCATGTTTCTTTTGCGCAAGAGGCTTTGTCAGTGAATCTGCTATGTTTTCTTCAGTCGGTACTCTGCAAATGCTCACATCTCCTCGATCGACAATCTCTCGAATAAGATGGAACTGCCGAAGTATGTGCTTGGAGCGCTGATGAGATCTAGGTTCCTTAGCTTGGGCAATTGCACCGTTGTTGTCACAGTAGAGAACTACGGGATCAACAATGCTAGGAACTACATCTAGCTCGCCGATGAATTTCCTAATCCACACAGCCTCCTTTGCCGCATTTGCGGCAGCAATATACTCGGCTTCTGTCGTAGAATCGACAACTGTCTCCTGCTTGGAACTCTTCCAGGTTACAGCTCCTCCATTAAGGCAAAATACAAAACCTGATTGGGACTTTGAATCGTTCTTATCAGTTTGGAAGCTAGCATCTGTGTAACCACTTACAACGAGCTCTTCCTCTCCACCATACACCAAGAACGTATCCTTAGTCATTCTCAAGTACTTTAGGATATTCTTGACAGCTATCCAGTGACCATCACCAGGATTAGACTGATACCTGCTCGTCATGCTCAAAGCATATGAGACATCGGGTCGAGTACATAACATTGCATACATGATTGATCCAATTGCCGAGGCATATGGAATCAACTTCATGCGGTCCTTATCTTCCAAAGATTTAGGACATTGGTCCTTAGAGAGACTTACACCATATGACATGGGTAAGAATCCTTTCTTAGACTCAAGCATGTTGAACCGTTTCAACACCTTCTCAATGTATGTACTCTGGGTCAAACCCAACAACTTCTTCGATCTATATCTATAGATCTTGATACCAAGTATATAAGTCGCTTCACCCAAGTCCTTCATAGAAAAGCAGTCCCCTAGCCTGTTGTTAACAGCTTGCAGGGTTGGAATGTCATTCCCGATCAGCAGTATGTCATCTACATACAATATCAGGAAAACGACAATGCTCCCACTAATCTTCTTGTAAACACAAGGCTCAACTTCGTTCTTGATGAAACCAAACTCTTTGATTTTCTCATCGAAACGTAGATTCCAACTTCGAGAAGCTTGTTTCAATTCATAAATGGATCGATTCAACTTGCATATTTTAGTGGCTTCACTTGGAGATTCAAAACCCTCGGGTTGTGTCATATACACTTCCTCAAGGAGGTTTCCATTAAGGAAAGCCGTTTTGACATCCATTTGCCAGATCTCGTAGTCATAATACACAGCAATAACAAGTAGAATTCTGATGGACTTGACCATAGCTACAGGGGAAAAGGTCTCATCATAGTCAACACCATGAATTTGCCTGAAAACTTTAGCCACCAGCCGGCCTTTGAATGCCTGTACATTCCCATCCATGTCGGTCTTCTTCTTGAAGACCCACTTGCACCCTATGGGTCGTACACCTTCAGGTGGTTCCACCAAGGTCCAAACTTGGTTTGTATACATGGAGTCCATTTCAGATTTCATGGCCTCAAGCCACTTCTCGGAGTCAGGTCCACACATAGCCTCTTGATAGGTTGCAGGCTCATCATCATGATCCACAAGCAATACATTACCTATTTGAGACACGAGAAATCCATATCTCTCAGGCTCAAATCTAGGTCTATCAGATCTACGTAGGACTTGTGTTTCTTGAGCAGGTTCTCCAGCTACAACAGATTGTAGTCCTTGCTCAGGTTCCAATTCACGTTCATTCATTGTTCGTGGTTCTTGAACCTCATCAAGTTCCACCTTTGCAGTCTTTCTGGATAAGAACTCTTTCTCCAAAAAGACGTCAGTCCTTGCGACAAACACTTTGCCCTCGGACGGCAGGTAGAAGTAATACCCCTTGGTTTCCCTAGGATATCCCACAAGATAACACTTATCTGATTTGGGTTCCAGCTTGTCAGACATTTGACGTCGCGCGTATGTCTCACAGCCCCAAATCTTAATGAACGACATACTAGGATGCTTCCCAGTCCATATCTCATATGGTGTCTTTTGAACCGTCTTCGTCGGAATGCGATTTAGTGTAAAAACAGCAGTCTCTAGAGCAAAACCCCAAAAGGAAACGGGCAAATATGCATGACTCATCATCGATCGCACCATGTCTAACAGGGTACGATTCCTCCTCTCAGAAACACCATTATGTTGCGGTGTTCTGGGTGGGGTGAGCTGTGATACAATACCACACTCTTTCAGATGATCACGGAACTCCTGACTCAAATATTCGCCACCTCGATCAGATCGGAGTGCTTTTATCCCCTTTTCCAGTTGGTTCTCTACTTCATTCTTAAACTCTTTGAACTTTTCAAAGGTCTCAGATTTGTTCTTCATAAGAAACATGTATCCGTATCTACTAAAATCATCAGTAAATATAACGAAGTAGTGGAACCCACCTCTATCCATAGAACTCATGGGTCCGCGCACATCACTATGTATGACACCCAAGAGATCATCTGCCCTCTCAGTATGACCAGTGAAAGGGGCTTTAGTCATTTTGCCTAATAAGAAAGAATCGCATCTCTCAAATGATTCATAATCAAATGAGTCCAATAGTCCATCTCTATGGAGCTTGGATATGCGTTTCTCGTTTATATGGCCCAAATGACAATGCCAAAGGTATGTAGGATTCGAGCCATTTGTTCTTAGTCTTTTATTATTTTCAACATTATAGATCGGATGGTCTAAGTTCAAAACATATTAACCATTAAACAATTGGGCTACACCATAACAAACATCATTCATAAAAATCGAACAACAATTGTTCATAATTATAAATGAAAAACCCTTCATGTCAAGACATGAAATGGATATAATGTTTCTAGTTATGGTCGAAACAAAATAACAATTATCTAGTTCTATTGCAAGCCCAGTGGGCAAAGAAAGACAGTAAACACCAACGGCGACGGCAACAACTCTTGCTCCATTTCTGACGCGCAGGTCTACCTCCCCTTTACCCAGCATTCTTCTCCTTCTCAGTTCCTGCACATTTGTACAAATGTGAGAACCACATCCGGTATCCAATACCTAAGATGAAGGAGCAGAAAGGTTTATCTCTATAACGTAAATACCTGAAGTGGAAGTCACACTTCCTTTCTTCTTTTGCAGATCCTCAATGTAGAGGGGACAGTTCCGCCTCCAATGCCCTGCCTTACCGCAATGGTGGCACTTTCCTTCTTTCGCCAGACCTTTCCTTTTCAGTGTAGAAGACTTGGGATCAAGAGGAGACTTAGATTCAATCTTCGTCTTCTTGAATCCCTTGGCCTTGCCCTTGCTCTTATGCACCATCAGTATGGGGCTGGCTGGCTTGGCATTCTTCATGTTGTTCTCGGCAGTTCTCAACATGCCAAGAAGCTCGGGAAGTGTCTTTTCTATTTCATTCATGTTATAGTTCAAGACGAACTGCTCACAACTGTCCGACAACGATTGTAGGATCAGATCTGTGGCCAACTCTTGACCCAAGGGAAAACCCAGTTTTTCAAGGTTCTCGATATACCCAATCATTTTGAGTACGTGAGTGCCTACTGAGTCTCGAGCTCCCATTTGGCACTGAAACAATGCCTTGGATATGTCAAACCTCTCTTGTCGGGCTTGCCCCTCGAACATTTTCTTGAGGTGCCCGATTATCTCATAACCACACATGCTCTCGTGTTGCTTCTGAAGCTCAGAGGACATGGTAACAAGCATGAGGCATTCCACATCCAAGGTATCATCCTGATACTTCTTGTAAGCATCTTTATCTGCTCTCGGAGCATTCCCGGTCGGCTCTGCAGGGGCTTCCCCTTCCAAGACATAGAGCTTGCACTCTTGACTGAGAACAATTCTCAGGTTTCTATACCAGTCGAGGAAGTTCGTCCCATTGAGCTTGTCCTTCTCAAGGATGTCTCTCAGGGACAGCGTGGAGTGTGATGTATTTGCCATGGAAATTCTACAATAAATTTGCAAAGATTTTCAGTACTATATTTCAAAATACATTTTACTTTAATAAGGACTTTAATTAAAAGAGGGCTCCCACTATTTTAATCAAATCGATAATCCTTAATATCGATTCAGAGAGTTTATGCGAGCTACTCTCTTAGTGGACAAGATCCGTATTTTACCAACACAATGAGTCCGCTTTGGCGTTTCTCTCGCAATGCGGTTATTTAGGTAGACAACACTTGTCAATTGCATCACTATGCAACTCTTGTATGGTTGGTGAATAACTCTTTATTCGCATCCATCATATGGTGCATGCCAACCCAATGCCTCTAGGCACTCAACCTTTGAGGTCACCTAGTTAAGATAGACCCGATGTCGACAGTGGGATATCACAATTATCCGCTCGCACCCTTACTAAGATAGATGAATGCACCTTGCTTTGGCAAGCCCACACTTCATCGATCGAGGCAGGAAGAGTGTCATCCATTGGAAGACATCCATATACTTAATATTGGATAAGGGATTTTATCTTTCAATTGATGAACATTTCATCGTGATTAATATTTAATCACCGCACACATTCACAAAATAGAAATACAACATTTCAAACCAAATGCATCCCAATGCGCACAAAATAAAATTATCAACACTTTGATAATAAGGGCTAAATCTGAACACTTAGAACACTTCTAATTCTCCAGATTTACATGCATTGGACACATCAAAAACAACTCCACTTGTGCAGTAGACAAGCTCGTCTCTCAATGTCAGATTCAAAATCTCAGACATGTGATTTCACAAATCACATGGAGGGATGGTTACTGCAAAGGAGAAACTATTTATGAAACAATGAAATCGCAACGCAATCACATGCATTCCTGAGAGTGTTCCAATCTAGAACATTTCTTCGAAATCCAAACACCTAGGAAGAAATCCAGACATTTAGAACACTTCTAAATTTCTGATTTACATGCATTAAATCGCAAACCTGCCTCTGATACCACTGTTGGGTTTTTCTCAATACCATTTCTTAAATGATAATACAGCATATCACATATGCGCAGCGGAATAAATAACTAGAACAAACCAAAGAGTTAAGGAACTTACGATTTTACTGATTCAAGAAATAAAACATCCAGCAACACATTGCAGAAATTATACCTGAAGGGGGTTGAGTCGATACTCAACCGAGATGCTCCAATGGCAGATTCAAGATTGTGCGGCTGAGTTCCTTGCACAGAAATAGATCTGCGCCTCTATAGTAGTCCACACGAGCGCTGAAGAACCCTAGCCTCTTGTCACACAAGATCTAGGTCGGAGAAGAACTGTCCTCTACGTCTTCCACGGACTGCTAGGTCCGAATACAGGAAGAGGCGACAGTGGCAGCGGGATCGACCGGTCGGAACACTTCCTTCCGGGGCTACATGTGGAACACTTCTGCCACTCTCACTTTCTTTCGCAAAATAGATCGCATCTCTCAGGTCAAAAAGAATCATATTCTTTTATACCCACACGCAAAAAGGAGCTATCCACACAGCCACGACTTTAAGTGAAGAAAACAGAATTCATCGAACTGTGTTCGACGAACTGGCTAGCATTCGTCGAACGCGCTGGCCGTTCGTCGAACGCGCTGGCCGTTCGTCGAACGCGCTGGCCGTTCGTCGAACGCGCTGGCCGTTCGTCGAACGCGCTGGCCGTTCGAGGAACAGGCTCGTCGTTCATCGAATGCGCTCGCCGTTCGTCGAACTCCAGTCTCAGTGGCTGACTAACACCAGTCTCAGCGGTCGACTAACACCTTCAGTTCGACGAACTGAACACTGCGTTCGACGAATGCTTTCAGTTCGACAAACTGAACACTGCGTTCGACGAATGCCATCAGTTCGACGAACTGAACTCTGCATTCCACTAAGTCATAGGATTGGTCTGATTTCTCGAAAAATTCCAAAGCATGATGTAGTTCTCGAGAAATCCCAAATGACTTCTCAAGAAATCCCAAACCAGGAATATGATTTCTCGAGAAATCTCAAGCTAGGAAATATTAGTTCTCGAGAAATCCCAAGCCAACACAATTCTTCCTCTAACTTCTCTAGACACTCTTGTGTGCGACCCCATAGGCTCATATCGCGTTGGCAGTGAGACTAGATATTTGACCACTTCCAGATCACCATGCATCCTAATCTTCTTTCCCCTGGAGGGGCTCGCCTCCGAAGGTTGTTGCTCAGCAGGGCAAGTTTCCAGCTCGGCGATCCGGATTTGGGCGGCCTCCAAGGCTTGCCGAGTATCCTCGAGCTCCTTTTCCATCTGCGACATCTTCTTCACAGTTTCAACCTCGGCAGCCTGAGAGCATGAAAGGTAAAAGTTTGGGAAATAGTCGGCAAAGTGACGAGTGTTACAAAGATGGAAGCGCGAGTAAGTAGCTCGCGAATACCTCATACTCCTTGCACTTCACGACTTGTGGCCCCAAGGTGAGGATGGTCTTGCTGAGTATCTTAATCTTCTGCTCATACTCGAGCAAGCGCCTCGCCATCTGGTGGCTAAGCTCGACGGATCGCAGAAGCGAGCGTGAGGTCTGGAGGGCCAGATACTCGCCAGTCACCTCTTGGAGAGACTCAGCGTTCGCGTGACCATATAGGGCGAACGTCACGTTGAACGCCTCGCCTTTATCCTCTCAATCCTCCGACCAGGCGGGGAGGTTGGTGCTCAGCGTCACCTCGTGGGCGCGCTCCGTCCAGGTCACTAAGGGGCGACCACAGACATCCTCGCTGCGAGTGACTTCGTTGAATTTCAGATGCCGGAAAGGCTCGCCAGCCTCTGAAGGGTCCGCCCTCGCTCTCAAGTCCCTACTCGCGACCTGCTTCTTCTTCCTCGAGGGCTCCTGGACCTTGCCCTTGCTCTTCCTCTTCTTCGAGGATCCGACATCCGGCGACCACCGGGTCATCAGCAACCTGCGACAAATCGATAGGGGAGGTCGGCAACCCCCTATCCTTGCGCGATGGGACCCCCGTGCCCCCTTGAGGAGGAACTGCCTCCTTCGTCACGGGGAGAGGCTCACACGGCAGAAAGCGAGTAGGTGCAAAAGACAAAGACAAAGGTTAGTCGCCATCCAAAGATTAAGTGGTGAGTATAACAGATGCTCGCTCAGTAATTTACCTTCACCCAGGAAGACCTCAGCGAGCACGTCTACTCGCCTTGGCCAGAAGACCACATCGAAGCGGCGACCTCAGAAAGAGTCGAGGAGCTTCTCCCGAGGTCCCTCCAGGAAGGGAGTCGTGAAGATATGCTCTGGTGGCTGGAAAGAAACGCGAGGAATGGCCTCAAAGTCGTCGCTGACGACGACCAGCTGCTCACCCCAGCGATGATTTTTGTTCGTCGTGCCGACTAGGGTGCAGACATGGCTGCAGAAGAAGATGATGCCCTCGTCGATCGCCATGAAATGGAAGATACTTTGGAATATGGACTGATCAAAGGAGATCTTATCCTCTAGAAAGAAGTAGAGGAACCCGATGATCATCGTCATGACATTCAAATTGAGCTGGGCAGGGACTATCTCGAAGTAGCGCAAAATTTGGCAGAATTCTGTCCACAACGGTAGTCGCAAAACCACCTCAAAGTGGCGAATAAGGCAGATCATCTTGCCCTCCCTGAAACTGTTCAAGCGCTCGTCCTGGCGAGGAAGCCTGGCCAAGTACCCCGGAGGCAAGTACTTCTCAGAAAATTCATCCAAGTTCTTTTGACGCGAGATGGACTTCTTGAACGATGCCGCCGTAAAGTTCCTCGCATGACTGGCGCGCCGAATAGTCGCCTCGTCAGTCATCGCGGTAGAGGGAAAGAAGAAAAGTTAGAGAGTTTCTAAGGCGAGAAGAGGAGAAATTGAAGATACTCGCGCAAAGAAGGGAAAGGTCGATGATAGCGTAATAAATACCTACCCACCCCCTATTTATAGGCAAAGGCAAGGTATGGGAGATTGGCTACCCCCGACGCGAATAGAAACAAGCGGTCGCGAGTAACGAGGAAAGTCGTCATGTGCACAATGCGCGTCAAAATCGCCGACCTTCCGAACGCGAGGACCATCATTAGAATACAAAGCAGCTCGCCAAGTATACGCAACATTCCAAGGAACAAGTACTCGCACTAAATGAAGAAGAGAGGAAGCAAAGACATCATCGCAGAAAGAAAAGCAAGAAATCAAATGCGAGATTTAATACTGATGCGTGCTCGGCAAGTGCACCGGTCGCACAAGTAATAAAGTTGGGAGTACGTCCCTGAATATCGTCTCTCAAGGAATGCGCGTGGTTAGTTTGACTCTTCGGATTGAGCGAATAATTACAAGAGTAAATTAAAAGAAAAGTAAGGGCTTTGATTTTGGTTTCCTAAATTACTACACAGAAATGAGATGCGGGTCAAAACTCCGCTTCGCAAGGCGGGATGGATGCAAAGGCCGCGATGCCGTGCTTTGGAAGGTGCGTGGACGGAAAGTAACTGTGATGATTGAGGGTCGCACACACCTCTTCGCAAAGTGGGGGTGAGTGCAGCGGCCGCGATGCCGCGCTTCGGTAAGCGGGTGAAATGGCCACAGTGCGGGTTTTGTGAGGGTCGTATTCACCTCTTCACTCTCACCTCTAGCTTTTGCTAGAGTGAGCTAGCTTGAAGCGTGTGTGGAAGTGGAGTGGGGGCGGAGCGCATCACAGTAAAGCATCAAACGAGAAATAAAACAAGAGAATACTTCCATTCATAGACAAATAAAGATTACTCTAGTTCAATACAAAAGTTTAAGCATACATTTTCAAAAGAGAGAGGGTAGAGGAAACCACGAGATGAGAAGCCTCGCCGTAGATCTTGGTCGGAATGGGGGGTTGTCAAGCCTCCTCCGAGCTCAGTCCTTGGTTGCTTCCGGGGTTCAGAGGCTGTCACTACCTCCAACCATCATCCGTCTTCTTCTCAGAGCTGGGTCTCTTCCACCTAACCCAAAAGGAGATGCCGCACCTTGAAATGCTTGCTGTAGATGGCGGGGAAAGCTTCCGGAACCCTTGGTGGAGCTTAGGATCGATGGAAGAAGCTTTCCCAAGGAAGGGGATGGATGGATCGAGCTTGGAGAGGGAAAACGGCGGAGCTTGCGGAAGAATTCGCGCCCCAAAATCTGTCTGAATACCTAAAATCGCGGAACAGCGCCTTAAATAGGGAGCAGAATAAGTACTGTGCACGGTCAGTGGCGCACGACCAATGGTCGTGCGCGAAGGAATGCCTGTGATCGTGCGCAGTCAACCTGTAGCAAAGGGAAAATAGAAAACATCGCACGGTCAGGGGCGCACGACCAGTGGTCGTGCGCGAAGAAAGGCCTGTGATCGTGCGCATATCTTTGGTCCGATCTTGATCTGGGCTGGGAATTAACACACGATCAATGATCGTGCACCTGATCGTGCGCGAAGGAATGTGCACGATCAGAGGCTTTTTAGGCCAAAAATCATCCCGCACCATCCCGAACGTGCACACGACCTCAGGACCTGCAGGAAAAACACAAATAACCCTGATCCGTGCACACCACCGGATCCATAACACAAGCATACAGTAACATATAGGAAAAACATGCCACAAAGGGGGAAGGATTGCACAAAAGGCGCAGAAACGTCATGTTATCAATATAAGCGTATATGAACAGCAAATGAAGTGCAATGACACTAAATCAAACCCAAATGAGGCCGGAAATCACTGTATAAACCAGACTCATCACACCCCCAGACTTACCTGTTTGCGCGTCCCGAGCAAACAAATCCGGCGGAGCGAGAAAAGACATAGCTGGGTTAGAAATTGCAAGGGCGGAGTAATATGCGAAGTCTCATACGCATGTGTATAGAAATCTAGTAGACAAAATTTCTAATCATACATATTAGTTTATAATTTTCTAAGAGCGTATTTATATATTACGTTTACTCAAAAGGTGAATCACGGTGAATCATAAGGTCGTACATAGGAAGAAAGTAAACTGAACGCTGAGGCGAGCGTTGCCAAAGATCGGGACTCGGGACAACTCCATTGAAATCCATCAATGTCGGTGACCATAGGCTTGCCCGTTCGCACTCTCTCCACGGCACTGGTATGACTCAAATGCGTGAATCAATAGGACTTTAGGTTTGAGATGAGGCTTGGGATTAGGTGAGGTAAACAAAGATAAAAGCGACGGCTTAGACACTAAACCCAAATGAGCTAGCACAGAAAACTAACCTCATCACCACACAACATGCAGGTACACTACACCCCCAGACTTGGACTTAACAACATGGGTGCGTGCACCGCCTACTCCCAAACTTATACTTATACAAATGAGTTTTACATTCAAACTCATATCTTTTTCTTTTCTTCTTACTTCTTTTCTCTCTTTCATTTTTTCTTTTCTTTTCTTATCATTTTCAGCAAATAAAAAAATAAAACACATCCACAACTTCACAAACATGTCACCACATCAACAACCCAACTCATAAAAATAATAAACAGCTAAAGCTCAGATTTGGGTGTGTGGTTAGGATTGGCTTTTGGGCTTTGGTGCGATAAAAGTGGGGCTGAATCAAAGAACGGGTGGGCACAATTGGGCTAACGAGGATATAGCGATAGGAAAGGGTGCAAAGGCTCAACCGGGCCAAAATGATGGCCTACATCAGATTCACGCACTTGACTAACCGTATACCCATGCTTCAAGAATCGCTTGGGGCGAGTTCTAGCCACCGAGAAAGATAATCCTTCCTCCCGACTCGGGCAACACGAGACTAACGGACGTCTACACACATTCCTATGCTACCGTTTGATTCACACCGGATTCACCAAATTTTGAGTAAAGTAAACAATATTTACGCTAGTAGAAAAATATAGACTAAAAGCATAAAAAGAAATTGAATCTACACAAATTCCTACGAGACATGAGCACTCGACTAGGAGCACTACCAGAGTCAACAAAGTACTTCGTCTCTCAATCCTAACCCAGCACCGTGATTTCCCATTCACACAACCGAGACGAGTTAGACTCGTCGCGCGCCTACAGTTCAGTGCGTTCATGTGGGTGTCGTGGTGTGCCATTAGATGAGCAATGCTACAATATAACACAGAAGTAAATCCTAGTATGCTGTGCACTGTGCATGTGCACGAGGTAACGATAACTACTCTCTCCCCCCGACTTACACTAAGCAGAAAGCATGTTTGATAGTGGCATAAGCTTAAGAAGGCTAGGATGAGAGATTACCCCATGCTCAGAAATGAGCATACCAGAAGATATGGCATTTTGTTCAGAAGGCGGTGATCCCGCCGTGCTCCAATAAATGCGGACCTGCGATTAAAGGGATCCCAAGCACACAAAAATATAGCAAAAAAAAAGATAACAAGAAAGATCGGAACCAAATGGTCCCAAATGGGTTGTCTCCCAAGAGCCCTTTTGTTTACCGTCCTTAAGGTGGACCAAATACCTGTATTAGCAGATTATAGAATTGTTCACGCAAAATTAAAGAGAGGAGATCATCCAAGCCTACGCAGTATTATTACACAACCACATGGAGAAATCAACTATACATTGATTTAAAATAGTAACTGCAGATAGAAGAAAAACGTCCGGAGACCCACAACTGATGGCAACGAAGTAAGAGGTTTAGCCTCCATCCCCAAGTCTCCTCCTTTCTTGCTCTCTTTCTCTCTTCCAAGAGTATTTCTTCAATGAAAAATCGCTTTCCCCCTTGCAGCCAGTCCTTTAGGGGAAGCACATGTGGTGACACTGGAGTTGATAGAGCAATATCGTCTGCCACTGCGACATGCTTATCCTGCCAGGAATGCATTATCTGACTGCCCAAAAATGGGTCAGCAACTTCCAAATTCTGCGGGGGAATAAATGAAACGATGTTAGAAATAACAGGAAGAGATGGAGCGAGAGTAGACTCAACATCCGTAGGAGCAAAGTAGGAGGAAGAGGTGTCACGAGTGACATCCTCCCGTGAGAGATGATCAGATTCCACCTGGATGACCAACGCTAACTCTTCCTGTTGAGTTATAACCAATGAAAGAGGGTCAAGAAACAAAGTAGATGAAGAACATAAAAAATCATTAGTCGAGGGAGTGATCCCGGTTTCACTCCCTGCAGGTTCTGATTGTACCACTATCACATCATGAGGAGGTTCTTTCAACACGGCCGAGGCAAGAGACACCAAAGTCTCAACCTGCATAGTCAATCTATCAATACACTCTTGCCGTGTTTCAAGGCCTTGAATTATAATATGAGCAAATTTGAAGAATTTCTCCTCCAAATAGGCTGTATCCTCATCATGTTGTGACAGAGGCACTAAAGAATGTGACATCGCTCCTGCATTCACACAACCCGAAAACAATAGAAATAACAAAAAACAACAACTCGTGTAGCTATTAACTCAAACACCAAAATCAAACTACGCCTGCATTCCCCGGCAATGGCGCCAAAAACTTGATGCGTGCTCGGCAAGTGCACCGGTCGCACAAGTAATAAAGTTGGGAGTACGTCCCCGAATATCGTCTCTCAAGGAATGCGCGTGGTTAGTTTGACTCTTCAGATTGATCGAATAATTACAAGAGTAAATTAAAAGAAAAGTAAGGGCTTTGATTTTGGTTTCCTAAATTACTACACAGAAATGAGATGCGGGTCAAAACTCCGCTTCGCAAGGCGGGATGGATGCAACAGCCGTGATGCCGTGCTTCGGAAGGCGCGTGGACGGAAAGTAACTGTGACGATTGAGGGTCGCACACACCTCTTCGCAAAGTGGGGGTGAGTGCAGCGGCCGCGATGCCGCGCTTCGGTAAGCGGGTGAAATGGCCACAGTGCGGGTTTTGTGAGGGTCGTATTCACCTCTTCACTCTCACCTCTAGCTTTTGCTAGAGTGAGCTAGCTTGAAGCGTGTGTGGAAGTGGAGTGGGGGCGGAGCTCATCACAGTAAAGCATCAAACGAGAAATAAAACAAGAGAATACTTCCATTCATAGACAAATAAAGATTACTCTAGTTCAATAAAAAAGTTTAAGCATACATTTCCAAAAGAGAGAGGGTAGAGGAAACCACGAGATGAGAAGCCTCGCCGTAGATCTTGGTCGGAATGGGGGGTTGTCAAGCCTCCTCCGAGCTCAGTCCTTGGTTGCTTCCGGGGTTCAGAGGCTGTCACT
This sequence comes from Dactylorhiza incarnata, assembly GCA_033032865.1. Lineage (NCBI taxonomy): Eukaryota > Viridiplantae > Streptophyta > Magnoliopsida > Asparagales > Orchidaceae > Dactylorhiza > Dactylorhiza incarnata. Next base: position 4,181,225 of record JAWHQI010000157.1, on the reverse strand, counting down.
ACCTCCAACCATCATCCGTCTTCTTCTCAGAGCTGGGTCTCTTCCACCTAACCCAAAAGGAGATGCCGCACCTTGAAATGCTTGCTGTAGATGGCGGGAAAGCTTCCGGAACCCTTGGTGGAGCTTAGGATCGATGGAAGAAGCTTTCCCAAGGAAGGGGATGGATGGATGGAGCTTGGAGAGGGAAAACGGCGGAGCTTGCGGAAGAATTCGCGCCCCAAAATCTGTCTGAATGCCTAAAATCGCGGAACAACGCCTTAAATAGGGAGCAGAATAAGTACTGCGCACGGTCAGTGGCGCACGACCAATGGTCGTGCGCGAAGGAATGCCTGTGATCGTGCGCAGTCAACCTGTAGCAAAGGGAAAATAGAAAACATCGCACGGTCAGGGGCGCATGACCAGTGGTCGTGCGCGAAGAAAGACCTGTGATCGTGCGCATATCTTTGGTCCGATCTTGATCTGGGCTGGGAATTAACGCACGATCAATGATCGTGCGCCTGATCGTGCGCGAAGGAATGCGCACGATCAGAGGCTTTTTAGGCCAAAAATCATCCCGCACCATCCCGAACGTGCACACGACCCCAGGACCTGCAGGAAAAACACAAATAACCCCGATCCGTGCACACCACCGGATCCATAACACAAGCATACAGTAACATATAGGAAAAACATGCCACAAAGGGGGAAAGATTGCACAAAAGGCGTAGAAACGCCATGATATCAATATAAGCGTATTTGAACATCAAATGAAGTGCAATGACACTAAATCAAACCCAAATGAGGCCGGAAATCACTGTATAAACCAGACTCATCAAATACTCGCCAAAATAATATTACAAAGTTAAATGTTTAATTTACAAAGTCGCCAAAGGCGTTCAACTCAACGCACAAACAATAAAAGAAGGAAAGCGACTAAGGTCCTTGGGTGTTCGCCTGAGGATCGAGAGGTTGCGGATTTTGTCCGGTCCATCCCATGCTATACGCACACTTGAAGTGCTCAAGGGCCAGCGACATAGCATCCTCGCCTTGGCACAGCTGATCCTCAATCCTCGCCAGCTTGCCAACCGAGCCCATACTCGCCCGCATGCCAACTAGCTCGTCATGATGAAGTTGCTGACGATGCTCGATGCTCGATCCTCGAGATCCGGCGCTCCAGGTCATGGATGGATTGGAAGCGGGACTCCGCGCCAGCCAGCCGAGTCTCAAACTCTTTCAGCTTTGCGACCTGCACCTCCAGCTTGGTAAGGCGGCGATGAGGCTCGTTGATCGACAGGCGCCCGACCTTCGCCTCTAGCTCAAGGTATGCGCGAACAAACTTCTCTTGATACTCGTGGGGCGGGAGCCCGATGGCATCGATTAACGCCCCGGCGTAGTAGCGCGAGCTGCAATTAGAGACATAAGCAGCAGAGAGTCAGCAACAAGTCCAACAAAGAAGTAGCGATCATAATAAAAGCGACGGTTAGTAGTCCGAGGTGCTTCGCTCCTCACATCGCGATGAGGACTGCGAGATTGTCCCCGACGAGGACTCGTAACCCGGTGCGGAGAGTGACTGCGATGAGCAGTATCCCATCGCCCTAAAGATGATCCACTGAGATGCTCCCTGCTCTAAGGCACATTCCCCCGGCCGCGACCATCCCCTGGTCGCCCTCCCCCTCTCAGAGCAAAGAAACCCGGAATCTCTCCGCGCCGCGAGGATTTCGCCGGATGGACCGGAGGAGCGGTTGACGAGGAAGGGCGATGATCGCCAAGAGTATTGGCAGAAGAAGACAAAGGAGGTTGTGGCGGAAGACCGCCCGCAGGTAGTTGCGAGGTGCTCACCGATGTTGGTCGCGATGAAGCCGGCGGCAGTGGAGGTAAATCGGTCACCGGAGTCCGCGAGGACTCGTCTACAAGGGTCTCTTGCCAGAAGACGTCGGCTGCGAGTTGTAGAGAATCCGCACCAAGCGACCAGTACGCGACCCCGTCCTAGTTTTTGGCGTGACCATCGGTGATGATCGTAGAGGAGGGACGACCAGAGGCTTAGCCGGAGTTCCAGTAGTCAGCAAATTTGCAACTGGAGAAAAGAAGCGTCAGAACCTCGCCAGCAATATCAGGCTAGCGACAGATCTCGCAGGGCGAGAAGGTGTTTTCTACCTTGCAAGGGGGTGATATCAGGCTGAGTCTGGGTCTGGGACCCAGTGGTACTCGCCCTAGAGGAGACCTTCGACGCAAGGGGCTGGGAAGCGAGCTGCTCTTCATCGTTAGATTAGCCCAGATCACTATGCATCTGTCGGAGGGTCGCGGGAACCCCGTGTTGATCGGCGGAAGGATCGGCGACATCCTCCGCGGGAGCAGGCTGCGGTTTCTTCTTCATCTTCTTGGCGAGCTTCTTCCTCTTTTTGGATGCGAGGAAGTCATCAAGCAAACCCAGAAGCTCGGCCATGTCCGCTTCAGCCTCTTCTGCATCAGTGCGCGACATCTTGTGCGAGTTCAGAAAGACAGTCCATTAAAAGAACCCCCTTATATATATAGTCCCAGAGCCAGCCAGGTGGATGTCGAGTAGACCTGCTGCTCACCCAGAGCATCTCGTCGAATAGGGGTTGGATCATTCTTTACGAGCTACTTCTTTGAACACAAAGAGCAGGAATTGTGTACAACCCATATTCTCTGAGGGGAGGACCCATTCAAGGCCACGTAGGCAGAATTCAAAGTCAAAGGACAAAGCAGAAATCGGGAGTCAAAGATCCAAGAAAACTCAGCCAGTAGGAACAGTAGAATGCCTATGCGAGTATATGCTAGCATGTGCGAGCAGCCTCTCATACTCGCCAAGGTGGGCGACTAGAGGCGATGCTAGCCGAAGCCAGGCGAGATCACCTTGGATGTCGCATAGTCGCCAGGTTGGGCTGAGCTATAAATAAGACCCCCTCCCTTTGGTTTTCCTATAAATAGGACACCATGGGTACTTGGATTGACACCTTTGACTGAGCTTTCAGAACCCTACTTTCGAATTGTTGGACCCGTCATCCTTGGTCGTCACTCTTGATACTTGCCAAGTCGGTGTCTTCCTCGTACCCTGCTCGGTCATCTTTAGTTATGGAGGGGAAGTCTCTTCTAAGCTTCTGGGTACATGGTGGGACCTCCCTGCCGCATCACCTGTGGTCTTGTTATTACTATTCTAGTCTCTTCGCCGTTGCCAGTCAAGCCATCTAGTTGGACTACTGGGCGAGTAGCCTCCGGTTGCATTGATCCGAATTTTGGAGTCGGGAATTTCCTAGCTTCAACAACAGGGATAATATATTTTGAGCGGAAGCTTACGGATGGTGACTAAATTTTGAAGAAATTAGTGTTATGTCACAATATATTCTGAAAATGATATAGTTATGTCACAATATATTTTGCAGGGATCATTATATGCTTGATTTAAAATTTTAGACATTGGGGTATAAATAGTCTGTCGGGGTAAAAATATAATTTTGAGGGTACAAATATCAATGGGCTATAAATAACCATTTATGGTGTACAAATAACATCACCCGCATTTTTTAGATAATTGATGTAGATGCTCTTGGGATGGTTTCGCTGGCATCCTGGCGGGCTCTGTTAGTATGAATCTCATGCTCGCTGTAACAGCCCTATTTTAAAAGCTTAATAATAATAATAATAATAAGGATTTTCCCTCCCTCCCTTATTATTATTAAGCCTAGCCGAGCCCCCCCCCCCCCCCCGGTTCTTTCTAAATCCCGCAAACCCCCGCTCGATCCCGCCTCAGCCGCAAAGCCCGCAACCCTATTCCTCTCCCGACGCTCCCTCCAGCGCCTCCAGCCGCCGCCGACGCTCCCTCCAGCGCCTCCAGCCGCCGCCGACGCCCCCTCCAGCGCCTCCAGCCGCCGCCGCCGACCCCTCCTGCGCCTTCTCCTCCTGTCGTGGCCGCCGCTTCCCGCCTAGGTCGACGCCAGCGACTCCGCAACCGCCTCCTTCTTCTCCGGGCCATTTCCTCCTCCTCCAAAGGGGCTGGTAACCTCCTCTTCTCCAAGGGCAACAGCCATTTATCCCTCTTCCTCTCCGTCTTGGCCGGCGATGTGCGAGGGGGACATCTAGGGTTTCTCGATTCGCCCTCCACTCGGATTTTTGAGCCCGGATACGGTTCCCTTGGGTAAGAACGCCTCCCCATCCCTCGATTCAGAGATTTAATAATTTTTGCGTGTTGGCTTTGTGCCCTAATCGTCGAATTTACGTCAATCCTTCGCATATGCATCGTCTAATCGGCTAATTTTGCATTCTTATGATTATTTCTCCGGTACCGCTCGTCGTGTTGGTGGTGGAATCTCTGAAACCCCCTCCGATTTAGGGTTTCTGTCACTCAAGCACCGCCAGGGCCCCGATCCGCCGAGGAATCTCCGTTCCCCTCATCCTTGAGGGAGGTAAATTGCTAACCTGCTCTTGAGTTAGTTTTTTTGCAAAATAACCGCTTTGCTAGCGTATGGTTTTCTGTTGTCATGTATCAAATATTGCCTGCGATTATTCCTGAACAGGTTCAATAGTGCCTTTGACTTTGCTTGCGCCGCCTAGCTGCCGCTAGTAGTTCCTGCTTCACCTTAAGGCAAGTGGAGAAATTCCCTCTCGCTTGCAAACAAGAATTTAATTTCTTTTTACTGGTATTCTAAATTATCATCAATATCTGATAGCCTAAGAACTATCACTCGCGAGCATGTCGCGTTGTGATGGGAATCTCCTCGGAAAAACATGAAACCCTTAGGTCTTGAGTGTCATAAGCGAATCATGGAAACTAGGTTTTAGGTGGTGCAACGTCTTGCTTGCATGGTCACGGTGAGCATGGAATACCCTTATTCTGGTAAGCCTTACACTTGGACTTGAGTGTGAACCATGTGTGCCCACTATAAACACATACGCATTTCATAGATAACCGCTTATGTCGTTGTAAAATACTTATTTAGGCTATACTCCAGAGTAGGCTAATATTTCTAGATAGTTTCAGCTTGTTTTAGTTATCTGCCTGTTTCACTAGCATGTTTCAAGAGTTAATCGGTACTTTAGATTTATTTCTGCATGTACTTAAAATTACAGCTTGTTTACTATTATTTTCTTGTTCTGAGGCATTTTTCCTTCTGTTTGGATTTGCCTTAGGGTTCGTGACCGCGTCGTCTGCTCCCTGAGTTTTCTTCGTTCAGCTGCAGTTTTGCTTGGAGGTTCTATTTTGATTACTGTGTCAGTAGGTTCTATATATTTTGTTTCAGTACTGTTGGATCTACTTTTCTTGTATTAGTTATTGTCAGCCATTTTCTCTGGTATTGTGGACAACTCTTAGGGTGTTCTTGCTTGTATCAGATCATTTTACTTATAGCATTTTACTATTGTAACTCATTTCATGTTCATCATCTCAGTATAATGTATGACATCTGATTTTAATGAAAATGCATAGTTTTAACCTTTCATTGTGGCTTCCGCATACTTATAAGATATACTAAATTCTTTTCAAAGTAATGAATTCAAAACTATTGTAGTAAATCTGTTTCCGCCTTAGCAGGCATGGGTTCCTGTTCGCTCATGCCTGTGGCATCACGGCCCGCCCGAAGTGCGCTCTGACTCTTGTCGAGACGGGTCGTGACAGTTGGTATCAGAGGGAGGTTTCGGCATCTAAAGATAAAATATTTTAAAAATTTTATATATTTTGAAATCTATTATGTAAATATACGTGCATGCATCATTTCCTCACTCACTTTGTCGTTGTCTGTTGTTCGAGGCTGAAACACGCACACACTCACTCATAAGCATGAGTAGTATGCATACAAATGTTAAGGGAGTATGGGCAAACTTAACATTTATATGCATATGAATTTCCACTAGGATATACACCGCTTGCGAATATTAAATTGTATGGGCGGTTTAATATTTTCAAGTGCGCGGGCATTAGAATCATCATGCGCGTGACATGTTAAGTGATATGGGCGCTTAACATGGCATGCGTATCCATTCATGAACATACTTAAGGATGCATTGTAGGCATAAATACATTGCATGCATGACATAACTCATTGCACGAGTGTTAAGCTAAGAGCAACAGATGACGATTGTACACACATGGATTTTTTTTCAAATCATTCTTCTATCGCACGCGATCTTATCGTCGCATTTGCACTTGCATGACTACCACCTAGAGTTGTCCACTGAAAATGCTGTAATTATTACATGATTTACGTATTCAACAGTAATAGAATGCTAGAACCTGTAGTCTCAATCCTCTAAGCTTAGCCTGACTGTTTCTCTTACTTGACTCTTTTGTGTTTCTTTCTAGATGGCTTCGAAGCGATCGCAACGCAAGCGGGCTACCTCTTCAGCGGGAGGAACATCTGGAGATGCCACTGCCCAGCTGATGAGGCAGATTCTGGAATGTCTCACCCGTCTGGAAGAGGATCGTCAAACTCCTGACCCAGCCCTTGGTTCCGGCAGTGCAGGGACAGCTGGAGTTACGAACACTACTGCCCTTCCTGGAGCCACCCCTCCTGCAACTGATTCTGGGATCGGCTCGCCTGCCGTCACCTTGGTTCCCCCGCTCGTGCCAAGCCTGCCTGCCCCGCCAGTGGCAATGGCAGATACTCTTGCATTCAATAGGCTGAATCCGCCGTCTTTCGATGGCAATCGAGACTTCTTCGTGATCACTGAATGGATCTCCCAGATGGAGAAGCATTTTGAGTATGCTGGAGTTCCCGAGACCCAGAAGGTCCTCCTTGCGGCCTATCAATTGTCCGAGGATGCTTATACTTGGTGGCTCCAGCGCCGCAGCCTCCCTGATTCTGCCACCTTATCTTGGAGACAGTTCAAGGATGCTCTTACGGAGAACTTCCTCTCTTCCGTGGAACGGGACAAGTTAGCTGAGAAGTTCCTGTCCCTTCAGCAGACTGGTAGGACAGTGACCGAGTACGCAAGAGAGTTCTCCCGCCTTTCCCTCCTTGCTCCGGAGTTCGTGCCGGATGAAGACAAAAAGATCAGCCGTTTTGTGAAGGGGCTCCATCATGACTTCCGTCAGCTTGTGGTAGCTCATGGCGCCACCACCTACGCGGAGACCGTGGCAGCCGCCTTGCAGGTGGAAGCTATTGAGTTGGATCGTTCTGCCAAGAAAGCCCAGCATGGAACAAGCAATGCCGCCGCATCCGACCTCAAGCGCAAGGATGCTCCAGCTCAGCAGCAAGGCCCCAGGTCCAAAGAGGTGTGTGCCTTCTGCCACAAGGTGGGCCATGTCGCCCAAATCTGCCGCTCCCTCCTGAAGAAGCAGAAGATGGTTGCTCCTGCGCAGCAACCTTAGATGACACTTGCCTCTGCTGCCTCCGTCTGTGCTTTCTGCAAGAGATCGGGCCACTTGGTAAAGGACTGCCGCCGCAAGCAGAAGGCCTGTTTCAAATGTGGGCAAGTTGGGCACCTCATGTTTGACTGTCCAATAAAGGATAGCCCGATCCCCGCTCAACCTCTGCAAGTTATCCCCGGAGCTCAGGGCAGAGCTGTGCTGAACGTCGTCACTTAGGGCGAGGCGCTCGCATCTACCGACGTCATCTCTGGTACGTTCTGTGTAGAATTTTAAATTTTTTCTGCATTCTTGAATCTGACTTGCCTTAGTCGAACAAACTTATTATGTGTTATGTTTTCCTTTTTAGGAAATTTTAGGGTCAAGAATAAGTGGATGCAAATTTTATTTGACTCCGGTGCATCGCACTCTTTTATCGCCCGCCGCATCGTGGACCTTTATAGTTGGCATACTTCGCCACTTGAGGTTCCTTTTGAGATTTCTATACCCGGTTATCTGCATCTCTCAACCAGAGGCGTTCTCAATTGCCCGATCCTGCTTGGAGAATTGCAAGTCATCGCTGACCTCATAGTTCTGGATATAACAGAGTTCGACGTAATCCTGGGAATGAATTGGTTGGTCGCGTATCGAGCAAAGCTGGACTGTGTGGCGAAGAGTGTCAATCTCAGCATTAATGGCAAGGAATACAACGTTCATGTTCAGACCCGCAGCCACCTGAAGGTAATCTCTGCTGTGCGCGCCACTCGCCTTCTTAGCCAAGGATGTTTTGTCTGCTTCGTTTATGCTTCGCACTCGGATGCTATCTCTCCTAAACTCGAGTCTATTTCTGTTGCTTCGGAGTTTCCTGACGTGTTCCCCGCTGAATTGCCTGGGATGCCTCCTGATCGTGATGTGGAGTTCTGTATTGATGTAGAGCCTGGGACGCGCCCCATATCTAAAGCTCCTTACCGCATGGCACCGCGTGAGCTAGAAGAACTCAGAACGCAGTTAGATGAATTGCTTGAGCGTGGGTACATTCGCCCTAGCTCGTCACCTTGGGGAGCCCCTGTACTCTTCGTGAAAAAGAAGGATGGATCCATGAGATTGTGTATCGACTACCGAGATCTTAATAAGGTGACCATCAAGAATAAGTACCCCCTTCCGCGGGTGGATGATTTATTCGATCAGCTTAAGGACAGTACAGTCTTTTCAAAGATAGATCTCAGATCGGGTTACCATCAGCTGAAGATCAAGGACTCCGACGTCCCCAGGACGGCCTTCCGGACTCGGTATGGTCATTTCGAATTTTTGGTGATGTCTTTCGGGTTGACTAACGCCCCTTCTGCATTCATGGACATGATGAACCGTGTCTTTCGTGAGTACCTGGACAAGTTCATCATCGTCTTCATTGATGATATCTTGGTCTACTCCAAGACCCGCGAGGAGCATACAGCGCATCTTAGACTCACTCTCACCACCCTTCGTCAGCATCAGCTTTATGCAAAGTTGGCAAAATGTGAGTTCTGGCTGGATCGTGTTGCCTTCTTAGGCCACGTCATTTCAGGGGAGGGACTTTCTGTTGATCCTGCCAAGATTTCCGCAGTTATGGACTAGAAGCGACCTTCTACCCCTACCGAGATCCGCAGTTTCCTTGGTTTGGCTGGCTATTACCGACGCTTCGTCAAGGGTTTTTCCTCTCTTACTGCCCCCTTGACTCGACTAACTCAAAAGCATGCTAGATTCGAGTGGTCAGATCAGTGCGAGCAGTCCTTTTCTGAGTTGAAGCAACGTCTATGTTCAGCGCCCGTTTTAGCTCTTCCGACAGAAGGGTTGGACTTTTCAGTTTACACTGATGCTTTCGGAGTTGGTTTGGGTTGTGTCCTGATGCAGGATGATCGTGTTATTGCTTATGGGTCGAGGCAGTTGAAGGTTCACGAACGCAACTACCCCACTCATGATCTGGAGTTCGCTGCGGTGGTGTTTGCTCTGAAGCTTTGGCGTCATTATCTTTATGGCGTGAAGTGTCACTTTTTCACCGACCACCGGAGTTTAAAGTACATCTTTGTTCAGAAGGACCTCAATCTTCGTCAGAGGCGTTGGCTCGAGTTCGTGGCAGATTATGACTTGCAGCTCACATATGTTCCTGGTAAAGCCAATTCAGTGGCAGATGCGTTGAGCCGGCATGCTTCCGTAGCCGCTTGCACACCCATGTCAGCTATTCTAGTAGCCTTGATTGATGACCTCGATCGGATGGATATATCCATCGCGCCAGAAGGTCATGAAGAGGTTCCCGTTCCGTTATGGGTAGAGCAGGTGAAGGATTTACAGCCATCTGACCCCGCACTCCAGCGCATCCGCCGACAGGTTGAACTTGGGACTCTCCAGGATTTCTCTATCTCTGACGATGTGCTGCATTTTCGAGGCCGCCTCTGCATTCCTGATGTTCCTGAATTGCTCGATAGTATTTGTCGGGAAGCTAACGAGTCTCGCACATCTGGTCATCCAGGCAATAATAAAATGTATCATGACTTGAAGCAAATCGTTTGGTGGCCTGGTATGAAGAATTATATAGCCCGTTTCATCTCTCGATGTCTGACGTGCCAGAAGGTGAAAGCTCAGCGTCAGCGTCCTGGTGGTCTTTTGCAGCCCTTGCCTATCCCCGAATGGAAGTGGGAAGATGTCTCTATGGACTTCATCACGGGTTTGCCCCGTACTCCGAGAGGTCATGATGCGATTTGGGTCATAGTGGACCGCATGACGAAGGTTGCTCACTTCATCCCGTACAAGGAAGGTCACTCTACTGAAAAGATGGCCCAGATCTATGTCTCTGAGATAGTTAGACTTCATGGGATTCCTCTGCGGATTGTCTCTGATCGTGACTCGAGGTTTGTTTCGCACTTTTGGAAGGGTTTTCAGCAAGCTTTGGGTACCGAGCTCAACTTAAGCACCGCTTATCATCCAACTACCGATGGGCAGACCGAAAGGGTTAATCAGATTCTTGAAGACATGCTTCGGTGTTATATTCTGGACTTCAAGGGAGCTTGGGATGAGCACCTACCGTTGGTTGAGTTCGCCTACAATAATAGCTATCAGGAGAGCCTCAAGATGGCCCCTTTCGAAGCGTTGTATGGGCGTCGTTGTAGAACTCCTCTCTATTGGTCAGAAGTTGGTGAGAAGGTGGTGTTGGGCCCTGAGTTACTTCAGGAAATGGAAGAAGCCACCAAGAAGACTCGTCTTCAGCTCAGTCGTGCCATTGAGAGACAGAGGAAGTATGTTAATCAGCGCCGCCGTCCGTTGGAGTTTGCAATAGGTGATCGGGTGTTCTTGAAGGTTTCTCCTACTCCTGGGGTGAAACGGTTTGGTCGCCATCATAAGCTCAGCCCGAGATTTGTGGGGTCGTACACCATCTCTGAGCGTGTTGGAGGATCTGCTTATCGTTTGGAGTTGCCAGATTCGTTGTCCGGTGTTCATGATGTTTTCCATGTCAGTCAGCTCCGAAAATACATTCATGATCCTACTCGTGTTATGGAGGAAATTCCGGTGGTTCCTGAAGCTAATCTGTCTTATCCGATTGAGCCCGCCAAGATAGTGGAATATCAAGAGCGCAAGCTTCGAAAGAGGACCATTCCTATGGTGAAGGTACTTTGGATGCATGGCAAGTCTGAGGAGTTCACTTGGGAGCTCGAGGCTGACATGCGTAGCAAGTATCCGCATCTTTTCTCTTGATCCCGGTATGTCTCCGCTCTTGTTCCTCTCTCTATTTAAGTGCCTTTTCAGTTAGTTCTCTTGACTTGAATTGCAACCTTGTTGGAATGAATGTCATCCTAATTTTTCGCCGTAAGAGAATTCTCAGAAGTTTCGGGACGAAACTTTCTAAGTAGGGGAGATTGTAACAGCCCTATTTTAAAAGCTTAATAATAATAATAATAATAATAATAATAATAATAATAATAAGGATTTTCCCTCCCTCCCTTATTATTATTAAGCCTAGCCGAGCCCCCCCCCCCCCCCCCCCCCCCCGTTCTTTCTAAGTCCCGCAAACCCCGCTCGATCCCGCCTCAGCCGCAAAGCCCGCAACCCTATTCCTCTCCCGACGCTCCCTCCAGCGCCTCCAGCCGCCGCCGACGCTCCCTCCAGCGCCTCCAGCCGCCGCCGACGCCCCCTCCAGCGCCTCCAGCCGCCGCCGCCGACCCCTCCTGCGCCTTCTCCTCCTGTCGTGGCCGCCGCTTCCCGCCTAGGTCGACGCCAGCGACTCCGCAACCGCCTCCTTCTTCTCCGGGCCATTTCCTCCTCCTCCAAAGGGGCTGGTAACCTCCTCTTCTCCAAGGGCAGCAGCCATTTATCTCTCTTCCTCTCCGTCTTGGCCGGCGATGTGCGAGGGGGACATCTAGGGTTTCTCGATCCGCCCTCCACTCGGATTTTTGAGCCCGGATACGGTTCCCTTGGGTAAGAACGCCTCCCCATCCCTCGATTCAGAGATTTAATAATTTTTGCGTGTTGGCTTTGTGCCCTAATCGTCGAATTTACGTCAATCCTTCGCATATGCATCGTCTAATCGGCTAATTTTGCATTCTTATGATTATTTCTCCGGTACCGCTCGTCGTGTTGGTGGTGGAATCTCTGAAACCCCCTCCGATTTAGGGTTTCTGTCACTCAAGCACCGCCAGGGCCCCGATCCGCCGAGGAATCTCCGCTCCCCTCATCCTTGAGGGAGGTAAATTGCTAACCTGCTCTTGAGTTAGTTTTTTTGCAAAATAACCGCCTTGCTAGCGTATGGTTTTCTGTTGTCATGTATCAAATATTGCCTGCGATTATTCCTGAACAGGTTCAATAGTGCCTTTGACTTTGCTTGCGCCGCCTAGCTGCCGCTAGTAGTTCCTGCTTCACCTTAAGGCAAGTGGAGAAATTCCCTCTCGCTTGCAAACAAGAATTTAATTTCTTTTTACTGGTATTCTAAATTATCATCAATATCTGATAGCCTAAGAACTATCACTCGCGAGCATGTCGCGTTGTGATGGGAATCTCCTCGGAAAAACATGAAACCCTTAGGTCTTGAGTGTCATAAGCGAATCATGGAAACTAGGTTTTAGGTGGTGCAACGTCTTGCTTGCATGGTCACGGTGAGCATGGAATACCCTTATTCTGGTAAGCCTTACACTTGGACTTGAGTGTGAACCATGTGTGCCCACTATAAACACCTACGCATTTCATAGATAACCGCTTATGTCGTTGTAAAATACTTATTTAGGCTATACTCCGGAGTAGGCTAATATTTCTAGATAGTTTCAGCTTGTTTTAGTTATCTGCCTGTTTCACTAGCATGTTTCAAGAGTTAATCGGTACTTTAGATTTATTTCTGCATGTACTTAAAATTACAGCTTGTTTACTATTATTTTCTTGTTCTGAGGCATTTTTCCTTCTGTTTGGATTTGCCTTAGGGTTCGTGACCACGCCGTCTGCTCCCTGAGTTTTCTTCGTTCAGCTGCAGTTTTGCTTGGAGGTTCTATTTTGATTACTGTGTCAGCAGGTTCTATGTATTTTGTTTCAGTACTGTTGGATCTACTTTTCTTGTATTAGTTATTGTCAGCCATTTTCTTTGGTATTGTGGACAACTCTTAGGGTGTTCTTGCTTGTATCAGATCATTTTACTTATAGCATTTTACTATTGTAACTCATTTCATGTTCATCATCTCAGTATAATGTATGACATCTGATTTTAATGAAAATGCATAGTTTTAACCTTTCATTGTGGCTTCCGCATACTTATAAGATATACTAATTCTTTTCAAAGTAATGAATTCAAAACTATTGTAGTAAATCTGTTTCCGCCTTAGCAGGCATGGGTTCCTGTTCGCTCATGCCTGTGGCATCACGGCCCGCCCGAAGTGCGCTCTGACTCTTGTCGAGACGGGTCGTGACACTCGCCGCTTGCACTCGATTATCGCGATTCCATCTGTCGCTTGATCACTTCGATAGTGAGGTGCGAGCGGCGAGCACAGGCTTCATGCGGGTGGAGATCATCAGGATGCGGGAGAAGCCCACCCGAGAGCATCGATCCCATGCAAAGATGCTCGTATTTATAATAAAGTCGCCCAAATATTATGCTGCAAGAGGAACAATAAAGGATCCAACAGCTATTTTAATAGCTGTTAGTTTCAATTGTTATATATAGGAGAATAATGTTGCAATAGGGAATATTTCTCTCTATGTGCGCGAATAAATAGGTGTTTTTATGCGCTCGGCCTTTTCTCAAAAAATTCCAATAGTCTCCCTTATCCAATAGTTTCTCATCACCCTGATCCTTTCTACTATCTTTATTCTCCTTCTTTACTCCCTCCTCCAGAACCTCCTTCTTAGCTTTCTTCTTCTTCCTCCTCTTCTCCATCATCTCCCTTTCTTCTCTCTTATCCTTCATTTTCTCCCACTTTCTCTTAGGGTTCGTTCAGATCGCAGGTTTTGATTTTGAGGAATTGGGATTCAGTCAAAACAAAAACCAACATGTTTTGGTTTTGCCTGAATTCCAATTAAGTTGTTCGGCTGCAGAAAGGTTTTGAGCTGCATGAATTGTAATTGGGCAATTTGGTTGTTCGGATGCATGATGGAAATCATCCACAGGAATTACATGAAATTAAAAATTCTATTTAGAAGTATAAAAATTGCAGGCTTAACAACAACACAAATTTTACAACATTGAAATTAACAAAATGTTTCGTGGAAGCATAAACATAACAACAACACGAACTAAAGATCCATCAACCACAAAATGTTCCAGTAAACTGCATGAAAATAGAGCATGAATGAACGTTGTGAGGTCAAAACTAAACACTGTCTAGATCCTCTTTACATGCATAGAAATTTCAACTATAAACATCTCAAAACTGAAGAATTAGAAGTGGGGGAGGGATAAAGAGATCATAAATAAAATAGAAATTCTAACCAATGATTTGATCGGCATCACTTTCTACTGAGTTTAAAATTCCTGGAAGTAACTCCATCCATATTAAGCATGAATGAACATGCTGGATAATGAAAATAAAGCATGAATGAACACGGTGAGGTCTCAACTAATGTATTCCAACTCACCATTAATTAGCCCAAAATTCCTAAGTCCAACTAGATGGAACTATAGAGATGCTCATATACAAGTGATAGATCGGATAATGCCTAAGGATATACCTGAGATGGATCAGAATAGGTAGAAGATGAAGTTGAAGGAGATGGATCGACAAAACCACAGGCGAAAACCCTTCTCTGTAGAGTTACGAAGAGAAAGATGAAGGAGATGAAGAAGAAGATGAATAGGAAAAAGAACGGAGAAGAGGAAGACTCACTTCACCGCCGGCTAAATCGATCATAGGCTTGGCGTGACGGGAAGAGGAAGATGCGACAGGAGGGCTGCAGGCGCTCTTCCATGAAAAACTAGGGCTTGGGACAGGAATTGGGGCTAGGCGTTAATGAAAAGCCCCGATTTTCCTCATTTCCATTTCCCATGCCATTTCCTGCCAGCAGAACAGCTGCAAAGGATTTATTAATCCTGAAAACCAAAAACCAGGATCCAAAAGAAGTGAACCGAACGGACCCTGATAGAACTTCTCCATTTTCTTCTCCTCCTCCATTCTTAATTCTTCTGCCTCTTTGTATTCCTCATCCGATGGCATCTCTTCTTTAAAATCAATCTCTACAACTTTATCTCCCCAAAGTCCCTCTTCAACCAGAAGAATGTTCTCAAACGACTGTTTAACATGCACATCAATTCAGAGGTGATGCAGTGGTTCTAAAAAATAATAAGTATATTGGGTACGAGAAGATTTTTATTATTTGACATACCCTCCCACACATGCGCAACTTTCCTTGTATAGCTAAACAAAACTTGGCATTAAAACTGAATTTAGGTGACCATCTATACAGACGGGGTCTAACTGACTCATCAAAAGGCTGTCGAAAACTAGTGATCTCATGAAACCATACCTACAAAACTATGTTATAAGTTCAGAATATGTGATGAGCGGAAGAAAATAAATTGTGTTATTCTCACTTACCACAATAAGAATATAACAACCCTCCAAATATCCTAAACTTTTTTTTTATCTTCGTTCTTTGATGCATTTCGACTTAACTGTCGGAATTGAAAGTGCAAGAACTTGTGCACCGTCTTCGACCAATTATATTTTTCTCTTTGATTCCACCAAAGTTTTGAAGACAATCCGGGATTTTAAATATCTTTAAAGGAAAGAAAAATTTGCACAAGACATATTTTATTAGTATGTCAACATGTCGCGACTCGACCTCCTCCAACCAATCTGTTGTTGCTAACATCAATAACTCTGCAATGATGTCCTTTTGCTCATAATTTGCTAGTTGCCTCCTACTAAAATTTAATTCTAAGCAACTGTTAGGAATTCTCATCATCAATGCTACTTGATTAACATTAATTTTCATGTATGCCTTCCAAGTAGGAAATCCCTCCTCTTAACATAGTAAGATCTTAACAATGTTCCTAATAGAAGTATATTTTGATTTAGATCTGGAATTGCAAACAATTGAAGCGGTCGAGCTTCCTATAAGACTGCCTTTGAATTATTGCTAATAACATTCAAAAGTCTCGGTGCTCGGTCCTTAAATGAAGAGACAACACATCTACAATTTAGGTAAGGACTCCCGGTCATCTGCAAGGATAAATATACCAAGATCATCTTCATTCATTCTACCACAAACTGATAAAATGCAGCTAAAATATAATGTCTTCGATAAAACAAAATGGAAAGGAGCAAATCTACAGTTTAGGAGATGGCAATCAGTGCGGACTACGACGTTCAAAGTAAAAATACAATTGCATATTACACAAAAGAAACATAAATACGGCTATACCATGAAGACATATGACTGCATCTACTAAATAACATGCACAAACAAGATTGATGATATGCAAGCAACAAAATAACATGCACAAACGAGATTGAAGAACAACAAGCCTAAGAAAAACTCTTTACATGGGAATGAAAGGACAGACATTTCCAAAAAGCTAGGGCATCAACATAAGAATGAAATGTGAACTAGGTAATATCATGACTAAATCTATTGAACTTCAACAACAATGATGAAGAAAGTGCGGTATAGGGCCTTCACAGTAAAAGTATGATTGCATATTAGCAATCATCAACATAAATACGCCTACACCATGAAGCCATACAACTACATCTACTGATTAACATGCACAAACAACATTGACGAACAACTCTAAGAAAAACCCTATACATGGGAATGAAGGACAAACGTTTCCAAGAAGCTAGGGCATCAACATATGAATAAAATGCGAACTAGGTAATACCATGACTAAATCTACTGAACTTCAACAACATTGCCGACGAAAGTGAGGTATAGGGTCTTCACAGTAAAATATGATTGCATATTAGCAATCATCAACAGAAATACGCCTACACCATGAAGACAAATGGATGCATCTTCTGATTAATATGCACAAACAATATTGACAAACAACCCTAAGAAAAACCCTATACATGGGAATGAAGGACAAACATTTCCAAAAAACTAGGGCATTAACATAAGAATGAAATGTGAACTAGGTAATATCATGACTAAATCTACTGAACTTTGACAAGGAATAAAATTGTAGAGCAAACATAAGACCAGAACAATTTCAGGGCAATTTTTGACATCCTAAACCCTAAAGAGACGAATAAACAACTTCCTTTTGGAGTTCTAGTAAGCGAAATAACATCATTGCTGAACAAACCAGAGAGGATGGTTGTTGTGTACCTTTTATGAGCAAAGCAAGTTGGCCGGACGGTTGTTGGTGTCGCTGATTCGCCGGTGAATATAGAGACAGAAATCGCTCTGGGTAGAAAACGAAAAGAAGCAAACAACCAGAGTTTTTGAAATCGCACGATGATCAATTAGGCGGGCCCCACACATAAAAACACTTATTTATTCGCGCATGTTGAAAAGCATGTGTTACACGCACCAAAAAAATGTTCGTTGTAATAGGGGCATGAATTGTTGAACCTGAAAACCACGGTTCAACGAGGAGTTCAGACCAAGGGTGTAGCTTGCACTTAATTCTCGTAAGTTGAGTCACTAGGCTAGACTTTCGAAACAAAGAGCCTCACTCTTTTTGGTGGAAAAACTAGAATAGACCCTCGAGCTGCAGCAAGGAGGTCCCGCCACACACCCGGAAAATCTTAGAGAGCTTCCCCTCCTAAGCCAAAAGTTGAGTCAGACACCTTGGAGAGTGCTAGAGAGTTCCTGACCGCACGCACGAAAACCGCGATGAGCAGTAAGCCAGAACCCTCTCACCAACCAAAGATAGCTAAAGGAGAGAGAAGCAAGTGAGAAGTCCTCTCCAAAGGTGCCATTGAGGGTTTATTTATAGTTTTTTGAAAATGGTCTGCGGATAGCGAGTTCCCTCATTTTGGTTTTACTAAATGTAGCCCGTATTGGTCTGCCAATAGTGGAATCCCACTGTTTAAAAAGGCTAGTTGCATGCTAGTAGGATTGACTTAGCTATAGGCGAGCCGAGGCAATTCTTCTCAGCTCACCCAGATGTGGCGAGTCCCCTGTAGGGTGAACGACTCACCTCTCACTCATGACCGTTGGGCGAGTGCTGGTTGTGTGGCCCAGCCTGCAGGTCTCGCCACTCGTCTTGGGAATCGGGCAAGTGTTGGCATGAAATGACCCACTCGCCAGGTCGCCCATTCACGCCTTATCTTGGTCCTTCGAACACTCGGCAAATATGAGGTTGCACACAATCCCCGCTTTTTGCGAGCTTGCTCCAAGCTTAGAAAGATAGTTCAACCATAGTTATTTGGCGAGTGCCCTTGTTCATTTTAAGGAATCTTTTTGCGGGACCCACCGATGCCTATATATATGCATCCCCTGGGGGAACTGTGCGACTACTCGATCCCTCTCTCCCCACCCTACCTTGTCTTCTTGCCTTCTGTCGTTAGAAACTTGTCATCATGCAGCCATCCAAAGAGGTCCTTGCTCGACTCGCGACGTTCAAGAAGAGGAGTGAGGAGGCTACTGCGGGTCTGATGGCCATTGCCAACGAGAACGCCTCGTCAAGCCCGGCTCGACGGAAGGTGAGGAAGGCCATTAAGAAGACCAAGCCTGCGATCTCCGAGAAGGAGGCGACTCCGTCGGCACTACATCACCCCGACTTCAACTTGGGATTGAGCTCGTCCTCCTAGGTGTGAGCTCATTTCTTATTCTTTTTTAAAAAAAAAGAACTTTGGTCTTTTCAGAAAACCCACTTGCTTACAAATTGGGCGTCACGCACAGCTTGATACCCTCATTGACAATGTGGGAGGTCGAGACGGTGACTTGGGGATGGATGTGAGTTCTCGAATAATCACTGACTCCCGCTCACATATTAACGGTATGTGGTTTATTCACATTTACTTATTATTCCTTCGACTGACATTCTTTAGATGATGCTAACAGGTCGTAATTTCGCAGTTTCTGATTATGCCGACATTATCTCAACCCTCACCGCCTCTATCCCCAGCTCGCGACCTCTCTCGGGAATTCGTTGATGTGTCCTCATCGTTCAGAGGCAAAAATGGGAACGATGCCACTTCTCCCAAAAACTGATCGCGACCCCCTGCGTTCAGTGAGTCGGGTCGGGTAAGTCTTTGGCATCCCCTCTTGAAAAAACCTTGGGCGAGTGGACGCTGTCGTCGCACCGACCTAGCAAGGAGGCCAAGTCTTCTCGAGGTGAGTTTTGGGGTGATTTCATTTCGGTAAGTATACTAATTTGTGTTGACCTCTCGCCCATATTTCCAGGCGCGCGCACTACTCCTCTTGATGACGAGATGGACGAGATGGAGGACTATTTGCTCCCCCCATCGCCCAATGCAATGAGAGAATTCGTGGGCGACTTTCCCTCTATTAATGTGCTGGCGGATCGCATTGCGGAAGTGCTACGAAAATACATCATCATGTTCCGTGAGATGGAAGCACATGCAAGCGATCCCTTCCTCAACCTACTTTCTTTGGAGAAGCGAGTGGAAGCCATGGAACGTGAGTGCGCTATGCTTGGCGGGGCCATGCAGCAGATCTTGGGAGTGAACACGTATGCGCTCGCAGCCCGCTTTGAGAGGATAAAGGAGTATCTGCAAAACTTACAGGGGGAAGTCGCTACCGCTCGCGAGGAGGTTGTAATGAGGGGCGGGCCGCAAGTGCGGACGAGGGGTAGGGGTTCATGGAAATGGGTTCCCAATAAGACCAACTCGCCCCTTGCTCCCTCTTTTTTATTGTTAACTAACAAAAACAATTCGCACTTTGTAATATTTTTAGCCCTCGATTCGCAGGTATACTCGCTTTGTGCTTAATTTTTCTCTACTAGTTCGTATTTGAATTTGTGACTTTTCTGGTATGCGTGTTTTTATTCGGAGAGACAAGCAAATTCTGGCAAGTAGATGACGAGTGGGTGAGGGGTACGTGTACTCATGCACACTGGCTGAAGACTCTCTCCTCAACCTTTTTTCTATAAATACCCCCTTTACTATTTCACCTACCGTATTAATTGTTCCTCTTGCTTTCTCTCTACTCGCGACATCCACTAGCTTCTATTACTCGTTCTATGGGTGGTGACCGCGACTCTGATGGCAGGGCGAAGTTTGTTGCCCATTTCTCCGACCACTTCTTCCTCAATGGGTAGGTGTCGGAGGAAGATTTGCTCGCCTTCAGGGCCGAACTCCTTCCCCCTGGATTTTCGGCTCACGCCCCTGCGGAAGGCGAGTCTATCAACACGTTCTATCAGGACAAGCTCTCATTCCCCCTCGCTCACTTCGAGGTCGGGCTTCGCCTCCCTCTCTGGCCTGAGGTCAAGCTATTCCTCAAGTACTTCGGAATAGTGTCTGCACAGATTAACACCAATGGCATATCCATGTTGATCGCCTTTGCGTGCTATATGTGTGAAGAGCGAATTGAATTTAACCTTACAATTTTTCGTAAGCTTTTTATTTTTAGGGCGACTTTGGACGGCGGCGCCTTCCTTTCCGGCTTGCACATCAAGGTCCGTGAGAACTTCAACAAGGTCCACCACTTGAACGACCGATTCATCTTCATCAAGGGAGATCTTTGCAACATCCCCTACTCGTCCACTCAGAAGGATGAGGTTGTGTTCAAGGCCCCCCGTGTGGATGGCGAGGTGGCTAAGCTTCATCAATTCTTCCTCAGGAAGAACTTTGAGGTCGCCTACCTCAGAAGGAATCTGGATTTACTCTCCCATGTCCTCCCAGGAGAGGTAAGACATTCATCAGCTCGACTTTTGTGTTTTCAAGAATTTTCTCACGAGTTTTTTTTTTATGCAGGCGAGCGACTATTTCCTGAAAACTTGCCTTACACGGGTAAGGCGGTGACGAGCAGTGCACTTGCTCGTGCGACGGCCGTGACAGCGACGTGCTCATTAGACTTGAGGGAGATGCCTTCCGGTAGCGGCTCCAAAAAGGCATGTAGTGAGCTTCACGTTGTAAGACCCCCCCCCCCCCCCCCCCCCAATCGGCGGTCCGACCGAGGGATCTTATCGCACACCACCTTTTTTGCATGACGCCGAAGCGATCACGAAGGGTGAAGATACTAGCTTCTCCAACCCCCTTCCTTGAACACTCCGTTGTCATGCATATAGGTGATGTTAAGCGAAAGTCACTACACATCAACAAAGTAGGGAAGCAGTATTCTAGCGGAAAACATCATCAAAGAGTGCACTTTATAGCACTTAGCGGAAGACTTAGTATTATAGCGGAAGATTAACTATCACAGAAACCTCAAACTCAAGACCTGTATGAATAATTTACATATCTCCACTGCATTAAATCCTGTCCATCAAGGATTCATTGCCAATATATAGATGTCGTGAGGTAGGGCACAACAAAAGGGATGCGGCTTAACCACTTGTACCTGACGTAACCTGCTTTGTGGTTCATCCATACATGGGTGTTGTCTCTCATCCACATCTGTCACCTGTGCTAAAGACAAGTTATTAGAATCACGAACATAATCCAACCCTTACTAACAAACAGACATAATATAACATTTATAAGGGAAGGGATATCTGGACTCTTATTGGGCGAGGCAGTCTTCCCATGACCACCGCCTACGTACTCCGTATCATCCTGCATACGGTCTCAGACCCACGTAGTTCTATTAGTTTCGCACGGGTTGCCCTCCTAGACCATTCGTCGTGCGGGTTGCCTTAGAGTAAAACTCATCGGTCATCCGACATTCTACCAAGGCACATTTTATTCCCATCGGAATATTTCTCGAAGGAACAATATATTTCCGTAGGAATATTTCTCGAAGGCACAATATATTCCCGTAGGAATATTTCTCGAATGCACAATATATATATTCCCGTAGGGATATTTCTCGAAGGCACAATATATTCCCGTAGGAATATTTTCTCGAAGGCACAATATATTCCCGTAGGAATATTTCTCGAAGGCACAATATATTCTCGTAGGAACATTTCTCGAAGGCACAATATATTCCCGTAGGAATATTTTTCGAAGGCACAATATATTTCCGTAGGAATATTTCTCGAAGGCACAATATATTCCCGTCAAATCTAAATTACAGTCAATACAAGAATAAAATCTTAAAACATTGATTCATGCGCATTGCTCTACAAGCGACGGCTAGTTTGGTACTATTTAGGGTTGAATCTGAAGGAATGTCTCTTCACGTCAACTCTAAATTATAGGCAATAATGAAGAAAAAAACCAAAACATCGATCTGTCCGCTCTGCTCTACAAGCGGCGGCCGGCTCGGCACTATTTAGGGTTGACTCTGAAGGCATGCCCCATCTTCAAGTCAACTCTAAATTATAGGCAATAAAGAAGGAAAAGCCAAAATATTGATCTGTCCGCTCTGCTCTACAAGCGGTGGCCAGTTCGGCACTATTTAGGATTGACTCTGAAGGCATGCCCCATCTTTACGTCAACTCTAAATTATAGGCACTAATGAAAGAAAAGCCAAAATATCGATCTGTCCGCTCTGCTCTACAAGCGACGGCCAGTTCGACACTATTTAGGTTTAACTCTAAAGGCATGCCCCATCTTCACGTCAACTCTAAATTATAGGCAATAAAGTAGGAAAAGTCAAAACATCGATCTGTCCGCTCTGCCCTACAAGCGGCAGCCAGTTCGATACTATTTAGGGTTGACTCTGAAGGCTTGCCCCATCTTTACGTCAACTCTAAATTATAGGCACTAATGAAAGAAAAGTCAAAACATTGATTTGTCCGCTCTGCTCTACAAGCGGCGGTCAGTTTGACACTATTTAAGGTTTACTCTGAAGGCATGCCCCATCTTCACGTCAACTCTAAATTATAGGCACTAATGAAAGAAAAGCCAAAACATTGATCTGTCCGCTCTGCTCTACAAGCGGCGGCCAGTTCGACACTATTTAGGGTTGACTCTGAAGGCATGCCCCATCTTCACGTCAACTCTAAATTATAGGCAATAAAGAAGGAAAAGCCAAAACATCGATCTGTCCGCTCTGCTCTACAAGCGGCGACCTGTTTGACATTATTTAGGGTTGACTCTGAAGGCATGCCCCATCTTCACGTCAACTCTAAATTATAGGCACTAATGAAAGAAAAGCCAAAACCTCGATCTGTCCGCTCTGCTCTACAAGCGGCGGCCAGTTCAACACTATTTAGGGTTGACTCTGAAGGCATGCCCCATCTTCACGTCAACTCTAAATTATAGGCAATAAAGAAGAAAAAGCCAAAACATCGATCTATCCGCTCTGCCCTACAAGCGGCGGCCAGTTCGACACTATTTATGGTTGACTCTGAAGGTATGCCCCATCTTCACGTCAACCCTAAATTATAGGCACTAATGAAAGAAAAGCCAAAACATAAATTTGTCCGCTCTGCTCTATAAGCGGCGGCCAGTTTGACACTATTTAGGGTTGACTCTGAAGGCATGCCCCATCTTTATGTCAGCTCTAAATTATAAGCAATAAAGAAGGAAAAGCCAAAACATCGATCTGTCCGCTCTGCACTACAAGCGGGGGCCAGTTCGACACTATTTCGGGTTGACTCTGAAGGCATGCCACATCTTCACATCAACTCTAAATTATAGGCACTAATGAAAGAAAAGCCAAAACCTCGATCTGTCTGCTCTGCTCTACAAGCGGCAGCCAGTTCAGCATTATTTAGGGTTGACTCTGAAGGAATGCCCCATCTTCACGTCAACTCTAGATTATAGGCAATATAGAAGGAAAAGCCAAAACCTCGATCTGTCCGCTCTGCTCTACAAGCGGTGGCCAGTTCAGCACTATTTAGGGTTGACTCTGAAGGAATGCCACATCTTCACGTCAACTCTAAATTATATGCAATAATAAAATAAAGTACAGAAATGAACTGGATCAGTACGAGACTGGAGTGGTACTGAGAATGAACTGCAATATATAGGAGGCTTCAGTTCCATCTCCGTTCATAGGAGGAAAGTTCTGTTCTATCTCCGTTCATAGGAGTCTCTTCTAAATTCTGCCACTTTATTTACAGCCCGATCATGGGTATTAATTGTGCCTTTTACACATGGCTTAAATAGGTTAGAGGAACGTTATTATAAGTCCCTTAAATTCTCCAGAAAGAGACGACTTCCAATGTTCGAGTATTTTCTTAAGTGTGGCTCGACGATTTGTTTTCCTCGATTAAGCTCATAATTTTTTTATATTCGAAAATAAGCCCACCTAGCACCAAATCCACTGTTATTTGGAGATTTTCTTAGATTTTTATGACAGTTAAAAGCCTATGATATTATTAAACCAGTACTTTCTACCTCATTTAAATCTTTAAAAATATCAAAACTTCATAATAAAATCTGAATATTTTTGGCAGGCTGTTTCATACTCTAATACACATCATATAAAAATTTGAGTCATGTGGGTCATGAAAATCTCCCCCTGGAATTTTTTCGAGTAAAGGAATAAGCTTGATTAAATCATTAAATTGTCATGATGACTTCTGAAAATTTCAAATAATTACCACAGGTGTAAATGGGCTTTGGGAACATCCCAGATTTATTTCATAATTTTCTCATCTCATTTGATTCCCCTGATAATTCAATAACCCAAAATTTGGAGGTATTTTAATTTCTAAAAATACTTAGCCTTCTTCAAAAATTATGAAAATTTTACAGTAGGTAGCCCTTGCCGAGTCGAACAACTTTTATGTTCAGAGATTTTGCATTTGGGATACTTATAAGGCCCAAAAAAATCAAATATAATAGTAATAATTATTATAAAAATTTATAAATTTTTGGCAAAATAGGGAATCGGTCCCTAAACTCTATCTCCTTTATGAAATCAGTCCTAATACTTATTTTCAGCTGATTTTGGTCCCTCAACTTTTTGCCTTTATGAATATTAGTCTTTCTCACAGTTGTCATTCGTAATTTAACGGAAAAGAAGTTTCTCTCTCCCCATCTCTCCCTCTCGGTCTCTCCCTCTCCCCCCCCCCCCCCTCTCTCTCGTCCTGCTCTCTCTCTCCCTCTCTCTCTAACTGTTCCCATTCTCTACTCTTATCGCTCTCCTAGCACACCATTCAAGTTCCCATTCTCTGCTCTTATCGATCTCTGCTCTCTCTGCTCTCTCCCTCTCTCTCCAACTGTTCCCATTCTCTACTCTCTCTCCCCCTCACTCTCTCTCTAACAAGGAAGTTGCACAAAAAAATTAGATAGAGATGAAGCACATGACAACATGGGGAGAGGGGAAAGAGATGAAGGAGAGAGAGCAGGAGAACAAAAAGAGAGAGGGGGAGAGACAGAGGGGGCGAGAGAGAGAGAGTACATGTTAGAGAGAGAGAGAGAGAGAGGGGGAGAGAGAAACTTCTTTTTCATTAAATTATTGACAATAATGGTGAGAAGGATTAATATTGGTAAAGTTAAAAAGTTGGGGGACCAAAATCGGCTAAAAATAAATATTGGGATTATTTTCATAAAATAGCTAAAGTTGAGGGACTGATTTCTCTATTTTGCCTAAATTTTTTTGACAAAACATGTTGTTCCTGTACGTCGCCTCTCCCTTGCGGGCCTTCCCCGCCGGCGTCCGGCCATCGACCGGCCGTGGCTCCGCCCCCAGTCGACTATACGGGGCGGGCGCTCCCTCCGGCAATGGTCCGGCGGCCACCGCCGGAGTTAATTTTTATCAAAATCTGAATGGAGGAGAGGGAGGGCGGCAGCGGCGCTCCGGTCATCGGAGTTTGCATGCGATGCGTCCGGGAGTTAGGGAGGGAGGAGAGGAGAAGGATCCACCTTGGCTGGGGGCCTCTGAGAGCTTCCGGCGAGTTCCGCCATTGGAGGTGGTGGAGGGTGGTGGAGCTCGGGTTTGGGTTTCCCGGAGAGGTGGTGCTCTGGCAAGAGGGTGGTTTTGTTCGATTGGAACTGGGGAGAGGAGTGATTCTAGCTAGAGGGGAGAGGGGTCCTTATATAGGAGTTTGATGTGCCCCCCTCCTTTTCTCCCCGATGCAGGATTATTCTCCCATGGAGGAGAGGGTTGGCTCCTCCCAGTTGGTTAGGGGAAGGTGGCAACCCTTCATTGGTGGGTTGTACACCCTACAAGCCTAGCTAGGCTATTAAGCATGTGAGGAAAAAGAAGAGAGAAAGAGAGGGAGAGAGAGTGTGTGTGTGTGTGTGTGGGCTTAGTTTTCTCTATCCATTGCCTTCAGCCACCAGTGCATCAAAACAGCCATTTTAGGCTAAAATTAGGCCCATGGTGGGGTGCTAAACTGGTTGGGCATTAGTGGAGGGTTTTTAGAGTAATTCAAAATCATGTTTTAGAGGGGTTTGACCAAATTCAACTCTCGGGTAGGTCCCCCATGTAGGTCAAAGTCAAAGTGAGTCCAACTCGTCGAGAGACAAGTCAATGTTGAGGTACTTTAGTAATATCGGTGTGCGCACGCTTTTCGATGCACCACAAAGCTTGATTTGACCAAATTGACTAGCGACGTCGAAATCAAGCGCAACGAATTCTGTTGCTCTCGTATTGACCATATGAGACTAACGCAACTGACTGGGGTCAATTCCGATTTCATATGGTTCATCTACAAAATGGTGTTGTCGTGACGCGCAACGATACTCAAAATGGTCATATTTTCCATATGACCTCAGATTGGGATGAAACGAGTTCTGTTGCAATCGTATGGACTGTACGAGTCTAACGTAATTGACGGAACTCAATTTGGAGCACGCATGCTCAATATACTAAAACGGCGTCGTCGTGACGCGCTACGATACTCAAAATGGTCATATTCTCCATATGACCTCGGATTGGGACGAAACGAGTTCTGTTGCACTCGTATGGACTATACGAGTCTAACGCAATTGACGGAACTTAATTTGGGGCACGTATGCTCAATATACTAAAACGGTGTCGTCGTGACGCGCTACGATACTCAAAATGGCCATATTCTCCATATGACCTCGGATTGGGACGAAACGAGTTCTGTTGCACTCGTATGGACTATACGAGTCTAACGCAATTAACGGAACTCAATTTGGAGCACGTATGCTCAATATACTAGAACGGCATCGTCGTGACGCGCTACGACACTCGAAATAGTTACTTTCACCAAATGACCTCGAATAGACGAAATGAGTTCCGTTGCACTCGTATGGACTATACGAGTCTAGCGCAACTGGCGGAACTCAATTTGGAGTACGTATGGTCACTGTACTACTTCAGAGTTGTGGCGAAGCACAACACTATCCAAAACAGTTATTTCTCTAAACGACCACCAGTATGTGGTGAAGGTCGGGTCGTGGTTGTCCTATGACCCGACCTAAGCTCCTTCAAGGGTTCGACTTAACCGGCTAGACCCTATTTTAGAGTTGGGATGTTACAAACGTCGCCTCCTTCGACTGACTCGGAGAAGAGGCAGAAAGTCCTTGCTTCGAAGAAAACTATCCCAGCAAGCGAGCCGTTGATCAGGTCGGTGGACGAGGGTGCCGCTAGCAAGTCAGAGGCCCCCGACTCGCACCCAAATTTTGGGATGGGGCAGAAGCCCCTCGATGGCACGGGAAACCCGCTGCTTTTCTGGGATGAGAAGGTCAACCGCCTGTCTGTGTCCTCGCTTCCCCCCTCATGGACGGAGAGGGGTCATGCTGGCAAGGACGCCTTTTCCCTGCTCTATGGGCTTTATGGTCGGTAGGATGCAACGACGTACGAGATGGAGACCATGCGCGACCTCGCGAATGAGAGCGTGAGGGTCCTGCTGCGAGCCGCAGAGGTCTCACACATGGCTTCGTGGCGTGACCTCAGCTTCGTCAGAAAATTTCGTAATACCGAGGCGAAGCAGAATATAGTCGAGGATCAGGTGGTCGACCCCCAGATGAGGTTGGAGTTAACCGAACGACTACCCTCCAACTCCTCCGGCATAGTGGTAGGTCATATTCACTTCTT
The DNA here is from genome assembly GCA_033032865.1 of Dactylorhiza incarnata. Lineage (NCBI taxonomy): Eukaryota > Viridiplantae > Streptophyta > Magnoliopsida > Asparagales > Orchidaceae > Dactylorhiza > Dactylorhiza incarnata. Next base: position 4,153,519 of record JAWHQI010000157.1, on the reverse strand, counting down.
ATTTTGATTTTCCTCTTTAAGCGACTGTCACTTACGCCTAGTCATTACAGGATGTCGAGACCGAGAACCGCATGCGAGCGCGAATCGAGACGCTAGAGCAGGAGGTGGAGGCGGGGAAGGTTCTGCTGGCCGAAACCTTGGCGCGAAGGCACCCTGAGGAGCGAGGCGAGTCGACATCGAAGGGAGAGGAGATGATGCACCTCCCTCATCGCGAGGTCGAGCACACACGCAAGCAACTTATCACGCAGTCCACCGAGGCCGCCATCGATATGATGCACGAGCTCGGCACGCTTCGGGAGGACTGGAGTTTTATGACCGGCAATCTCCTCATCCAACAATTTTACAAGAAGGAGGTAGGGAGCTCGCCCTCTGGCGAGCACGACTATTCCCCTGAAGACAACGAGCCTGCTCCCGCCTCGAAGGACCTGCTGACCTGCTGAAGACTAATTTTTCCTTTATTTATTATATACATTTTGTCTTCCTTTTTTGAAAGGGGCAAGACCCTTAACTTTTATGAAAATTTATGATTGGATCTGTAATTATGATTTTCCAAGTATACTCTGCCTTCATCTCTTTTAATGTTTTGTAGATCTGCTTACCCAATTTGCGAGACGTAAATTGAGTGTCTCGCCTCTCTCACAACCCTTCAGGAACTCGGCTCGCACGTCTTTTAAGGGTGACTATGTTAGGTTCACGCGAGGTCATCTGGGTTGTGAGTGGGGCCGGGGTGAGGTCAATAGCACTCGCACCCTTCTTGTTATTTTGACTTGTCTCTTTTTCTCTTTCTACCTTCATTTCTGCCCTACCGACTAACGGAAGCTCGGCTAGCTGGGCCTTCAGGATTTGCTTCTAATCTTTCTTTCAAATGTGCAACCCGAGAGATCACCTGCCCTGCCGGTTGGTAGGAGCCTGATCAGTGGGATCGTCTCAAAGGCTTGATTCCAAACTTTCTTTCAAACATGCAACCCAGGAGATCACCTGCCTTGCGGGCTAATGAGAGCCCGGTCAGCGGGATCGTCTCAAATTCTTGCTTCCAAACTTTCTTTCAAACATGCAACCCGGGAGATCACCTGCCCTGTCGACTAGTGAGAACCCGGTCAGCGGGATCATCTCAAGGGCTTGCTTCCAAACTTTCTTTCAAACACGCAACCCGAGAGATCACCTGCCCTGCCGGCTAGTGGGAGCCTGGTCAGCGGGATCGTCTCAAGGGCTTGCTTCCAAACTTTCTTTCAAACGTGCAATCTGAGAGATCACCTGCCCTGTCGGCTAGTGGAAGCCAGGTCAGCAGGATCGTCTCAAGCATTTGCTTCCAAACTTTCTATTAAATGTGCAACCTGAGAAATCACCTGCCCTACCAAGGGAGAGATCTAGGCTAAGAGGCTAAAGAACTAGGAACAAGGCCAAGGGCTTAGCGAGGAGGTCCCACCATACACCCGGAAGATCTTAGAGCGCTTCCCCTCCCAAGCCAATGCTAAGCTTGGGCACTATTGGAGGCTCTCTCCACCCAACAAAGGAACTTATGGGGAGAGCAGGCCAAAAGAGAGCTCCTCCAAATGGTGCCCCTTGGGCTTATTTATAGTTTTTGAAACTGGGTCTGCCAAAAGCCACAATCTGGCCTACGAGATTACGAAAATACCCTCAAGTTTGGCCTACCAATAGCCAAATCCCGCCATTCCACGACGCTAAACGCAGACCGACCCCTCCCCCTGGGGCTGTCCGAGAGGGGGGGCTGACCGCCCGCCCCTCTCGCCCGCTAAGGGAGCTGGGCGAGAGGGGGGCTGGCCGCCCGCCCCTCTCTCCCGCTAAGGGAGCTGGGCGAGAGGGGGGCTGGCTGCCCGCCCCTCTGGCCCGCTAAGGGAGCTGGGCGAGAGGGAGGTTGGCCGCCCACCCCTCTCGCCTGCTAAGGGAGCTGGGCGAGAGGGGGGCTGGCCGCCCGCCCCTCTTGCGCGCTAAGGGAGATGGGAGAGAGGGGGGCTGGCCGCCCGCCCCTCTCGCCCGCTAAGGGAGCTGGGCGAGAGGGGGGCTGGCCGCCCGCCCCTCTCGCCCGCTAAGGGAGCTGGGCGAGAGGGGGGCTGGCCGCCCGCCCCTCTCGCTCGCTAAGGGAGCTGGGCGAGAGGGGGGCTGGCCGCCTGCCCCTCTCGACCGCTAAGGAGGTTGGGCGAGAGGGGGGATGGCCCCCGCCCCTCTCGCCTGCTAAAGGAGCTGGGCGAGAGGGGGGCTGGTCGCCCGCCCCTCTCGCTTGCTAAAGGAACTGGGCGAGAGGGGGGCTGGCCGCCCGCCCCTCCCGCCCGCCAAAGAGGCTGGGCGGGAAGGGGGCTGGCCACCCGCCCCTCTCGCCTGCTAAAGGAGCTGGGCGAGAGGGGGGCTGACCGCTCGCCCCTCCCTGCCGCTAAGGAGGTTGGGCGAGAGGGGGGCTGGCCACCCGCCCCTCTCACCTGCTAAAGGAGCTGGGCGAGAGGGGGGCTATCCACCCGCCCCTCCTGACCTCTAAGGAGCTGGGCGAGAGGGGGGCTGGCCGCCTGCCCCTCCCATCTGCTAAGGAGCTGGGCGAGAGGGGGGATGGTCGCCCACCCCTCCCGCCCGCTAAGGGAGCTGGGCGAGAGGGCGACTGGCCGCCCGCCCCTCTCGCGCGCTAAGGGAGCTGGGAGAGAGGGGGCTGGCCGCCTGCCCCTCTCGCCTGCCAAAGGAGCTGGGCGAGAGGGGGGCTGGCCGCCCGCCCCTCCCGCCCGGTAAGGAGGCTGGGCGAGAGGGGGGCTGGCCGTCCGCCCCTCTCGCCTGCTAAAGGAGCTGGGCGAGAGGGGGGCTGGCCGCCTGCCCCTCCCGCCCGCTAAGGAGGCTGGGCGAGAGGGGGGCTGGCCGCCCGCCCCTCTCGCCTGCTAAAGGAGCTGGGCGAGTGGGGGGTTGGCCGCCCGCCCCTCCCGCCCGCTAAGGAGGCTGGGCGAGAGGGGGGTTGGCCGCCCGCCCCTCCCGCCCGCTAAGGAAGCCTCCGCCTCCACCGCTCCCCCCTCTCTCACTCCCTTGGATTGTGCTGGAAAATAGTGTCAAAATACCTCTTGGGTCCCGGGGGCCCACTCGACGAATATAAGGTTGTACATTATTAAGGATAGAAATGCTTCAGATCATCACCACTCCATTCGTTTCCTAAAGGGTTGCCCTCGACGTTCTGGAGGCGATCCCCCCTCCCTCGACTTTAATGCTTCCAAGATTACATAGGGGCCATCCCAATTGGGATGGAGCTTCCCGACTGTCTCCGATCTTCCGACAGCGTAGACTTTTTTTGAGGACAAGGTCCCCTTTACAAACTGTTTTATCATGATGTGTTTATCAAAATATTTGGCCATTCTATGTTTGACCTCCTCCTGACGGATGGCTTCCTGATCTCGGAGCTCTTCAACGAGGTCAAGTGAAAGCCGCTGCTCTTCTTCATTTTCTACTCTCCATTCCTCCTCCCCCTCTCTTACGAAAATGACTCGCAAAGATTTGACATCGAATTCCACTGGCACCATGGCCTCCGAGCCATGAGAGAGCTTAAAAGAGGTTCCCCCTTGGTCATGTTGGGTGTGGTCCGCAGAACCCACATGACTGAGGTGAGTTGCTCCCCCCATTTACCCTTCAGGTTTTTTACCTTCTTTTTTAACAAGTTCATGATGATTTTATTCGCAACTTTCACCTGCCCATTGCTTCTGGGGTGATGGACGGACGCGAAGCAGAGGTCAGTGCCCAACTGGCCGCAGAAGCTAGTGAGCTCATCACTCGCAAACTGAGGCCCGTTGTCAGTGACAATGGCCAAGGGCACCCCGTGCTGGCAGACTATCTCTCCCCCCAAAAAATTTTGATTACCTGCGAGGTGCTTTTTGCCAGCGCCTTCACCACTATGCACTTGGAGAAGTAATCGATCATGACTAGGAGGGACCTCCTCTGCCCGCTAGCCTGAGTAAATGAACCTACCAAATCCATTCCCCAAATCACAAAGGGCCAAGGTGTCATTATTGCCCTGATCCTTTGCGTCGGAAGGAGTTGAAGTGGCGCAAATACCTTACATTTCTTAGCGTGCTCTGTTGCATCTTTATTGATGGTTGGCCAGAAGTAGCCTTGCCTTAATACTCTCTTCTCATGGGTTCGACTTCCGAAATGACTGCCACACTCTCCTGATTGTATTTCCTTCAGGACCCCGAGGACCTCCTCCTCCGCCACACATATGGCTAGAAGCCCTGAAAGGGTTTTTTGATATAGTTTTCCTACATGAAGTAGGTAGTAAGCCGTCTTGTACCTGAATTTTCTTTGGTCCGAGATCACTTCTGGAAACTTACCATAGGTCAGGAAGAAGATAAAAAGATCCATCCACGAGGTTTGCTGGTCTATCTCCAGCAGCTCCCCTTCCTCGATGGACGGTCAAAACAACTCAATCATCTTCCCTCCAACACAGAAACCATACGTTGCCAGATAGTCGGCCTGAACATTCTCCTCCCTCAGCACGTGTTGAATAGAAAAGGTGCGGAACATTCCTATGAGACCCTTCACCTTGACGAGGTATCATTGTAAGGTTGGCTCCCTCATCTCAAATTCTTCCTTCACTTGAGATACCACTACCAAGGAATCTGTAAGAACCTTTACGTCTTGAATTCCCAATTCCCTTGTCAGGAGAAGCCCTGCTATCATAGCCTCGTACTTGGCCTGGTTGTTGGTGATGGGGAATTGGATGTCGATTGCTTGTTCAATTTTTATTCCTTGGGAACTGATCAAGATCACCCCCACTCCTAGGGAGTGTCTTTTTGAGGATCTGTCAATGAGGACCTTCCAGGTCACATGCTCAGGTGAACCGGGCTCACTTACCTCAGCCACATAGTCCGCCAGAAAGTCGGCCACCGCTTGTGCCTTCATTGATAGCCGCGGGACGAAAGAAATCTCTAACTCGCTCAACTCCACCGCCCACTTGGCTAACCTTCATAAATGCTCCACTCCTTCTAAGATGTTGTGGAGGGGATGGTCGGTCACTACCTTGATGGAGTGTGCCAGGAAATACGGCTGAAGCTTCCTAGCCGAGATGACCAAGGCAAATGCCAGTTTCTCCAAAATTGGGTATCTGAGTTATGCCAGTCTCAGGACCATGCTGACATAGTAGATGGGGAGTTGCTTCTTCCCTTCAGCTCATTCCAGAACCGAGCTGACTGCTTCAGCTCCCACCCCGAGATACAAAGCTAAATCCTCTCCCTCTCTTGGGCCTTGCAACAGTGGAGCCTGAGTGAGTTGTTTTTTAACGCCTAAAAGGCCTCTTTACATTCCACCGTCCAATCAAACTTTTGTTTGCCTCGTAACACCTTGAAAAAGGGTGAAAATCTTTCTCCTGCCCGGGAGAGGAATCTACTAAACCCGACCAACTTTCCTATTAGGCGTTGAATTTTCTTGGCGTTGCAGGGTGATTCCAAATCTAGGATTGCTCTCACATTGTCAGCCCCAAAGACACTTCAAGGGGTTCAGTCTCATTTTGAACTTTCGCAAGGTGGTGAAGGTCTCAGCTAGGTCCTGGAGATGAGTCTTGACGTCCTTGCTCTTCACCATTAGGTCATCCACATAGACATCCAAGTTCCTCTCCTTCTGCTCCATGAAGACCCGATCCGTCATCTTCTGGTAGGTGGCACCCGCGCTCCTCAGCCAGAAAGGAATCATCTTGTAGCAGTAATATCTATCACCCGTAATGAATGATACATCCTTAATATCGAGCGGGTGCATCCGGATCTGATGGTAACCTGAAAAGGCATCTAAAAAGCTCATTATAGAAAAATCAATGGATGTATCCACCAACACGTCGATTCGGGGCAGTGTGTAACAATCCTTAGGACAAACTTTATTTAAAAGAGAAAAGTCAACATACATCCTCCACCTCCCGTTACTCTTTTTCACCATTACAATGTTAGAGATCCAGACTGGATACTGGATCACAGATATAAATCCAGCTTCCAATAACTTTTACCTCCTCCTAGATGGGCTCTGCTAGCTTGGTCGGCATGACTCTCTTCTTCTGTCAGATGGGGCGGATACTTGAGTCAAGGCTGAGACGATGGCAGGCTACATCGGCGTCTGCTCCTGGCATGTCCGCTGCACTCAAGGCGATGACATCTATATTCTCCTGGGTGCATCTCCGGACCTTCTCCTGGTCCTCCTCGTTCAGCCTCCCGCTGACTTGTATTTTCTCTAGCCTCCTTTCCTTAGTCAGGATTTCCTTCACCTCCACCTCTTACACTGCCTCCAGCCGGGCTCTATCCTCCATTGTCTGGTCCAACTCTTCCGCCTCTTCCTTCCAGGAGATCGTGTTTACTGCCATGAAATAGCACTATCTCGCCACCTTCAGGTCTCCCATGACCTTGACCTGGACTCCTCTGATGCTGTACTTTAAGCACTGGTGGAGCGAGGAGGGCACGCAGCGGAAGGCGTTGATGATGGGTCGCCCGAAGATAGCATTATAATTGATCGATGTGTCCACGATGACAAACCGACAGTTTCTGGATGTCCCTCCCAGGGTCATGAGGAGCTCAACTCCTCCCTATACTTCCTTCCGCTCTCCGGCGAACCCAAAGAGTGGTCCGTCCGAGGCTAGCACCCTCTTCTCTTTCACCCTCAACTCATCAAAGGCTCTCTTGAAGATCATGTTCACCGAGCTCCCATTATCCACCAGGACTCGGGAGACCGTGAAATTCTCGACAGTCGTCTGGATCACAAGTGCGTCGTAGAATGGATCCTCATTCTCTGGCATGTCCTTCGTAGAGAAGGTGATCTTCTCTTATGGGGGCGGGGCTTGGTAGGTTGAAGCCACACTCCGACGATAGATGGCATGAAGGCTCCCCTTGCGGGTGGCCTCAATCCCTACCCCCCCCCCCCCCCCCCCCCCCCCCCCCCCCCCCCCCCCCCCCCCCCCCCCCCCCCCGTGGATCACCCTAATCCCTCCACGGGTGCCTACATTGACTCGGTCTTCGCACTAGTCCCCTCCTTACACTCTTCCTTCTCCTCCCTAGATCCCCTGATTTGGTTGCGGTTGCCCCCTCATGGCTCTTCCTTGTCTTACTTATAGGAACTCAGGGCAAGTGGCCGTCGCGCGGCCTGCCTCCCGTTGGAAGTAATAATAAGGCAGTTCCACCTTGCCCCTCCCTGCCCCTCTTGGTGGGCCTCTTCTTCCCTTTCTTACTTTGGTCAATCACCATCGCCTGCTGAGGCAGTGGCTGGAATGGTCATACCCTGACCTCCACCCCGGAGGGTTTAACCGCCCATGCCCTCCCTGGAAATCTTATCTTCCTTAGAAGTGACTCCTCCCCTGACCTTGGGGTGGTCCTCCGTGCGGCCTCCACATCTGTCGATGGGCTGGCGGCTGGAACCTTCCTCCTTGCTCTTTCCCCCCATGGGATCCTTGGAACCCTTGCCTCCTGGGTTCTTCTCTCCTCCTCCATTCATGTTGTTGCGACTCTCCTGCTTCTTTCCTCTCCTCCTTCCCCATCTTTGCCAACTTCTTTATGAACTCGGGGTTCGTGGTCTCTCACTCGATCTCCTTCGCCGCCCTCTCTACAACTCCTCAAAAGACAATGGAGGATCATGGGCCAACTCCATCCTGAAGAAACCCTGGCACAACCCGAGGGTGAAAGCCAACTGTAGAGTGTGTCTAGCCACCTCATGGACTTGAAGAATTTCTTCCTAGAAGTGATCCACGTAGCATCCTAGTGTCTCCTCCGCCCTTTGCTTGATCAAAAAGAGTGCTTCGACTCCCTTTTTCCTCTTCTTGGATGTTAACAAATGGAGCAGAAAACTACGACGCGGGTCTTCGAAACTGCATTTGGACCCAAAGGGAAGCTAGTGAGACCAGTCCCTCACTTTCTCCCTGAAGGTGATGGCAAAGAATCGTCACTTGAAGACATCCGACATCTGCCTGATGGAGACGACGTCTTCGAACCATTACAGGTGCTGGACGGGGTCATCTTTGTCGGTGTAGTACATCATGACCGGTTCTCTGAAGCCCTCGGGAATAGGGGCTGGAAGAATCAAGTCGCAGAAATCTCTCTTTAAAAGATTCTAACTTGATTGTGGAGACATTATCAACAACTCCTTGTTCATTGAGTCTTCCTTAGAAAATACTCTTGGTTTTGGAGAGTTCTTGTCAATAACTCCTGGTTGAGCTTCCTCATCAACAACTCACTCGGTTTTGGAGAGACCTTGTCAACAAATTCTGATTGAGCTTCCTTATCATAGCTCACTCAGTTTGTAGAGACCTTATCAACAACTCCATTGTTTTAAGGGATTATAATAAAACTCCTCACACTGTGATTGTTGCGGGTCGCTCGGGTGCTTTCGGTAGACCGGTCGACTTGAACCACCTTAGCTTTGAAGCGAATCGAGTGTGCAAATAGTCAATGAGTGAGTTAGTAAGTGACACAAAGGTTTTTAATGTGGAACACACCGAAAGGGTAAAAAATCACGCGGCTGGAGCTGTGTCGACCAACTTCCACTATCTTCTGGAGGGTTACAATTAGAGACTTAGAATTTGAGCGCGACAGGACGCCGCTCGTTACAGTAGTGGAGAGAAAGAGAGAATTCCGAGGGTGACAGACCACCTCTCGGAAAGCTAAGTATTCCTTCTTTTGAGAACAACCGTGAGAACAAATGTGAGAATGCTGGTGAGAACAAAAGTGAGAATGCCGAGACGCCTTTCAGGAGAAAGAAAATCTCCAAGTCCACGAAGGAGATCTTCAAGCTCAGAAGGAAAGCTAAGAGGAAATCTTCGCAGGGCTCTCTCGGGGCCGAAAAGCAAGGTCCCTTGAAATGAAGGCTCTGGGCTCCTTTTATAACTTTGGTCGAGGGTAGCCCGATAATTTTGTCGTCGTAACCACCGTAACCACCTGACGGGCGAATCACTCTGGTCGATTTGGAGCACATGGATCACCAATTTTCGTAAATGACCGTCTCGCCCTTCGAGCAGTTCAGGCAATTCGGGCAGCTTTGTTGAAGGTGATAAAGGCGACGAATGGGTCCTGCAATCTGAGATATTAGGAAATGTTAACTACACGCGTGTTCAGAACGTGGAAATGTTCTGAACGCGCGAGGAAGTGTTCTGAGCGTGCAACGAACACAGAGCGTTCTGGGCGCGCAACAAACACAGGAGCATTCTGAGCGCGCAACGAGCGCGGGGGCGCTCTGAGAGCGCAACGAACATGAGAGCATTCTGAGCGTGTAATGAGCGCGGGGGCGTTCTGAGCGCGCAACGAGTGCGGGAGCCTTTTGAGCGCGTAACGAACACGGGAGCATTCTGAGCGAACGGAGAGGCGTTCTGAGCGCGCAATGAGCGTGGGAGCGCTCTGAACGCGTAACGAACACGGGATCGTTCTGAGTGAACGGAGAGGTGTTCTGAGCGCGCAATAAGCGCGGGAGCGCTCTGAGCGCGTAACAAATACGGGAGCGTTCTGAGCGCGAGGACGTTTTGAGCGCGTAACGAGCGCGGGAGCTCTCTGAGTGCGTAACAAACACCGGAGCGCTCTGAGTGAACGGAGAGGCGTTCTGAGCGTGCTGTGGACTTAGAGATGTTCGGTGCACGTCGTGCAATTGGGAGCGTTCGGCGCGCATCAGACAATTGGGAGCGTTCGACGCGTACCGTAATTGGGAGCGCTCCGCGCACGCCGCAATTAGGGAGGGTTCAAAACTCCCCAATTGGGGAGTGCCGAATACACAACTCCCCAATGGGGAGTTACGTGAATACTCCCCAATTGGGGAGTGGGGCAGTCCCCAATTCGGGAGTGCCACATTGGTGCTGACCAAGTCAGCCGCACCCCCATGTTGGATCTTGTGGCGCACTTAGAGGGGGGGGGGGGTGAATAAGTGCAATTTAAACCTTTGATAATTTTTGTAAAAACGAAACAATATATGAATATAGAGACAAATAATTGAATTTAAAAACAAGATTTTATTTCATCAAAGATAATGAGTAGAAATGATTTCAATAAAGCTTGGAATCAAAGGCTTACAATTAATAAAATCTCTTGTCTTTTTTCACCGGTCCTTCTCCTAAGGACCGGTTGGCTATAGCCTATATCTCCCAGATATAGACACTAGCCTCCCCCTAAATCAAATCTTGATTTAGACGCAGCACACACGGCGATGATTTTCTCCCAAGCCACACAAGGACTTGACACCGCACACAAGACGATGATTTACCCTAGACCACACAAGGATCTAACACCACACACAAGGTGATGATTTCCCCTAAGCCTCACACGGACTTAGACGTCGCACACAAGACGACGATTTCTACAACGATTACAAGATGAATGTAAATATAAATGAAATACAAATTAAAAACCCCCTTTAGAATTTCTGGACCAAAGCAGCGAAGAACCCTTGAGAAAGTCTCCTTGGAACGCGTGTACAATCTTCGGCTTCGCTCTCTCTTTTTTTCTTCAAGGATGGGGATTTTCGTTCTCTGGAGCTCTCTGGACGATAACACTCAGGAAGAAGGCTTGAAAGTCTGAAGGGATGAAATCCACGAAGTTCTGGACCCTTTTAATAAAAAAGAGCTGTCGCCATCCGTTAGCTAGGTATCGCCAGAATCCGATATCTCCAGAGGCTGCCACGTGTCCCACTAATTCGAAGTTTCTGCGCGAAGTGGAGGCCGTTGTTGCGACGTGGGCTGTCGGATATCCGATATCACTATCGGAAATCTGTTAGCTTGCGTAACTGTTGCACATCGTAGAGTTGCGGGAAGATCGTGCACTGTCGGATATCCGTTACTGCTGTCGGAAATCCGATAGCTCTAAACCGTCGAAAACGGAAGAAATCGTGCGCTGTCGGAAATCCGATACTGCTATCAGAAATCCGATATCTCCAGTTTCTGGAAAATCGTTATTTTGCTCCAATTGAAAACATGTTATTCTTGCACCTGTTATCTGCACACCATTAATCAAATATAGGATCAAATATATTCGGGATTTGTTATTCTCAAACCGGACGAGTGCGGAACGCATGCTCCAACAATCTCCCCCTTTTGATAATAACAAATCCTTATAAAAAGAAATCGACTAAATCCTATAGAGATATTGAAAAGTATATCATGTGTGTACAAGTGTGAACTTTTGATCTCCATGATCTCCCCCTTAATATGATCTCCCCCTTAATATTAGCTCCTTCTAAAAATATTCTCCCCCGACATATAAACTCCCCCTACATGTATGCTCCGTGTATTAATTAAGTATTGTAAGTGATGTAAGTGATTTCTTATTATCCTCTCCCCCTTTGATATTATCAAAAGCAATTAATAGATACGAGGAAGGAGTATCGTAGAGATATGGAAGAAAAATAAGAAAGAGTATAGTGAAAGGTGGAGTGCACTAGCGGAAGCCTTGTAAGTTATATGATATGAGATAGGAAAACCGTAGAGATTAGGCTAAGCATTTTAGTAATGTGTTATAATGTATAGAAGCAAATATACTTAACCATTAGGAGATTCAATTTCAATTATCAGAGAAAGGCACATGAGAATATAGAATATTGAATTATTTCGGTCCAATTCTTATAAGAAGAAATTTTATAAATAACAATGAAGTGTAGTAGTGATACTTTGAGAAAGAATACATATGAATATATTTATAATATACATGATCATGGAATTTTTAAACATAACATAAATATACATAAAGCCAAACTTATGAACTTATATAAACTTTGCAAGTATATAAAAGGACCGTTTTGTTTTTGCATAACAAGACACTTTACAAATCTTTCCAAGGTGCTTAACCACACAATGCTCATTAAGACTTATCAGGAGGCTAAGTAGTGCTTGGTGGAGGATCCTTTTCATTTTTTTTTATTTCTTGCAAAATTTTTGGCAAAATGTATGTTTTGCATTTGAATTTGCCTTCCCCTTTTTTTTGAATTTTCATATATGTAAAGGATCTTCGAATTCACTTGCATGCAAAAAATGGTATAATTTGAATAAGTGCAAAGTAGCAAAGTTGAAGATAGCCTTTATGAAATGTATTTTGTTATGTTCAAGCAATCATGATGTATGTATAAAATAAATTTTATTAATATGTAATGGCAAAGTCAGTGTTTGTGATTGCTCATTGTCATAGATAAAAGATTTCTTATACTTAGAGGCATGCGAAAACAATTCGTAATTCCTATATGAAAGTGTCATTACAATGATAACTTAAGATTGAACATCATAATTAAGTGTTAAGCTATTTGTATGAAAGATAACACATGAAAAAAATCATTTATGCCATATTATAAAATTCTCATATGAACATTTAGAGAAACAGGGAATGAAAATAGCTAGAGAAGAAAGGTCAATTTTTGGGAGCTATCGGATTTCCGACAGTTAGATATCGCCATCCGACACCTCTAAAAAGATAAAAAGACGCGTTTTGTCATTCCACCGACACCTCACTTCAGTTTTAGGTAAATTTCCGAGATCTGGAGCTCCAGGTCGCCAAAACCCTTCAGATCTAAGGTGAGAAATTTGGTTTGTTTAAATTTTGTTTAGAATTTCTCAAATAGTTTTGTGATTTTGATATTACTCTTGGTTTTCATTGAGTTTTGTGAAGAAAAAAATGTAGATCTAGACATTTTAGATCTTGGTTTTCATAGAGTTTTTGTGGAGAAAAAATGTAGATCGTGATTTTGATATTCCTCTTTGTGTTCATTGAGTTTTTGTGAAGAATCGTTGTAAGAGATCTAGTCATTTTTAGATCTTGATGTTCAAAAAGAGGGGTTTAGATCTAGTGATGGTGATAAAAAAAATTAGAACTTTCAATTTTGTTTTTATAGGAAGAAGATGATGAATAGTGTTTTCATGAAAGTTTTGATTTGTCAAAATTATATAGATGTTGGAGCTTGTGATGTCTGTTTGTGATGAAAAAATATGTGAATTTGTGATAGTAAGGATATTTGTGAGATGAAATTCCGGAAGCAAAATTTTTAGCTATCGGATATCTGACAGAGGGGTATCAGATATCCGACAGGTCCCTTTTGTGTATTTTTTTTGTTTTAAATATCTTATCTCTCATGCAGATATGTCATCCAGTTGGAGATCGCGAAGGAGTGAGTCAGGAGACGCTCACTCGTCTTATCAAAGTTATCCGGGCATAGAGAAAGCCCAAATCGGAATTTCAAAAGTTGTGGAATTTGATCTCCCCCGACATGAATGTGTCTATTACATGTTTGCTGAGGCATGTATACTTTCGGTCATTATCCAAGATATCTTCTCCTCCTATTTAGTACGAGAATTTTATAATCATCTTGAGGACCCTTCATATACGGATTTGAATGGAGGAGTTAGATCCAAAATTCAAGGCCAATATGCGAAGATCACTCCCATTGATTTAAGAAGTGAATTTGGAATAATGGAAAGTGAGAATGTTTTGGACATAGTGGAGAATTATAGACTAGAGAGAGATTGGACCCTAATGAACATGTCTTTGCATGGTAATTCTACAAAGAACCTTATAACCACTATGACGACATTGACAGACGATGCTCGTCTTGTTCAAGATATACTAAGGCACACGATTATGTTGAAGTCCGGTGTTACCCATAGTATTACGGCTCAACTTAGTCTTGTGACTTACTATATAGTGGAGAACGAATTATTTGATGTGGCCGATCTTCTTTTGTCTATGATTCGTTATACATTTCGCCTCAAAAGTCCTGAGTGGAAAAAGGCACACACCCTCCCGTTGGGTGCGATTATCCAGCATATTCTGTTCAAGAAATATACATGGATAGATCAAAGCTTTTATGTTGGAGATTGTGTCCCGGATATATATCAAACGACGGGTATAAAGAGTAAGAAAAATCAACGGAAGCCACCTACTATGGAAATGAGAGAGCCTCCTATTGCACGTGGAGGGTCTATGCGGGAGGCACTCGACTCATTCCAAACAAAATTGGATAGATACATTGAAGATTTTCAAGAGCATAGAAGGTCTTTTGAAGAACATAAAGTAGAGGTGAAGAAGGATCAGACGCGAATGCAGAAGTTCATGAAGTTCCTTGTGAAGGGACTTAAATTAAAGCCTACGCCTGCTAAAGCCGCGGAATGGGAAGTGCCGACGGAGGAGGAGCCGCGTCGCCAATCGGTTAGTCAGGCTCGGCGGAGGAAGACAGTGATAAGGAGATCAGATTATGATACTCCAGAAAGTAGTGGAGTAGGCAGTAGAAATGAGGAGGATTCTGAGTGAAAAAGACTTCTGGCAGCTATCGCCATCCGACATCCTACTGTCGCCATCTGACAGCTGCCCAGCCCAGATCTCTCTCCAGTTTTTGTGAATTTCTTTTATGAGACATTGTAAGTACCCTTTTGTTAAAGTGCTGTAATAATTTTTAAGATTTGGACATGCTATATGTTGGTGAATGTCTATGTTAAGATTTAGTTTTTTTTAATGTAAGGCTATTGTGATGTTTTTCATTTTATAGATAATAAGTAATGATATAATCAGTGTGAAATGTCTAGGATTCCTAATTCTAGCCTAATCATAGAGAAACGGGAATCCGGTAACGGTTTAGTGAATATATCCGCTAGTTGTGAATCCGTTCTTATGAAGTTGATTTTTACATTACCCTTCTTAATATGATCCCTTATAAAATGATGTCGGACATCTATATGCTTAGATCTAGAGTGTAATGCGGGATTATTAGTTAAGTCTATAGCACTTTTATTATCACACTTTAATTCTACACTACTTTGTTGCATGCCAAAGTCTTCTAATGTTTGTGACATCCAAAGAGCTTGGGCACAACAACTACCTAGTGCAATATATTCGGCCTCGGTAGTAGAGAGGGCAACAGAATTCTGTTTCCTACTCGACCATGAAATAAGTGAAGGGCCGATAAAATGACAAGTGCCACTAGTGCTTTTTCTATCTAAAGAACATCTCGCATAATCTGAATCCGAAAAGCCATGTAAAATAAAGGAATCATTATGAGGATACCATAATCCTAATTTAGATGTTCCTATAAGATATCGAAAGATGCGTTTCACCGCTTTTAAATGAGACTCTTTAGGATTAGCCTGAAATCTAGTGTAACACCTCCCCTGTAATGACCATATAATATGGGTCCGGCCGGGACCCCACAGCATATAACCGCCACAGCTTTAGTATTAAAAGATGATATTAACTACCCAATCTCAAAACTCAGACAACACAGCGGAAACAAACTAAAGCCACAGAGATTGTCCACACTACAAAGGAGTCCAACTAGCCTTAAGGCCTTACAAAACAATGTCCAAAACATCAAACATTCCATAATAAAAGACATCACAACAAAAGGGGAAAGATAGTTTTTCCCTAAACTACCTCGGCATGCAAGCCGGATATAACAAAGTACGAAGAAAGTAATGCAGGAAAACAACTAAGCACTTCGTGAGGCTTTAGGCCTTTTTGGCCGGCGCGCTGGGTCCAGCCTACGATTCTTGCCCTGCAACCAAATCACAAAGAGCGGTAAACGTGGGTCAGCTATGGCTGACCACAAGCGGTGTAACAACATCCCTCCTCCCGGCCGTCCTAGCGGACCCCGGGGAACTACTTCACCCTGCAAGTCAGCACTTCGTATGCAAATGTACATAAAGAAAAGCAACATAAATACAGGCATGAGTGTCACAAGCATCATCCACGTTTCTATGTTGAGCAGGTAATAAAAGGGGCCTAACAATGCAAAATGAGTGCAAACCCGGGTTTCACCCAAGGCACCCTAAAGCGTATGAATCTAACACATCATCATACATCACCAACACAAGGGTACTCATTACTCCCCCACAAGGGCATCAAAACCCAAGGCCAAGAGCTCTCGCTGAGACCCACCTCGCCTGGCTCACCATGCCATCGGGCTTGTCTAATAGCTCACACGCTCGGGCCGCCAACAACGCACTAAGACCGATTCTAAGAATTCTGGCCACCCAAAACGTCCCAAGGCCCTGGGCTTACTTTCGGGACAACGTCCACCGATTGCCTCGCCTGGCGACCGTCAACGGACTCATCCGTAGCACAGACATTCTCATCAGTCAACAATCGAAGGGACTAATCTTGCCGGGACACTCTCCACACGTGAACCTCAGTCTTCACGGGATAGCCAGCCGACCACAAAGACCAATCGCGCCTTCGCCCAACACTAGGCATCACAAGCCCCAAAATCCGCACATTATTTCTCCGCCCTAAACCCAACATTCGTTACCACACGAAGCTACAAGGGCATCACAACGACGAGTTCGCCGCATTCCGATTTCTAACAAAACCCCTAAAATGCGCGTAAATCAACATCACCGGATCGGACCAACGGCCACAAATCCGGCTTCACCCACAATGCCTAATCCGCTAACGGAGCGGATATCTAGTGCAAAACATGCCGGGGACGGACACAATCAACCCGGGGGTTCCTCTTGAACCAAGGCGACCCGGATCCCTCTCACTCGACGGATCCGGTGCCAAAATGCAGAAAATAAAGGGATGCCAAGCACGCATCCTAAAGACCGGGAGGAGAAATGTCGTTACCTTTTGAGATCTCCTCCTAGCCATGAGAAGCTTGCAATCCAAACGGTGGAGAAGAAGTGCATTGACGCCCTCTACGCGTTGCCGGTCTCAGATCGGCGATCGGAGCTCCGAAGCTCCAACAATGGCGGATCTCCCCTCTTCTTCCTCCTTGCCCCCTTCTCCTTTCTCCAACCTAAGAGAGAGAAAGGACTTGAAATTATGAGGGAATAACCCCTCATCCAAGCCCTAAAGCCCCCCAGCGAAACATATCAGCCGTTGGATCAAATCCCGAAATATTTGATCGGTCGGATCGTCATCCCACACGTTTTCGCAGAACAGGAATAAACAGGGCGCACGATCACAGGCGCATGATCACTGGTTGTACGCTAAGTGGAGAATGGTCGTGCGATAAGCCGAGACAGAACTCCGATTCCTTGCGGATTACGCACGATCACTGGTGCACGATCACTGGTCGTGCGCGAAGAGGACAATGGTCGTGCGCATAGAACTGTTGTGGAATTTTTAGCCTATCCCGAGCGCAGCACTACCGCTCCGCCTACCTCGCTGGACTACGATTTTTGGGGTGTTACAACTCCACCCCCCTTAAAAGAATTTCGTCCTCGAAATTTCAGAATTTAAACAGGAAATTCATAACGCATACCTGGAGCAAAAAGTTCCGGGAAATCCTCCCGCATCGCTTGCTCACGCTCCCAAGAGAATTCGTCTCGCCCGCAGTTGTCCCATCGCACCTTTACAAGTTTGACTTGCTTGTTACGCAACTGCCGGACTTCTGAATCCTCCACGCACACCGGGCGAACCCTCGCCCCCAAGTCCTCCATCACCGGCACCGCCGCCGCTTCTACCACGACGCTCGGCTCTACCAAAGCTTTCCTCAGCATGGAGACCTGGAAAACATCATGTAATCCACTCAGCTCTGCGGACAATGCCAAACGATAGGCTGCTTCGCCTATACGCTCTGTAACCTCGAACGGACCCAAAAATCTCAGACTCAACTTCTTGAGTCGCCGCACCCACGAAACACCCTTGAACGGCTTGATCTTCAAGTAGACCATGTCGCCCACTACGAACTCCACATTTCTGTGGCGCGCATTAAAATACTTCGCTTGTCGATCATGAGCAACCTTCATGCGCTCCTGGATCGTCCGCATAATCTCGTAAGCATCTTCCACCACTTGCTTTCCCAAAATCTTAGTGTCTCCCACCTCTGCCCAAGACATCGGCGTTCGACACTTCCTTCCATACAAAGCTTCGTATGGCGCCATCTTGATACTCGCCTGGAAGCTATTATTATAGGCGAACTCCACCATGAAAAGGTGGTCTTCCCAACCTTTGCCAAAGTCGAGAGCACACATCCTCAACATGTCTTCCAACGTACGGTTTGTTCGCTCCGTCTGACCATCGGTCTGCGGATGGAACGCGGTGCTAAACTTGAGCTTCGTGTCTAGACTTTTCTGCACTAATCTCCAGTCCCTCGAGGTGAATCGCCCATCGCGATCACTAACGATGCTCTTCAGAATCCCGTGCAACCGCACAACGTTTCGAACATAAAGCTCCACGAGCTTCTCCACGCCATCGCCCTTCTGATTCGGAATGAAGTGGGCCACCTTCGTCAGGCGATCTACTATCACCCAAATCGCATCGTTACCCTGCTGCGATCGAGGCAAACCATGCACAAAATCCATAGAGATGTCATCAAATTTCCATTCGGGGATGGGAAGAGGCTTCAAGAACCCACCGGGCCTTTGGCACTCAGCCTTCACCAAGGCACAAGTCTGACATCGGCTCACGTACTCGGCTACATCCCGCTTCATCCCAGGCCACCAAAAAGATTTCTTCAAATCCGCGTACATCTTTGTACTTCCTGGATGAACGGAGTACTTCGTAAAGTGAGCTTCAAACATCAACTCCTCGCGAAGCTTGCCGAAGCGCGGAACACAGATCCTTCCGTCTCTCCTCAGAATTCCACCAACCATCTCCAAAGCAGTGCCTTCGCTTTGCTGAGCCTCCAACACCAACTGTTGGCACTCCTCGTCCGCACTGGTCGCCTCTCGGATTCGATCCGTTATATCACACTGCATTTCAATCCAGTTCAAACGAGCTACGCTAGACTCACCTCTAGCCACACAAGAAAAGTCAAGAGACTCCAAGTCTCGAATCAAACTCTCGTTATGCGCCTCCATCCAATTACCTTGCCCGGAGTACTTCCTACTCAAAGCATCCGCCACCACATTGGCTTTACCCGGAGTATATTGAATCTCCACGTCGTAGTCCCCAAGGAACTCGACCCACCTACGCTGCCGCATATTCAGGTCCTTTTGGTCTAGAAGGTACCTCAAGCTTTTGTGATCTGTGAAGATCTCCACCTTCGCACCATAAACGTAGTGCCGCCACAACTTTAGCGCAAAGATTACCGCCGCCAACTCCAGATCGTGGACGGGATAATTCTTCTCATGAGTCTTTAACTGCCTTGACCCATAAGCGATCACCTTGCCGTGCTACACCAGCACGCAACCCAACCCACAACCTGACGCGTCGCTGAAAATCTGAAATCCTTCCGTCCCACTAGGAAGACTAAGGATTGGAGCGGACATCAACCTTTCCTTCAGATTCTCAAATGCACGGGCACACTCCGGTGTCCATACGAACCTCTGGTCCTTGCGAGTGAGAGTGGTGAGGGGCAGCGCCATCCACGAAAAGTTCTCCACGAACCTTCTATAATAACCGGCTAGTCCAAGGAAACTCCGGACTTCCGCCACGGTCCTCAAGACAGGACAATCTCTAATGGCTTCAATCTTCGCTGGATCTACCGCCACCCCGTCTCCACTAATTATGTGCCCCAAGAAAGCCACCTTCTCGATCCAAAACTCACATTTTGAGAACTTAGCATAAAGCTGATTCTCCCTTAGAGTCTGCAATACTTGCCTCAAGTGAGACTCATGCTCTGCCTCCGATTTTGAATACACCAAAATATCATCAATAAACACCACCACGAACGAATCTAGGAACGGGCGAAAAACCCTATTCATCAAATCCATGAACACAGATGGCGCGTTCGTCAGTCCGAACGGCATCACCGAAAACTCGTAGTGTCCATACCGAGTCCCAAACGCTGTCTTGGCAACGTCCTCTTCTCGAATCTTCAACTGGTAGTACCCTGATTTCAAATCCAACTTGGAGTACACCACTGACCCCACTAACTGGTCGAATAAATCATCGATTCGGGGGATCAGATATTTATTCTTAACGGTCAATTTATTCAATTCACGTTAATCGATACACAACCGCATACTTCCGTCTTTCTTCTTCACAAACAATACCGGCGCGCTCCACGGCGAAGAGCTGGGCCTAATGTACCCTTGCTCTAACAACTCCTGCAACTGAACCTTTAACTCGGCCAGTTCCTTCGGTGCCATCCTAAACGGAGGACGCGACACTGGCCTCACACCCGGTACCAACTCTATCGAGAAATCAATTTCACGCTGAGGAGGTGCTCCCGGAAGCTCCTCGGGGAAGACATCCTCAAATTCTTCCACCACCGGAACTTCCCTAATAGCCAACTTTGTGGAGTGAGTCTCCAACAAAGCTAAGAACGCCTCTCCTCCTTGGTTTACCGCACGCCTCACTTGCATAGCGGAAATCAGGGAGCAAGCCACTCCGCTTAGGCCTTCAAACTTGACCTCTGCTCTACCTTCACCTCTCAGGGTTACCACCTTCAACTGGCAGTCGATACTAGCTCGCTGCTCCGCAAGCAAGTCCATTCCCAAGATAACATCGAATTCGGCTAGTGGCAGAATCGCTGCTACCAACACGAAATCACAATCGCCAATTTGCATCACAATGCGTCCCTTCCTCATGGTAGTCATGAAAGACCCATTCGGCATACGCACACTCAGCTCCACTCCTGCCACTACGGGCTCAGCACCAATCTTCCGGATAAAACTTTCCGCAAGAAAAGAGTGTGATGCCCCCGTGTCGAACAACACTCGAGAGGGGTAGCCCGAAACTAGCACAAAACCTAACCACGTGCAAAACAAACATGAAATGCCGCAACCTACATTATAGTAACAAACGAAACTTAAACCTTTCGTACCTGTCACCACATCGGGTTGACGTATCGCTTCCTGCTGCCCTAGGTTATAGGCTCTAGGCTGCACTGGAGGGAACCGCGAAGCACTCGACTCCGCCGCTTTCCCCTTCTGTGCAACACTGGGACCCGAACGCACCGATTGTTCTTGCCTCGGCTCTGGTCCAGCTCCGCCCTCGGTACAAAAACGGCTAATGTGACCCACCTTGCCACACTGGTAACAAGTAACCGGACCTTTGGAACGGAAATCTCCTGAAGGTGCGCCACTTCTCTCCCCAGGCCTATTAGGACGGGGCTTCTTCTTCCATCGGCTGCCCTCGGACTTCCACTGGGGTTGAGACTGAGAAGGCTTTCCTTCTCCCTGCCTTGCCGCAACACCCTTTCGCTGTTGAGTTCGCTCCAAGTCGCTCTCCAGCGTGCGAGCGGCTTCGACCAACTCATTGAATCCCGCATTCTTCAGGGCTATGAGTGGTTGCCTTAAATTTTCCCTCAACCCTTGATAAAAGAGGTTATCTCTCTCTTCGTCATCTGCCATAGTCGTACCCGCATACCGACCCAACCGAGTGAACTCTTGCAGATATTCATCCACTGTCTTCTCTCGCTGCACCAAATGCAGAAACTGCCGCTGCAGTGCTAACCTTGTTGAAGCCGGAATGTAACGCTTTAGGAAAGCGTTTCCGAACTCCTCCATGGACGGAACACGCCCAACAAAATGTCGACCGTTATGGTTCACCCACCACAACTTCGCATCGCCCTCTAACATGAAGCTCGCAAAGTGAGACTGCCTCTCAGCTGGGGTCTCAGCTGCCTTCAAGAGCTCCTGGATCCTCGAAAGCCAATCCTCGGCATCCGTTGGAGTGCCCGCTCCCTTGAATGTCGGAGGGTGGAAACTCAAGAAATACTTCATGAATCGATCACCCATCGGAATAGCTCTCTCCGCTACAGGCTCTGCTTGCCTTACTTCGACATCCGGTGTATCCAGCGTAGCCGCCGGAGTGACAGGGGTCGCAACTTGCACCATCGGCGTAGGAACCCGTGGCATCACTCCAGCTTGAGCTGCTACCATTGCTTCCGCTAGCATGCGACAGAAATCAGCCGGGGACATGCCCACATTCATGAGGCCTGGAGTAGTAGCACTGCTCCCCGAAGGCTCCTCTTGCCTCCTCGACGTCCCCGCATCATCGCCAACATCCTAGCATAAGCAAGGAAAAAGACTCATCAGTCTCTATTCGCAAGACTCAAACACAGGGATACTCATAATCCCGCACAATACTCCTATGTGGACAATCTCTTATGCGATCCAAATACACTAGACCTCGCAAGAATACTCAACCTACCTCTGATACCAAATTGTAACACCTCCCCTGTAATGACCATATAATATGGGTCCGGCCGGGACCCCACAGCATATAACCGCCACAGCTTTAGTATTAAAAGATGATATTAACTACCCAATCTCAAAACTCAGACAACACAGCGGAAACAAACTAAAGCCACAGAGATTGTCCACACTACAAAGGAGTCCAACTAGCCTTAAGGCCTTACAAAACAATGTCCAAAATATCAAACATTCCATAATAAAAGACATCCCAACAAAAGGGGAAAGATAGTTTTTCCCTAAACTACCTCGGCATGCAAGCCGGATATAACAAAGTACGAAGAAAGTAATGCAGGAAAACAACTAAGCACTTCGTGAGGCTTTAGGCCTTTTTGGCCGGCGCGCTGGGTCCAGCCTACGATTCTTGCCCTGCAACCAAATCACAAAGAGCGGTAAACGTGGGTCAGCTATGGCTGACCACAAGCGGTGTAACAACATCCCTCCTCCCGGCCGTCCTAGCGGACCCCGGGGAACTACTTCACCCTGCAAGTCAGCACTTCGTATGCAAATGTACATAAAGAAAAGCAACATAAATACAGACATGAGTGTCACAAGCATCATCCACGTTTCTATGTTGAGCAGGTAATAAAAGGGGCCTAACAATGCAAAATGAGTGCAAACCCGGGTTTCACCCAAGGCACCCTAAAGCGTATGAATCTAACACATCATCATACATCACCAACACAAGGGTACTCATTACTCCCGCACAAGGGCATCAAAACCCAAGGCCAAGAGCTCTCGCTGAGACCCACCTCGCCTGGCTCACCATGCCATCGGGCTTGTCTAATAGCTCACACGCTCGGGCCGCCAACAACGCACTAAGACCGATTCTAAGAATTCTGGCCACCCAAAACGTCCCAAGGCCCTGGGCTTACTTTCGGGACAACGTCCACCGATTGCCTCGCCTGGCGACCGTCAACGGACTCATCCGTAGCACAGACATTCTCATCAGTCAACAATCGAAGGGACTAATCTTGTCGGGACACTCTCCACACGTGAACCTCAGTCTTCACGGGATAGCCAGCCGACCACAAAGACCAATCGCGCCTTCGCCCGACACTAGGCATCACAAGCCCCAAAATACGCACATTATTTCTCCGCCCTAAACCCAACATTCGTTACCACACAAAGCTACAAGGGCATCACAACGACGAGTTCGCCGTATTCGGATTTCTAACAAAACCCCTAAAATGCGCGTAAATCAACATCACCGGATCGGACCAACGGCCACAAATCTGGCTTCACCCACAATGCCTAATCCGCTAACGGAGCGGATCTCTAGTGCAAAACATGCCGGGGACGGACACAATCAACCCTGTGGTTCCTCTTGAACCAAGGCGACCCGGAACCCTCTCACTTGACGGATCCGGTGCCAAAATGCAGAAAATAAAGGGATGCCAAGCACGCATCCTAAAGACCGGGAGGAGAAATGTCGTTACCTTTTGAGATCTCCTCCTAGCCATGAGAAGCTTGCAACCCAAACGGTGGAGAAGAAGCGCCTTGACGCCCTCTACGCGTTGTCGGTCTCGGATCGGCGATCGGAGCTCCGAAGCTCCAACAATGGCGGATCTCCCCTCTTCTTCCTCCTTGCCCCCTTCTCCTTTCTCCAACCTAAGAGAGATAAAGGACTTGAAATTATGAGGGAATAACCCCTCATCCAAGCCCTAAAGCACCCCAGCGAAACATCTCAGCCGTTGGATCAAATCCCGAAATATTTGATCGGTCGGATCGTCATCCCGCACGTTTTCGCGGAACAGGAATAAATAGGGCGCACGATCACAGGCGCATGATCACTGGTCGTGCGCTAAGTGGAGAATGGTCGTGCGATAAGCCGAGACAGAACTCCGATTCCTTGCGGATTACGCACGATCACTGGCGCACGATCACTGGTCGTGCGCGAAGAGGACAATGGTCGTGCGCATAGAACTGTTGTGGAATTTTTAGCCTATCCCGAGCGCAGCACTACCGCTCCGCCTACCTCGCTGGACTATGATTTTTGGGGTGTTACATCTAGCACATAAACAAACGGCAAACATAATGTCAGGCCTAGATGCGGTTAAATATAATAAGGATCCTATCATACTTCTATAAAGGGTTTGGTCAATTGAAACTCCACTTTCATCTTTTCCTAATTTTAGTGAAGCACTCATAGGAGTGTTTGCATGCTTAAGATTTTCAAATCCAAATCTTTTTAACATATCATGAATATATTTGGATTGACATATAAAAATACCATCATATTTTTGTGTAATTTGAAAACCAAGAAAATATGAAAGTTCTCCTACCATGCTCATTTCAAATTCATTTTTCATAATTTGAACTACTTCATTACACAATTCTTCATTAGTGGCTCCAAAAATAATATCATCAACATAAATTTGTAAAATTACTAAATCATGATCAATTTGCTTAATGAAGAGTGTAGAATCGACACTTCCAATTTTATAATCGTGCTTTAACAAATATTGAGTTAATCGATCATACCAAGCACGA
Organism: Dactylorhiza incarnata; assembly: GCA_033032865.1. Classification (NCBI taxonomy): domain Eukaryota; kingdom Viridiplantae; phylum Streptophyta; class Magnoliopsida; order Asparagales; family Orchidaceae; genus Dactylorhiza; species Dactylorhiza incarnata. Next base: position 4,129,047 of record JAWHQI010000157.1, on the reverse strand, counting down.
GGCGCTTGTTTTAATCCATAAAGCGCTTTATCTAATTTATAAACATAATTTGGATATTTCTCATTTACAAAGTCAGGGGGTTGTTCTACATAAACCTCATCTTTTATATACCCGTTTAAAAATGTGGTTTTGACATCCATTTGATATAATTTAAATCTTTTAAAACAAGCAAATGCAAGAAATATCCTAACCGCTTCTAATCTTGCTACGGGTGCAAAAGTTTCATCAAAATCTACCCCTTCAATTTGTGCATAACCTTTTGCAACTAATCTGGCTTTATTTCTAACAATTCTAGATTCATTATCCAATTTATTTTTGAAAATCCACTTAACTCCAACTACAGGACGATTTTTGGGTCGTTCTACAAGATTCCAAACCTTATTACGTTCAAATTGATTAAGTTCTTCATTCATAACTAAAAACCAAAATTCATCATTTAAAGCAGTGGAAACATCTTTTGGTTCTATTTCAGAGACAAAGCAAAGGTTTGAAAATAAAACATGTAACGATGAACGAGTACTAACCCCTTTTTGCGGATCTCCAATGATAAGCTCCTTTGGATGATCCTTTGAAAATCTCAATTCACTTGGAGGCACATATTCTTCTCTTTCTTCTTCTTCTCTATCTTCTTCTTCTATTTCTTCTTCTCTTTCTTGTTCTTTTTTTTCTTCATTTTCTCCAAGTTCTTCATCATCATTCTCCACCGAAGGAAGGGGTTCATCTTCTTTTCCTGTAATTTTCTTTTCTACACATGAAACAAACTCATCAAACCTAACATGAATAGATTCTTCAACTATTTTTGTTCTTTTATTAAAAATCCTATAAGCTTTACTAGTTGAAGAATAGCCAATATAAATTCCTTCATCACATTTTTCATCAAATTTTCCTAAGGAATCTTTAGAATTCAAAATAAAATATTTACAACCAAAAACTTTGAAATAAGAAACATTTGGTTTTTTATTAAAAATTAATTCATAAGGAGTTAATTTTAAAATAGGGCGAAACATTACTCTATTAATTACATAACATGCCGTACTAACCGCTTCAGCCCAAAAAGATTTTGGTAATTTAAATTCAGATAGCATCGTACGGGCTAACTCTTGAAGAGTTCTATTTTTCCTCTCCACTACACCATTTTGTTGTGGTGTGCTGGAGCGGAAAATTCATGTTTAATTCCTAACTCCGTACAAAAAGAAATAAACTTTTCATTTTCAAATTCTCCTCCATGATCCGATCGTATGCGTTTAATTTTTAACTCAAATTCATTTTGAATACGCAAACATAATTTTGAAAATTCTGAAAATGCATCAGATTTGGAGGTTAGAAATAAAGTCCAACAAAAACGAGAATAATCATCAATCAATACAAATGTGTATTTTCTACCTCCTAAGCTAGAAATTCCAATTGGCCCAAATAAATCCATATGTATTAATTAAAGTGGCCTAGTGGTAGAAATAATATTTTTACTTTTGAAAGATGATTTTGAAAATTTTCCTTTTTGGCAAGGCACACATAATGAAGAAGATAAATTTCCATTTAACAATGGTAAACCTTTAATTAATTTATCTTTTGAAAGTTTTGTAATTAACTTGGCACTAGTATGTCCAAGTCGCTTATGCCATAATTCTAATTCATCATTTTTTGATAAAAAACATTTTAAAGTAGAATTTGAAAAATCAAGAAATTTAATCATATATACATTATGACATCTAGGTGCGGTAAAAACAATTTCTTTTGTTTTAGAATTAATAATTTTGCACAAATTTGTAGAAGATTCAAATAAAATATTTAAACCCTTATAACATAATTGACTAATAGAAATCAAATTATGCTTTAATCCTTCTACAAATAAAACATTTGAAATTGAAAATTGTTTGTTACCCGCAACTCCGATGCCGATGATTTTTCCTTTTCCATTATCTCCGAATGTAACAACTCCTCCTTTCTTCATCTCCAGGATAAGGAACTTCTCTTTATTGCCCGTCATGTGCTTTGAACAACCCGAGTCCAAGTACCACACGTCTTCTTTGTCCTTAGCCTGCCAACACACCTAGAAAGAAGAGGTGAGTAAAGATCTGGTTACCCAAGTGGTTCCACCCATAGTATAGGTAGAAGCCTTAGGCACCCAGATTTGTTTAATTTTACTTTTTCCTTTCCTCCAGCAAGAGTCCGTAGTGTGACCAAATCTATTGCATTTGGCACATATAATGTATTGAGAAGAGTATAACTTTTCTGGACTTTTGCTGGATGAGGATGCAGTATTAGATAATTTACTAACTTCAGAATTTTTAAAAACAGAATTTTTGGACTTTTTGCTGTCACCGGCGACAGTGGTTGTCGCCGGGCGATAGCTTCCTGACGTGTATCCGAGTCCAAACCTTCCAGATCCATGGCATTGGTATCCTAAGATCATATCCAGTGATCTTCGGCCCATTCCAAATTTTTTCATGGCTAGCGTTAAGTCATGAATCTGGTTTCTCATTTCTGTATTCTCGGATACTAGATTTACACATCTACGTTCAAAAGATTTCTTTTCCTCATGGACTTTGGAAATTGAAGATTTCAGATTTCTCTCTAAAATCTCATTCTTTTTGGTAAGAATTTTTATTGTAGAATGAGATTTGAAAAGAGATTCTTCAAGTTCTTTAATTCTTCCCAAAAAGTGATCACACTCTTGGCAAGAAATTTCTCTTTTTCCAATAGTCTTAATTTCATTTAACAATTTTTTGTTTTCTTTAAGCAAAATTTCATTTTCAGATTTAAGAAGATCATTATCTTTTAAACTCTTTTCAAAAAATTTGCAAGTCTTTAAAAATTCAGAAAATAATTCATCGTAGGTTGGAGGAGTTACCTCAGTGTCACTTTGGACACTACATTCGTCATCAGATATGACGCTCTTTCCCATTAAGCACATGTTGGCCTCCTCTTCTTTACTTGAGCTTGAGCTGCTTGCATCCTCAGAAGTAGTATCATCCCATATTTCCGCCTTCAGCACCTTCTTCGTCCCTTTGTGCTTCTTTTCTTTAAGTTCTTTTAAGTACTTTGAACACTTGCTTCAGATGTGTCATAACTTCTTGCAGTGATAGCACTCCGGTGGCGGTCTCTCTTCCTCCTCATCGTCTTCCTTTCCTTTTTTCTTTCTAAACGTCTCTTTCTTAAAATACTTCTTAAATGAATTCCTCCTCTCTGGATTTTTCATAAATTTTCTAAACTTTCTAACAAATAAACTTTCCTCATCTTCTTCTTCCTCCTCAGAATCACTACTTTCCTCCTTCTTAGATCTTAGAGCCAATCCCTTCTTCTTTGGCTCCATATACTCTTGTTGTTGAATTTTCAATTCAACTTCATGAGTTTTCAAGTTCCCAATCAGGCTTTCAATATTAAGAGCTTTAAGATCATGAGATTCAGAAATAGACGTCACTTTGGGATTGAATTTAGGGGGGAGAGATCTAAGAAGTTTTCTTACCAAATCACCATTTGAGAAATTTTTTCCTAAAACTTTTGAGTCATTTACTATCTTAGTGAATCTTGTGTACATGGTATCCACATCCCCATCTACCTCCATCCTGAACTTTTCAAATTATGACTCCAATTGGAAAAGCTTTGAGTCCTTCACCTGCGAGGTACCTTCATGAGTAATTTCCAATAAATTCCAAATTTCATATGCAGTTTGACATGCGCAGGTTCTATTAAATTCAGTTTTATCAAGAGCACAAAATAATGCGTTCATTGCTTTTGCATTATTTTTGCATTTTAATTTGTCCTGGTCATCCCATTTATCTTTGGGTTTCTCCATGACAACATCACCAATTGTAAAAGTAGGATGAGTATAATTTGTTTCAACCATATTCCATACTTCAATATCTAATGATATTAAAAAACACCTCATCCTAGTTTTCCAATAATTATAATCGAAACCCGTAAATAATGGTGGTCTAGTTATTCCTTGCCCCTCGGAAAATGCATGATCATGGTGCGCCATAATTCCAGGTGGTTAAACCTTATAAGGAATTAACCTAGCTCTGATACCACTTGTTGGATCTTGTGGCGCACTTAGAGGGGGGGGGGGGGTGAATAAGTGCAATTTAAACCTTTGATAATTTTTGTAAAAACGAAACAATATATGAATATAGAGACAAATAATTGAATTTAAAAACAAGATTTTATTTCATCAAAGATAATGAGTAGAAATGATTCCAATAAAGCTTGGAATCAAAGGCTTACAATTAATAAAATCTCTTCTCTCTTTTCACCGGTCCTTCTCCTAAGGACCGGTTGGCTATAGCCTATATCTCCCAGATATAGACACTAGCCTCCCCCTAAATCAAATCTTGATCTAGACGCAGCACACACGGCGGCGATTTTCTCCCAAGCCACACAAGGACTTGACACCGCACACAAGATGATGATTTACCCTAGACCACACAAGGATCTAACACCACACACAAGGTGATGATTTCCCCTAAGCCTCACACGGACTTAGACGTCGCACGCAAGACGACGATTTCTACAACGATTACAAGATGAATGTAAATATAATTGAAATACAAATTAAAAACCCCCTTTAGAATTTCTGGACCAAAGCAGTGAAGAACCCTTGAGAAAGTCTCCTTGGAACGCGTGTACAATCTTCGGCTTCGCTCTCTCTTTTCTTCTTCAAGGATGGGGATTTTCATTCTCTGGAGCTCTCTGGACGATAACACTCAGGAAGAAGGCTTGAAAGTCTGAAGGGATGAAATCCACGAAGTTCTGGACCCTTTTAATAAAAAAGAGCTGTCGCCGTCCGTTAGCTAGGTATCGCCTGAATCCGATATCTCCAGAGGCTGCCACGTGTCCCACTAATTCGAAGTTTCTGCGCGAAGTGGAGGCCGTTGTTGCGACGTGGGCTGTCGGATATCCGATATCACTATCGGAAATCCGTTAGCTTGCGTAACTGTTGCACGTCGTAGAGTTGCGGTAAGATCGTGCACTGTCAGATATCCGTTACTACTGTCGGAAATCCGATAGCTCTAAACCGTCGAAAACGGAAGAAATCGTGCGCTGTCGGAAATCCGATCCTGCTATCGGAAATCTGATATCTCCAGTTTCTGGAAAATCGTTATTTTGCTCCAATTGAAAACATGTTATTCTTGCACCTGTTATCTGCACACCATTAATCAAATATAGGATCAAATACATTCGAGATTTGTTATTCTCAAACCGGACGAGTGCGGAACGCATGCTCCAACACCCCAATGCAGCTTGGGGGTGCGGCAATGCCGCACCGCCTAGGCAGCTAGGGGGTGCGGCAATGGCGCACCCCCTAGGCAGCTTGGGGGTGCGGCAATGCCGCACCCCCTAGGCAGCTTGGGGGTGCGGCAATGCCGCACCCCCTAGGCAGCTTGGGGGTGCGGCAATGTCACACCACCTAACCAGCTAAGGGGTGCGGTAAAGCCGCACCTCCTTAGATGTGGCAGCTGTCGCACCAATTTGGTGCGACAAGTGTCGCACCTTTTTGGTGCGGCGGCCACTGCGTCCTTTTGGCGCGGCGAATGCCACGCCCTTTTGGCGCAGGGAATCTCGCGCCCTTTTGGAGCAGCGAATGCCATCTTTTTTCGGTGGGCGAATGTCGCGCCCACTTGGAGCCGCGATTGCCGGGCATATTGGCGTGGCGAATGTCACGTGACGCTTGTCACGTGAAACCTTTTGATTTTCATCTGACGCGTGGCGCTTGCGCGCTCGGCAGTGCCTGTCCGTGCGGCGTGGTGTGGCGTAACTTGAGCTTATGGGCATACCCGCAACTAATTTGGAGTTCGAACGGGCTCGGAATTGCACGAGACTGGGCCCATTGGATCGTATCGGCGAGCCGACCGAAGTCGCGGTGGAAATTTATGGGTCTAACCGGATACGCTTTGGGGAACCACATCAAATGCCCCCCCCCCCAATTTTCAGTGGTTTTTTCGTAGAAATTGAGTCCGAAAATTTTTCTGACAAACGTATATCTTCGGGCGTGCGAGCTCGTTTAGGTGAGTTGTCGTGACGCACGCAGTTATGAGTCTGTCGGCGTGCGGTCTTTCTGGAAGTCGTCGCTTGGTTCTAATTGTGGGAGAAACTTCTATCTCATCCTGATCGATTGCGAGCTTGCCGCCCAGTGATTTCATTGGCGATCGTGACGAGCCTATCGTTTAGCGTTGAGGCCTGAGGAGCTTGGTGGCGAGGTGCCCAATGAGCGCAGAGGCAAGGTGCCCAATGAGCGCAGAGGCAAGGTGCCCAATGAGCGCGGTGGCGAGGTGCCCAAGCAGCGTGGGGGCGAGGTGCCCAAGCAGCGCGGCAGCGAGGTGCCCAAGCAGCGCGGTGGCGAGGTGCCCAAGCAGCGCGGGGCTAGGTGCCCAAGCAGCGCGGTGGCGTGGTGCCCAAGCAGCGCGGTGGCGTGGTGCCCAAGCAGCGCGGAGGCCAGAGGTGCCCAAGCAGCGTAGAGGCAAGGTGCCCAAGCAGCGCGGTGGCCAGGTTCCCAAGCAGCTCGGAGGCAAGGTGCCCAAACAGCACGATGGCAAGGTTGTCTTTTGTGCTGACTTAGTTAAGATTGTCGTACTCGACGCATGTCCTCCACTTGTGAGAGGCCTCTTCTCTTCACCATGTTGGCGAGTTTGCTGCTTGGTGATAGTACCGAAGGTCGTACGTGGCCTTAACTTTTGGAGCCTTACTTTAGAAGATTCTTATCGTGTTTTTTTTTTTAAAAGCAGAAAACTGGAAGAAGCGGTAAATTGAAATTGATGATAGATGAAATGCTGGTTATGCGCGCTCTACTAGGGGGAAAGTTCCCTGCCCGGTACCTCTGGCTCATCCGCATCGGGGTACGACGTTGTCCTCTATTGGATTGTTAGCTTGTGGTCTGTGTTGGTTCGGGACTTGGTTTAGTAAAAACCTTCTGAGGAGGCCATGTTGGACAAAACACTCGATTTCCTCCTTCAACCGGTTGCAGCCTTCAGTACTGTTTCCATGCCCGCGATGGAAATCAAAATATTGCGACTAGTTTCCTCTGCTTGGCGTGAGCGGCTTGGGCCTATGTAGCGCGTTGTTATCACGGATGGCGGGGAGACCGTTAGTCCTAGTAGTGTTCAGGGGAGTGTAGTCCCGACGCTGGAGAGATCCTTGGTCTCGGCTGGGGTTGTCGTGATGCTTGTTGTTCTTATTGGGAACCGTCTGCGACAAGGGCTCCTCTCTCTTCCTTTTCGAGCTCCCCTCGAACTGCTGGCGGTGCGCTTCAATTGCCTCATCTACTGCTATCTGGGCCTCGACTCAGTGAACAAGGCCTGGGTAGCTAGGCACGGAGTAGAATCCACTGGGGCGGAGCCCTCCAAGAAAAACTCCTCGTAGAAGCTCGGGGTCCACCCCTGAAATTTGTCGTGCCTCAGTAGTGAAGCGGCGGAAGAAATCCTTGAGGGTCTCTCCCTCGCTCTGGCGTATTCCTGAAACGTGGGAGGGGTCCCAGACGATTCTGTGGTTGGCGATGAATTGGTCGGTGAATCGCTGAGTTAGTTCCGCAAAATTATTGATGACTCCTTCTCTCAGAGAGTGGAAACTAGTGCGCGCTTGTCCCTTTTGTGTTGTCGGGAACACTTGGCACAACAGTTGGTCAGTGGCGCAGTAAATCCTCATGATGGTGGCGAAGTGGCAGATATGCTCCAGCGGATCATCTGTTCCATCGAACGTCTCTATGTTGGGGAGCTTGAAGCCGTCTGGGATTGGTTGCGTCAAGACCTCAGGTGCTAACAGTGATCCGTTGTGGAGAGGGCGGCGAACTGGAGCGGCTCATAGCCCGACTTGTTCGTATTCCTCGGCGATCACATCGCGAATTTCCTCGCGAGTGAGCCTTCCTTCTACACGCCCAAAGCCTGCTGCTTCCGGGCGATGGTGGTGATGACGAGCTTCAGGTTCTATAGCCTGGACGGACTGGGCGTGCTGGGCTGGCCGTGTTGGAGATCTCTTCTTCCGGAATGTCGTGCTCGCGAGCGATGCGCTCAGCCGGAGCGTGATCCAGAACTAGAGGAGGCAGTCTGTCTTGCTCGCGGGCAGGATTAGGAGCCCGTGATGCCCTTTCGTTCCTTAGGAGCGTGAGCATCTCGGTTTGGTGTTCTTCTATCTGATGCACGCATCCCTCCAGTGACGCGATGGGTGCGCTCATGGCCACTTCCACGAGAGGAGCGCTGGTGAGCGAGTGGGAGGGTGCTAGATCAACATGTCCCCAAGGGACTGATTCTTCGATAGTACGGGCGCTTTTTCTTGCCATTGTGATTGGTAGCGAGTACTGCCTTGAAGCAAATACTTTCTTTTGAGAGTCTTTGGGGAGTATTTGGGAACACTGTTCCCACAGATGGCGCCAAACTATTGCGGGTCGCACGGGTGCTTTCGGTAGACCGGTCGACTTGAACCACCTTAGCTCTGAAGCGAACCGAGTGTGCAAACAGTCAATGAGTGAGTTTGTAAGTGACACGAAGGTTTTCAACGTGGAAAACCCGGAAAGGGTAAAAAACAACGCGGTCGGAGCTGTGCCGACCAACTTCGACTATCTTCTGGAGGGTTACAATTAGAGACTTAGAATTCGAGCGTGACAGGACGCCGCTCGTTACAGTAGTGGAGAGAAAGAGAGAATTCCGAGAGTAGCAGACCACCTCTCGGAAAGCTAAGTATTCCTTCTTCTGAGAACAACCGTGAGAACAAAAGTGAGAATGCCGAGTCTCCTTTCGGGAGAAAGCAAATCTCCAAGTCCACGAAGGAGATCTTCAAGCTCAGAAGGAAAGCTAAGAGGAAATCTTCACAGAGCTCTCTCGGGTCCGAAAAGCAAGGTCCCTTGAAATGAAGGCTCTGGGCTCCTTTTATAGCTTTGGCCCGGGGTAGCCCGGTAATTTTGTCGTTGTAACCACCGTAACCACCTGACGGGTGAATCACGCTGGTCGATTTGGAGCACACGGATCGCCAATTTTCGTAAATGACTGTCTCGTCCTTCAGGCAGTTCGGGCAGTTCGGGCAGCTTTGTTGAAGGCGATAAAAGCGACGAATGAGTCCTGCAATCTGAGAAATTAGAAAATGTTAACTGCGCGCGTGTTCAGAACGTGGAAATATTCTGAACGCGCGAGAAAGTGTTCTGAGCGTGCAACGAACACCAGAGCGTTCTGGGCGCTCTGAGCGCGCAGCGAACACGAGAGCGTTCTGAGCACGTAATGAGCGCGGGGGTGTTCTGAGTGCGCAACGAGCGCGGGAGCGCTCTGAGCGCGTAACGAACACGGGAGCGTTCTGAGCAAATTGAGAGGCGTTCTGAGCGAACGGAGAGGCGTTCTGAGCGAACGGAGAGGCGTTCTGAGCGCGCAATGAGCACGGGAGCGCTCTGAGCACGTAACGAACACGTGAGCGTTCTGAGCAAACGGAGAGGCGTTCTGAGCGCGCAATGAGCGCGGGAGCGCTATGAGCGCGTAACGAACACGGGAGCGTTCAGAGCGAACGTAGAGACGTTCTGAGCGCGAGAGCGCTTTGAGCGCGTAACGAACACGGGAGCGTTCTGAGCGTGAGGGCGTTCTGAGTGCGCAACGAGCGTGGGAGCTCTCTGAGCGCGTAACGAAGACCGGAGCGCTCTGAGCGAACGGAGAGGCGTTCTGAGCGTGTTGTGGACTTAGAGATGTTCGCCGCGCGTCGCGCAATTGGGAGCGTTCGGTGCGCGTCAGACAATTGGGAGTGCTCCACGCACGCCGCAATTGGGGAGGATTCAACACTCCCCAATTGGGGAGTACCGAATGCACAACTCCCCAATTGGGGAGTTAGGTGAATACTATTCACATAACTCCCCAATGGGGAGTTACGTGAATACTCCCCAATTGGGGATTGGGGCACTCCCCAATTGGGGATTGGGGCACTCCCCAATTGGGGAGTGCCACATTGGCGCTGACCAAGTCAGCGCCTCCTAACCTGGCGCTGGGGGGTGCGGTAATGCCGCACCCCCCAATGCAGCTTGGGGGTGCGACAATGTCGCACCCCCTAGGCAGCTTGGGGGTGCGGCAATGTCGCACCTCCCTAGATGCGGCAGCTGCCGCACATTTTTGGTGCGGCGGCCGCTGCGTCCTTTTGGCGCGGCGAATGCCACGCCCTTTTGGCGCGGCGAATGCCATCTTTTTTCGGTGCGGCGAATGTCGCGCCCACTTGGCGCCGCGATTGTCGGGCATATTGGCCTGGCGAATGATGCGTGACGCTTGCCGCGCGAAACCTTTTAATTTTCACGCGATGCGTGGCGCTTGCGCGCTCGGCGGTGCCTGGCCGTGAGGCGTGGTGTGGGCATACCAGCGACTAATTTGGAGTTCGAACGGACTCGGAATTGCACGAGACTGGGCCCGTTGGAATCGTATCGGCGAGCCGACCGAAGTCGCGGTGGAAAATTATGGGTCTGACCGGATACGCTTTGGGGAACCACATCAGTGATAGTGGGATCCTGCTTGTGAGCAGAAGAGTAGACGTACCCAGATTTATTAAGGAACAACTATAAAATCTTGTGTTGTCTGCGTTGTGTGCCTTTTCTCCATGCTTTTATTTTCTGCACTTCTTTTATTAACTGTTAAATTACCGTGATTGTGATATAATCTGAATTTCGTGAAACTGCGCGCTCAAAATAGTTAAATTAATTATCATCAAATTTAAATTACTCCATTCACCCTCCTCTAGAGTACTTCTCAAGTGATCATCGTCTCTTTCAACTATTTTTTTCTCTTCGCAATCCAACCATCCCACAATGGCATATGCTTATAAATGCAAAATCTCATGATTGTGTGTCCCAGATTTAACTTGAACTCATTCATCAGAGTGCACCATTTTTTCCCAATCAAAGAAAATAGGCAACAACGCTTCGTAGTAGTTTTTCCTAAATTCTGTTTAACACAACCTTTTTAACATTACTTCTCACAGTATAATCCACCTCTATCACAACTAATAAATACACATGGTCTTGCTCGTCCACCTTCTAATTTATCTGAGCCTTTAATCATGACTGCAAAACTAAGACTTTTCCCGACATTACGAGCTCACTCAATTAAAGCTTCTCGCGATAGAAACTGAATTTCTGTTTCAAATTGCCCACCGACACCCGTATATACATTTGATTCACTATACAAAAAATAAAATTAAAATAGGAAAAAGCCAAACAAAAATTCCTACACATATAACACAACAACAGTAATTAAATCATTGCGAGTAATGCAACCTTTGAGAGGCTGAATATTGGAGAGCAATTTCCATTGAGTCAATACAATAATGGAGGTATGGAGTACTTTGATTGTGTGTTTATCTGCATTCATATAAAATTAGGTCAGCAGTAAAACATTGAAGTCTTAAATACAACTATCCTATGAAGAGTTTATCACAATTAAGTTCATTGAAATTACCTCTCCTCTGGAGACGAAGCCAAAGTTCTAATAGGATCAATATAGTAGTAAAGCATAACAACAAGTAAAATAACAGAGAAGAGTAGTCAGACTTCGAAAGAGCAGTCAGATCACTTCTTTTCACCTTAGGAGGAATATCTAGAAGAGCTGTCGGATTTCAGGGCAGGAGCATGATTTGGAAGACCACTTATCGGCGGAGTGTTGTCGACCTCCGGTTAAGACACCGACGAACGCGTTCGTGAACGAAGAAGAGGAGGAAGACCGTCTGGAATCTTGTTCGCGATGCCTCGAGCAGGAATCACGAAGCCTCGTGCAGGAATCGCGAAGCCTCGAGCAGGAAGACCGGTTAACGATGAGATCGCAAGAGTTGTCGATCATGGCTAGAATGAGCGCAAAACCTATGGTTTGCTAGTAGCTGTTTTTTAGGATAAAAAAATATCTAATTTCGTTGAACCGATTTTTTTATGATTTGTTAATAACTATAATGAGTTTGCTAGTAACATCACCAAATATTTATTACCATGAAAAACAAGATAAATAGGGATATGTTTTTAATAATTTGAAAACTAATAAATATAATGGAAATGTTTAAATAAGTTTAGGAATGCGTTTGTTTGTTTTTTTAATCTCAGAGATCACTTTAAGCTCGAGATTTTTTGACACTTTGCACCCCCTATTTGCTCATGTTTGATATTTTGCATCTCGAAATTTTAAATATGACACTTCGCACCTCCCATTTGCACATATTTTGGCACTTCACACCTCATGCTTAAATTTAAGGAATATTTTCAGGCCAGATGAGACCAAAGTTCCTTAAATTCAAGTCGCCATATTTGAAGGATTTCGGGGAGCTGAGAAGGAATCAGACGCATATGTCTATTGGTAAGTAAGCTGGTCGACAATACCCCTCATTGCAATATCCTATGGTGCAAAATGTCAAAATATGCGCAAATAAAAAATGCAAAATGCCATATTCAAAATTTCAAATGCAAAGTGCCAAAGAGAAGCCTTTATATGATTGTTTGCAAATGAGAGGTTCAAAGTGCCAAAATGCCAAAAACCTAAGCTCGATGACCTATCCGATCGAAACCGGCACTCCGGGTTTTGTTCGGCTGCCGGCGGCGGTACTGGTGGCTTTTAAACCTGCCATTCATTGAGAGAGGGAGGGAGGGAGGGAGGGAGGCGCGGTGAGAAGGAAGACAGACCGTGGGTAGGAGAACAAGAGAAGGCGAAGATGCCTTTATATGATTGTTTGCTGCTTGCGAAGCCTTCGGTGAATAAACAAGCGATTCAGAATCTGGTTTCGCGGCTGGGGGAGCGCGTTTTCAAGTGCAAAGGAGTCATCACCGACATCAAATCCTTTGGCACCGTGCAGCTCGGCTACGGTATCAAGAAGCTCGACGGCTGCCACTACCAGGTCCCACTATTTCTCCTCCTCAACTGTCTCTACTGGAACTTTATTTGTATTCTTTTTCGTTTTTAATGGAATAATTTGATAGTCTAGAGTATCTTTTATGTTTACAGAGCTTATGGTTTTGTGACATTGACTCTTTTTTTATCTTTCAGTGTAAATGATTGGAATCACCTTTACTGGTCGCCATTAAGTGTCTGTAATCATGTAATATCCAAAAGAAATGTAGGAGAATAGCAGTTCGGTAAAAGCATTAGTTAGTGAACCAAGACTGCCTTTCTAAAAGGACCTGCATGATTCGAGCTTCAAATTCTGTGATGGAAGGCTACATTGAAGCAATTATTAGGGTTTACAGAGCTTATGGTTTTGTGACATTGGCTCCTTTTTATCTTTCAGTGTTGATTATCGTCTAAATGATTGGAATCGCCTTTACTGGTCGCCAATACGTGTCTGTAATCATGTAATATCCAACATAAATGTAGTAGAATAGCAGTTCGGTAAAAGCATTAGTTAGTGAATCAAGACTGCCTTTCTAAAAGGACATGCATGATTCGAGCTTCAAATTCTGTGATGGAAGGCTACATTGAAGCAATTATTAGGGTTTACAGAGCTTATGGTTTTGTGACATTGGCTCTTTTTTTATCTTTCAGTGTTGATTATCGTCTAAATGATTGGAATCGCCTTTACTGGTCGCCAATACGTGTCTGTAATCATGTAATATCCAACAGAAATGTAGTAGAATAGCAGTTCGGTAAAAGCATTAGTTAGTGAACCAAGACTGCCTTTCTAAAAGGACATGCATGATTCGAGCTTCAAATTCTGTGATGGAAGGCTACATTGAAGCAATTATTAGGGTTTACAGAGCTTATGGTTTTGTGACATTGGCTCTTTTTTTATCTTTCAGTGTTGATTATCGTCTAAATAATTGGAATCACCTTTACTGGTCGCCAATAAGTGTCTGTAATCATGTAATATCCAACAGAAATGTAGTAGAATAACAATTCGGTAAAAGCATTAGTTAGTGAATCAAGACTGCCTTTCTAAAAGGACATGCATGATTCGAGCTTCAAATTCTGTGATGGAAGGCTACATTGAAGCAATTATTAGGGTTTACAGAGCTTATGGTTTTGTGACATTGGCACTTTTTTTTTTATCTTTCAGTGTTGATTTCGTCTAAATGATTGGAATCACCTTTACTGGTCGCCAATAAGTGTCTGCAATCATGTAATATCCAACAGAAATGTAGTAGAATAGCAATTCAGTAAAAACATTAGTTAGTGAACCAAGACTGCCTTTCTAAAAGGACTTGCATGATTCGAGCTTCAAATTCTGTGATGGAAGGCTACATTGAAGTAATTATTAGGTTGCATGTCGTCATCCGCCAAATTGGTTCTAAAAATTTCGTTAACATTGAAGACAAGAATATTCAACCTCAGCATCAATCGAGCAAGTAAATCTTAACTTTCATTCAATTTATCTTAACCAGATAAAATGAAAACTACCACACATTAAATCAAGAATGAAATATAAACCATTATTTATAACCAATGTGTGATGTAGTCACTAAGGGTCCATTTGGCGCTATGTGCGTTTTGATAAAATTGCCCCCGTCATAAAATATATATTTGATATGACAAAGGTTATGATCGCCACCAAGAAAAAACTAGTTATGAACATAAAAGTGGATGTAGTTCCTTAGGTGAGGTCGGACATTCCCGAATGATGTTCATAACCACTGCGTTCATGACCGCCACCGCTGTGCCAAACAAACTAAGACAGTTCTTAGTTCTTACCCAGGTTGATTCCTACCTCGACCGACCCCGAGATGATCACCACCAACTATACTAACTCACACTGAAAACTATAGGGAAAGGAATGTGCTTTGCCAACACAGTTCATGACATAATTACAATATAACAATTAAGAGATTTAAACTTGACATATGCTTTCCTTTTCACATTATTGATAATAATTATGAATTAAGCATCTATAAGGATAATAAAGATAATTAGAAGTAATAGCATAAACTTGCAACATAGTAAGTACATATCAAAAGAAACTAAACAGTTCATATAAGATCAAATAATAATATAACATGGATATCCAAAATCACATTTTGAATCAACATTTCCAAAATGTCTTGAATAAATCGTTTAATAGCAAATCTCGGTCTTCTTATGTTGAAATCATATATATCTATCTCTCTCTCTCTCTATATATATATATTTATAAGACCAAATAGAGAATGTTAGCCTAATGGATATACTAGATTTCTATTGGGTAGTGATTGGGCCAAAGGACTCTTTTGGAACCCAATAGTTTTTACGCCATATAATAAATATGGATCACAAAACCCCATCAATTTTTACGCCATATAATTAAAAAAGCATCGCTTGTCCTATCTCATGCTAAAAATGACTACAACAACAACACTCAAGCCTTTATCCCACTATAGTGGGGTCGGTTATATGGATCCTTTGTCTCCATTGAGCCCAATCTTTAGTCATAATCTCACTAATGCCTAAGTACATCATGTATTTCCTTATAGTCTCATTCCAAGTCTTTATTGGTCTACCCCTCCCCCGTTTAACATGCTTAGTGACTAAACTCTCACAATGCCTAACATGTGCCTCTAATGGTCTCCTTTGTACGTGTCCAAACCATCTTAGTCGAGCTTCTCGCATCTTCTCTGCATTTGGTGCCACTCCCGTCTTATCTATGATACATTCATTCCTAATTTTATCCAGTCTCGTGTGTCCACACATCCACCTAAGCATTCTCATCTCCACAACTCCCATTTTTTGCTAATGTACACAATTCACTGCCCAACACTCAGAACCATAGAGCATCGCTGGTCTAATTGCAGTACGGTAAAACTTGCCTTTAGATTTTAATGGTACTTTACAATCACATAAGATCCCCAACGCGCCTCTCCACTTCAACCAACCTGCTTGGATTCTATGTATCACATCTTTATCAACACCTCCATCTTTTTGAACTATCGATCCAATATATTTAAAGCACTCACTGCGGGAAATGACTAGGAGAGAAAAATTTCTTCTCACTACATCACATCATCATTGTACCCACTGAATATAAATGATAATAACAAAAATGATTTAAAATTGAATTTATGGTTTTTACATATTCAATAGTTTTAGAAATCAGAGCTTAACATTTCTCAGTTTCAATTTTTTTTATTATGTTAACCTTGAGAAACTGGGGCAATCAACCGATATTGAGCAAAAAGTCCTAGTCACGTTGGCAGTCGGAGCTCCCGCCGAGACTTCGAGGAAGTGCCCACAAGTTCTCGACGTTTGTTCCCACGAAGAAGGTCAAGGCCCATGTCGAGGCTTCTTCAAGCAAGTCTGATGAGACCCCAGAGGAGGAGCTAGAGGGGGGTCTGAGGCGCATCTACTTCATGGTCCAGGATCGCAAGAGCTAAACATCCCGCTGGACCTCCTGGTTATTTGGTCCCTAAAAGACCATCGAGTCTCGTTGAGCAATGGTGCACCCTCTTGGGTTAAGGGCGACGAGAGTGATAATGCGACCTTCATCGTCTGCTATTTCCTCTACGGCAGGGATGCCACCGATTTGCTCCAGAAAACCGCCACAACAAGTATAACAGTGAAGGCCACACATGTGATGTTTTGCCATACCGAGCTCACGCACGCCATGGGGAGGTCACCTATCTTTTATCAATGAAACTTATCCGAGGAGGTCGGCTGAAGAAGAAAACCGGAGCTGAGAAAAAAGCAATCGCACGCCTTAGTCGAGTTATTATCTCGCCTTGTTCATCGACTTAGTGCTTAACTTTTTCTTCTTGCAAGCTCTTACTGAGCATCTGAAGGATGTGGTGGATGTCTTAGCGAAGAGGATCATGGAGCTCGAGGAGCAGGTTGTTGGCTTCCAGTACCAGCTCGCAGAGACTTTGCGAGAGCTTTCTGCTGCTGCTACGAGACCTGCCGACTTCCAGCAGGCTTCAGAGTATCACCAAGAACTCCATGAGATGGGGTATAAGCCCGATGTGATGATCATTGAGAAGTTGAGCGAGAATGAATGTTTGGCGGCCGAATGACATGACCATTATATGCTCTCTTTTTTAATACAAGCCCGCGGTGTCCTCTCTTGAACTGAGCTCTGCTAGTTCCATGAGCTCTGGCAGCAATGGCAGTAGTGGTAGCAACTCATGGGTTCCACGAATTCTGATAACGGGAGCAGTGGCGGCATCCTAGGCGATAGTGTGCACAATGGCTTCAGTAGGCGTAGTAGGAGCAACCCAAGCTACAAAGACTACTACGCTTGGCTTGATGAAATGACGGTTTGGGAGTGGGAATCCCCAATCTTGTATTTTTCTTCTTCTTTTAAACATTATTTTTACTTGCGAAATGCCGCAAACGATCTGTAAGGCAGGAGCCAAACATTTTGAATATATTAAGTTGTCTTTTAACTTACTCTGTATTGATTTTACGACATATGCTTGTTTTCTTTGCTTGATCTTGAACTATCCACGTCATCTTTCTTGCATTTAGTTTAGAACGGATACATCGAGTACTGATGCGTAAAACTATGCTCGCAAACGACAATGACAAGTGTACCGTATCGAATGTAGTATAGGTTATAGAAACCAAGGTCGTATTAGACTCGGGGCGGTTATGTACTCTTACTTCAAGAAAGTCTATTATTTTATCAACAATACTTTGGGTTAGTTTTGCAGAAGGAAAAATTAAAATAAGATTAAACGATAAGTAAAATTAGCACTCGATCTTTGAATCACCTCAGAGATAAAAATAAGAAGAAGGAATATAATCACATTCTATTACTAAAATAATTTTGACCGTGGGGATTCCTGAATTATGAACGTACCTTGGGTCGAGGATACGCCCAACTAAGATTAGGAAATATCAACCGAATTCTCATTCTATAGTTGATAACCTAATACTCGCTTTACGAGGTGAATCCCGCTATTGGCTTTTACTCCAATCCGAAAGGGTAACGTCGTCCTCTCTCGAGGATTACATTATACTCTTCTTTATCCTTGAGTGATCGATTCGTCTTACGAGCCTCTCGACTAACTAAAGAACGAAAACAAGAACAAGAATTATATATCGAAAATATAATCTCGTTATCTTAAAATCAAGGATAAATCATAAGCTTTTTAGAAAAGAGAAAGAACAATTCTAAATTACTTCAAAACTTTTATTATTCATTGGATCATCTATATCGAGTACTAATAATAATTTAGTTACTCATGGAGATGGAGGAATCATAAGAAATCAAAGAGTACATAATAAAATAAGAGGAGAATAAGAAGTTAAGAGAACTAATTTTATTGATTGCAAATGAAAATTACAAACTAAGGGATTGAGATTACGAACTATTTAACTGAAATTACAATTGCAAGAATAAAAAGAAGTATAAGAACTACCAAAACGTGAAAATAAAACATGAAAAGAAGAGTCTAAGCTCTAAAAATTCCGTCCCTGATCATCTGCAGAAGCTCCCTTTAAATAGCTGAAATTTTGGTGTTACACGCCCTTGGTCACGCCCGTGACCAAGGGGCGTGTAAGGGGCGTGATCGATGCTGTGCGGAATAGACGCCTTCTGGCTTCAATGCAGGCGTTACGTACGTGTCACGCCCCTAGGTCACGCCCGTGACCTGGGGCGTGTAATCTCTAAAATTCGCTGCTGGCGGGAAGCTTCGGCGGGAAGGAGCGCGGGGCGAGCACGCCCGTGAACTGATGTCACGCCCCCTGGTCACTCCCGTGACCGGGGGCGTGTAACTTTAATTGACGTGGCAGGCGTGTTCTGGGAGCAGGAGGCGAGTCGCGGCCGTGACATTGGGTCACGCCGTGACATTGGTTCACGCCCCCTGGTCACGCCCGTGACCTGGGGGCGTGTACTTGGCGAATCTCCACGGAATGACCCCGGGGTGGCGGAAACTGGTCTGGAACACCTCGTAGGTTACACGCCCATGGGTCACACCCGTGACCTTGGGCGTGTACTTGCACTTTTTGCCCAAAATGCCCAGAAAACCTGAAAACACAAGATCAACTTAAGTTAGTTTATGAAATCAAAAAGAGAATGATTTATATGATATAATTCATATAATTTATATCATTTCATATTAAATATATATTAAAACTATACTAAAAGATGAGTATATAAACTACTCATCAAGTACTCGTCGAGCTCTCATGGTCTTGCACAATTGTTATTTCTGACAATCAAAATAGTTATTCAGATCACTCAAGGGATATCACCTAACCCGTGAGGCTGGGCAAGACCTCGTGTAACACCCCACCTGTAATTATTGTATATTATAGGTCCGGCCGAGCATACAATACTCACAAACAAAATTTTAAAGGATGGCATGAACATTCCCAACAACAACTAATAAATTAGAGTAAAATAACAACAAAAATACCCACAGAATAATATGAGCGCCCACAATAAATAACAACCATTGTCTAAGGTCTTATGACCATTACAAAACAAGTCCAAATAAACGACAACAGTTCAACCATGACACGCATGTCTGAATACATAAATGAAAATGTAGGGAAAAAACATAAAAACACTTGGGTGAATTTTTATTTATTTTAAGCAGATATCAAATAAGAGGAAATCGTGGGTCAGCCGCAAGCTGGCCAACAATGCTGTAACGAATCCCATCCTTTTCGACCGTCTTAGCGGATCCCGGGGAACTACATCACCCTGCAAATCATCACTTCTTATACTAAAAAATAAAGAATCATGAACATCATGTATAATTTGCATAAAGTAGAATACCACATGCATCAAATATGTTTTCTATGGGTTGAACATGCAAATAAGTGCCTACTACGCGTCTACGCTACATGTATGCATGACGGGAGATCACTACGGAAGCTCCACGACTCCTAATCGTTCGCGTATGATTCTATAATGCCAACACATCAAACATATAACGCACTTAAGACATTCACAATTATAAATTTTTGGCTAGCCGGTTATACACTCTCAACAGGCCCTTTTGCTAACCTCCATGGAGAGTAGCTGGTTATACCCTTTTCAATGAGCTCTTCTACTACAATCTCCAAATATAAACGTGTGGTCGGTTATACCTTCCTCGTTGACCCTTCTACCAACACTAACTATGAAGAAGGCCGGTTATACCAAATAGCCTTTCTTCCAACCTTCTAATTCAT
This sequence comes from Dactylorhiza incarnata, assembly GCA_033032865.1. NCBI lineage: Eukaryota > Viridiplantae > Streptophyta > Magnoliopsida > Asparagales > Orchidaceae > Dactylorhiza > Dactylorhiza incarnata. Next base: position 4,109,044 of record JAWHQI010000157.1, on the reverse strand, counting down.
CTCAAATAAGGTGACCGATTATACCAATATGTCCTTCTATCACCTTAGAAAGCTTTCTATGGAGGTGACCGGTTATACCTACACTTGTAGGCCCTTCTATTACTTTCATCCCAATCACATCATCAACAACAACAACAACAATACTCAAGCCTTTATCCCACTATAGTGGGGTCGGCTATATGGATCCTTTGTCTCCATTGTGCCCTATCTTTAGTCATAATCTCACTAATGTCTATGTACATCATGTATTTCCTTATAGTCTCATTCCAAGTCTATTGGTCTATCCCTCCCCCGTTAACATGCCTAGCGACTAAACTCTCATAACGCCTAACAGGTGCCTCCAATAGTCTCCTTTGTACGTGTCCAAACCATCTTAGTCAAGCTTCTCGCATCTTCTCTATTTCATCCCAATCACATCATAACACTTAAATCATATATGGTTTCTAAAACATTTTCTAATCTAGCGTTATTATGCTAACACAAAAGCCAAAACGGCGTACCGACGACATTAGGACCTCACGAACGCATCTAAGTCTCAAACCCTAAATGATCGCCAATCAAACATCATTGTTCCAGTCGAATGACTTACACGATTTCATACAACATGCCTATACTCGAAATCGTCATCGAGTAAGATACACGATGGGATCACATATCCTGGGTTCCTAACGAACCGTGGCGTCCGTAGCCTAGTGAGACTAGAGATCTTCACATGCAAGAGAGAAATTACATAAAAACTTCAATGTATCCTAAAAACGAGAGGAGAATGACTGTTACCTTCTTCGATTTCCGTCCGGCCGTGAGATCTCCAAACAAAAGGATTTAACACGAGCGTTGAAGGATCCTCTACGCGATGACGGAATCGGATCTCCGATTGGACTCTTAGATCTCCGGCGGGTCAATTTATTCTTCTCCAAAAGCCCTCTTCCTCTCTTGTCTCTCAAATCTTTGGAAAAATGAAATGACTAGATGAAAATGGTGTTTAACTATATCAAATATTCCATAGGATGTCCTCTGCAACATTTTCCCCATTTCAAAAACTTCGCATATTAGTTTTTGCGGTAAACCTAATCTCTTTTAACATAACTCTTGATAGCTCCAGCCTCTATGACATTTACAACATCGTGAAATTCAACTAACTCAATTTCTTGAATCCTGGACATTTCAGATAAAACTTTGTATAACTGGTCCACTTCCAACAATTGCAGATTGACCCTGATTTTTGGATCAGTGACCTTGAATGATTCGAGATCAACTTTATAGCCAATGTTGATCATAATTTCCATTGAAAATACCTGCACGAAGACAAGGAAGAAAGGAGAGGGAAGGCGAGAGAGTTTGAAAATTCAGGAAGGTGTAGGTACAAAAGGCTTATGTCGAGTTCCTTTTATTTACGTCGAGTTAACATGTAGATGTTCGTTGAATGGATGTCAACGAACGTCGTTCTTAGTCGACGTTTTATTCTTTCAGAGATAAAATGAAGCTTTTGACGATCGTCGAATACATATCGATGAACGTCGGTAGCATGCCTTAAACCGTAGAGCATGACGCAAGTAAGAGTGATTCACTTCATCAAGTTATTTTATGAAGATATCAGTCCTCTGATCATCTCTGAGAATATATTTAAGAAATATATTTCATTTCTCCTCATTATCTCTGATGAAGTGATGCGTTATGTCTATATGCTTGATTTCGCTTTATAAGACTGTATTATAAGCAATAGAAATAACAATAGTGCTATTTGAGGAAATAGGGGATTTAGAGAGAACACCAATATAATCCAACAATTAATTTTGCATCCATAGGAGTTGTGAACAACAACTCCACGCTAATATGTATTTGACACATAATTCTACTTCTTGTTGAACCATGAGATTAGTCTTGATCCAAGAAATTGGCAAGTCACTGTGGTACTCTATCTGTCCAATCTATATCTTGCAAAATCTGCATTTGAATAACCTGTTGGTTCAAAGGTAGACTTTATAGGATATTGTAAGCCAAACTCAGGTGTTGTCTTAAAGTGTCTTAAAATTCTCTTTTCATGAGTCATGTGAGATTCCTCAAGGGATATTGATATGTAGCAAAATACATGTAAAAAACATAATGTAAGGTTTACTAGCTGTAAAGTAGAGGAGGGAGCCAATGATACCTGTGTAGGTCTTTTGATTGACAGATTTACCTGACTTATTCGTATCTGTTATAGTCGTTATAGTCATGAGTGTCTTCATGATGAAGACAATTTCCATCCCAAACTTCTTGAGAAGTTCCTTAGTGTGCTTGGATTACATATGAAGATGCTTTCATCATTTTGTCACTTGAAGACCGAAGAAATAAGACAGTTCATCAATAAGATTGACAAATCTTTTGCAGAGTTTATCATTAATTGATCCAAAGAATATGCCATCAACATAAATTTATACTAGAAGAAGTTTATCTTTATGCTTTTTAATAGATGGAGTATCAAAATTTCCTTTGAGAAAAAAAGTTTATAAGAAAAAAAGCTAATAGGGTCTCATTCCAAACTTTAGGTGTTTGCTTGAGGCCATATAAGACTTTATCTAATTTATATACATAAGTGCTTTGAGATGAATAGACAAAATCTAGAGGTTTGCTTAATATAGACTTTCTCTTAGAGTTTCTCATTTTGGTATGCAATCTTTACATCTATCTGGAATATCTTGAACATGTGTGCAACTAAGATCATCATAATTGCCTCAAGTCTTGCAACTAGTGCAAATATCTGATCACAGTCTATTCCTTCTTCTTGTTTGTATTCTCGAGCCACAAGTCCGACATTGTTCCTAATTATCAATCCATCCGCATCTAGCTTGTTTTTGAATACCTATTTAGTTCCAATGACTGAGTAGTTTGTTGGCCTTTTGACAAAAATCTAAACCTTACTCCTTTCAAACTGAGTCAATTCCTCTTACATGATCATAATCCATTGAGGATCTTCATTGGTTTTCTCAAACTTCTTAGGCTCAATTTGAGATATGAAACTGAGATACATCAGTTCATTTGAAGTTCTTGCTCTGATTCTGATTCCTTCTGAGTCCACCAATAACTTGCGTGATGAGATGGTCCTTCAGATTGACATAGCTTCTCATAATATCTGTCATGATAGTTGTCTTTTGCTCTAAGCCAATAATGTTCATTACTTCCTCAATCTCAGCATTGGGTATATGAATGGCGACTCAATTTGCTCTAGCTTCTAGCTCTTCTATGTCTTCAACATCTTCTCCACATAATTCTTCTCTAATTTGTAGCGGAGTAGTTGTAACTTCCTGAGTAGGCTCAGTTAGGTCTTTTTCAAACCTATACCTAAGCCATATGCTTGCTCACATAGGTTAACTATGGTGTTTTTTTTTCCCTTCAAATAAAATATTAGTTTCATCAAAAGTAATGTGGATACATTCCTCCGTACATAATGTCCTTTTATTAAAAGCATCTAAAAACTTTGCTTGCTGAGGAGTGTATCCAAGCGATATACCATTGACTTTTCTATCAAACTTGGCAAGCTGAGTTTTATGAAATTTCTTCCAAAAATTCTAAACTATGAAAAACTGTGACCTTTCTTTCAGAAGTTCATATGGGTCTTTTCATGTGCCTTGTGGATTAGACATCTATTCAAGACGTAGCTGACTGTATTTACTACCTCGACCCTAAAATGGATCAATTTGCCTCGAAATGACCCAGTCCACATGGGTAATATTATTTCTACAAGCAATGTCCTATCTGTTTCTGTTGAAACCGATTTGTCGGTCTCTTGTGGAGCTCGGGGCCCTCAACGAGTTGAGGGGCAGCTAGCCCTTACCGGTCCCTCGGAAGAGGTGGGCAGATAACTCGGACAAAGAACAAAGACCCTGGTCTTAGCGAGGAGGTCCCTCCACTAACCCGGAAGATCGTTGAGCGCTTCCCCTCCCAAGCCAAAGCTAAGACTCGGGCACCTTGGAGAGCTAGAGAGCCCAAACCAAAGCGACCTAAGGAGAGAAGAAGGCTCAAAGATTTCGAACCGGTCTTCTTCCAAGGTGCCCTTTAAGGTATATTTATAGATTTTAGTTTTGTGGTCTGTCAATAGCCAAATCCCGCTGTCCATTCTTACTATCCGCACACCGGATTGGTCTGGTAACAGCCAAACCCCGCTGTCCAGAGGAGCTAGCCGCAGAACACCGGGAATTTCTCTACAAGCCCTTGCTGGGCGAACCGGCTCGCCCTTGCACTTTCCCCGCGAGCGGAGCTCGCGAACTCCTGGGTTAGCCGTGCCTTCTTTGGGCGGGCTCGCCGGCACTACCTCGGCGAATCCCAGAATTGCTATCCGCACATACTCTAGGCGGACTCGCCTGTCTTACCCTGGCGAGCCCCAGAATTGCTATCCGCACATACTCTAGGCGGGCTAGCTTGTCTTACCTCGGCGAGCCCCAGAATTGCTATCCGCACATACTCTAGGCGGGCTCGCCTGTCTTACCTTGGCGAGCCCCAGAATTGCTATCCGCACATACTCTAGGCGGGCTCGCCTGTCTTACCTTGGCGAGCCCCAGAATTGCTATCCGCACATACTCTAGGCGGGCTCGCCTGTCTTACCTTGGCGAGCCCCAGAATTGCTATCCGCACATACTCTAGGCGGGCTCGCCTGTCTTACCTTGGCGAGCCCCAGAATTGCTATCCGCACATACTCTAGGCGGGCTCGCCTGTCTCGGCTCGTTCGCTTGTGGAGTCTCCCGCCTTTCCTTGGCTCGCCTCACCGGGGTTCGCCCATCTCGGCTCGCTTTCTTGGGTGTGAGCCGTCTGACTCTTCCTGGCGAACATCGGGGTTGTACACAATCCCCGCTCTTCGCGAGGTTGTCCTAAGCTCGCGAAGAAACATCCAACCCCTGGTGTTCGCCGATTCTGCTGACGTGGCGGGAATCTTTTGGTGGGTCCCATGCCCAAAACTATAAATACCGTCCACCGTGGCTAGTGATCAAGCCTTTCCTTCTCCCTCTTCCTCGCTGAAAACACTCTTCCTTCAGAATGTCTTCCAAGCAGAGCGCGCGGGATCGACTGAAGGCTTCCAGGGAGATGGTGAAGACCCAGGCCGCCGAGCGCAACGCCTGGATGTTCAACCCTGCCACCTCCCCTTCTCCCCAGACCAAGAAAGCCAAGACGGTTAGGAGGTCGCAGGGGGAGGACGTGTCGTCACCTCCTGCCTCGCCCCCGCCGCCGAATACCGGGCTCGCGCAACAGGTATTCTTCGTCTAAATTCTTTATATCGACTCCCTACTTATTCCTTTTCCTCTCGCAGAATCCTCCACCTGAGGAACGCATGGCGGGCCTTACACTGACCTCTTCTCGTGCCCCGTCCCCAGCGAGGCTGGGATCGCTAGTCGCTGGGGTTGGGACCTCAACCCAACAGACGCCTCTCTCGCAACCCCGTAAGTCATAAGTACCTTCTGTAGGAATATTTTCTAATATATTCCAAAATAATGTATAATTTTCTTATTTGAAAATTGCAGAAAATAAAATATGAGAACAAATCTAGAAAACTAGATTATTAAAACTTTAAAACAGAAGGGATGAGAATCAAAAGAGATTAGTTAAAGGATAGTTTAGAATCGAGCCTGGGTAAGGCGTGTGATCACTGCCCTAAAGAAGTTGCACCACCCTCCGGCAGGGCTTTCAACCGATGCTCACTCCTCCAAGGTACAACACCCGGCTAGATCCCGAAACTCCGATGTGCGCGGACACCGAAGAAGCACAGAGCACCCGAACTTCCACTTGATGAAGCAAATGTAAAGAAAAGGAGACACGTAGAAGATCGTCACAAAACAGAGAGAGAGAGAGCAGAAGAGCGTATATCACCCTGAGAACTGCAGTAAGAACGAGTATATATATAGAACTCGGACTGCAAGATCTCCTGTATAATAAGATCTCGTAAAAACGACAATAAAATAAAAGGCACAATGAATACGAACGGTTATAATTGGAAGGCTGATAATCGGGAAGAGAAACGTTGAATATTTCCAACGCAAATAATGGCGTAAAACACGCGTAAAGGAGCGGTTAAGAAAACGCGTAAAACTGCGAAGAGAGAGAGCGTAAAACGGCAGAAGCGTTGAATCCAATTCGACGTTGCGTCGATATCATATCGACGCAAGTCGACGCAGGTCTTATCGACGCAAGCGTTGAAAACATATCGACGCAAGTCGGGTGCGCTGAATTCAATTCGACGCCTCCAACTTCAGCGGGCTTGTCGACGTTGCGTCGAAATCTATTCGACGCAGCTCCGATTTCTATTCGACGCAACTCCAAGTAAAAGCTCTGAAACTATTTTGTACAAAAAATACAATTCAATTCAATTATTCCCCAAATCCAAATCCCAAATCCAAATCCGGATCCGGTCCGGTGCGTGCGCGCGCGCGTGCGTGGTTCATAGTTTCTCCTTATGTTCTTTTGAACAAATAAGAAGGTGTGAATTTCTTTATTTACACTTAAGGGAAGAAGGAGAATGACAAAGTGGGACTTAAGAACACCCTTTCATCATGAAAGGCTTCCCTCCAAATATTTGGATTCCCTCCAAGTTTGGTTTTGAGCTTTTCCATCATAATGAGGAGCTCAAACACCAAACACCACTTAGCTCCAATCAAAACATTTAATTTTATATTGTTTTATAATTAAAATTTCTAACAATCCCCCACAAAGCGATAAACCAAAAGTGAACTTCATAAATATGAAATTATTAATAATAAATAAAATCAAATACAAATTTGCTTCATCAAGTTGTATCTAATGCAATGGGTATAGATGAAATGGTTACCTTGAATCTATACTTAGTACTTACTTCCTCTACCGAAGAGTATAATGTGTCAGAGGCTTTGAATTATAAACTTTTGACCGGTAAATTAGATAAGCACACAAAAGATTGGTTGTTCTTGGGTTATGGCGGTGGGCGCGTTAATGGCCATGCGCATTCCTTGATTTTTCATGAGAGTTATTTTGGGTTCAGCCCGGGTCCCAAAGTTGCGGCCTCACAACAACCCCCACATAGGTGATGCCTCAAGAGATATTTCGTAACTAATATCTCGCAAAGATATATGCCTTTGGCAACCATTAAGAACTTTAAAGTTCATCCTAAACTGTTACGTAGAGCACAACATCATAGGAATGAGGAGAAGGTTTTCTCAACCTTTTAAATTTGTGCTCCCAACTACGCTACATCAACGGCTTCGTTTCTACCACATTGAACCCACTTCATGGGATCTCCAATCACATGGGTTGGGTATCCACCGTTGACAGCAAATTATGTGGGCTTAAGCCCCATTCCCCTCGATGACAACAATATCTCCCTTCGGGATAATCCCTTGGTAAGATTATCAGCCAGATTCAATTCTGACTTTACATAATTGAGTGATATCACTTCTTTTCTTCTTTGCTTCACGGACTTGTACCTGATTCTCATGAACTTATTCATTTTGGAATTAGTACTATTAGAAGCAGTTAAATCAATAACACTTTTATTATCACAATGTAAAGAGATAACAGACATGGGGTTTTCAATTAATGGAATTTCACTAAGTAAATTTTTAATCCATTCTGCTTCGGCATATGTAGTGTCCAAAACTATAAGCTCCAATTCCATGGTGCTTCTAGAAATAACTGTTTGTTTTGTAGAAGCCCATGAAATGGCAGCACCTCCAAGGAGGAATACATAACCCGTCGTTGACTTAACGTCTAACGAATCAGTTACCCAATTGGCATCTGAATATCCTTCTAGTACTCCGGGAAATCCCGTGTACACTAAACTATAATCCATAGTTTCACGAAGATATTTAAATATTCTATTTAGTGCTATCCAATGTTCATCACTTGGATTACTAGTATATCTACTAAGGCGGCCTACGACATAGGAAATGTCGGGCCTAGTGCGGTTAGCTATGTATAGGAGCGATCCTATCATTTGTGCATACCTAGGTTGATCAACAGGTTCATTAGTATTTTTACAAAGTTTTACACTAGCGTCATATGGAGTAGAAGCGGGAATGGAATCATATAAGTTGAATTTAATCAACATTTTCTCAATCGAGTGTGAAAGAGATAATGATACGCTAGAATCATTTTTAACTAGTTTCATTCCTAATATAATGTTTGCTTCCCCCAAATCTTTCATATCAAAATTGGATGATAAATTATTTTTGGTTTCATTAATAATTTTAATTGAGTTTCCAAAAATTAAAATGTCATCTACATAGAGACATAACAAGACAATTTCATTTCCGTCTTGTTTGGCATAAATACATTTATCAAATTCATTAGATTTGAAACCAAAAGTTAAGACTACGGAGTCAAACTTTTGATGTCATTGTTTAGGTGCTTGTTTTAAACCGTAAAGAGATTTAATTAATTTACAAACTTTGGTTTCTTGGCTTTTACCACAAAACCTTCGGGTTGAGACATGTAGACTTCTTCTTCTAAGTCTCCATGCAAGAAGGCGGTCTTGACATCCATTTGATGAATGATCATCCTATGGATCGAAGCCAAGACGACTAGAATACGAAGAGAGGTTATTCTAGAACGGGAGCATATGTGTCTAGATAATCTATTCCTTGTTTTTGGGCATAGCCTTTAGCTACAAGGCGAGCCTTATATTTATCTATGAATCCATCCAGATTTAATTTCTTTCTAAAAATCCATTTACATCCTATGACTTTGGCACCGGGAGGTAAATCGGTTAGGATCCAAGTTTTATTTTCTAAGATAAAATTAATTTCTAGATTAATTGCTTCTTTCCAAAAGGGATAATCAGATGAGGTCATTGCTTCCTCATATGTATTAGGATCTCCTTCAACTAGATAAGTGAAGTAGTCCTCCCCATAGGATCTTTCGGTTCTAACTCTTTTGCTTCTTCTAGGTTCATCATTTTCTAATGGTTCTATAGAAGAAGTGGAAGGTTGGTTTGAGCTAGTTGAAGGTTGAGATGAGTTATTTAGTTTATATGGAAATTTATCTTCAAAATAAGCTGCATCTCTAGCTTTTATAATGGTGTTGTTAGATATTTCACTAATTAGGGAATTAGTGATGAGAAATCTATTAGCACTACTATCGGATGCATATCCTATGAAAATAGAGTCTAATGTTTTTGGTCCTATTTTCTTTCTCTTAGGTTCAGGAATTGCTACCTTAGCTAAACACCCCCACACTCGAAGAATTTGGATGTTAGGTTTTCTTAATTTTGAATAATTCAAAAGGTGTCTTATCGTTTTGTTTAGATGGAATCCTATTAAGGATGAAGGAGGAGGTGAACAACGCTTCACCTCAAAGATTTTCTGGAGCACCAGACTCGGCTAACATGGCATTGACCATGTTCATCAAGGTCCGATTTTTGCGTTCAGCTACACCATTCGATTGGGGAGAATATGGAGCAGTCACTTGATGAATAATCCCATGTTCTTGGCAAAATTGGGTTAGTTCATTCGAAGTGTATTCTCCACCTCGATCGGATCTAAAAATTTTGATTGACGATCCTAATTGTTTTTCTACTTCGGCTTTGAAAATCTTAAAGTATGAAAATACTTCATCTTTGGTTTTTAATAAATATATGTAACAATACTTTGTAAAGTCATCTATGAATGTTACAAAATATTTATTTCCACCTCTAGAAGGTTGGCGGTTTGAATCACATACATCCGAATGAATTAGTTCTAAAGGTTTTGAAGTTCTATCAACTGATTTAAAAGATTTTCTAGAAAATTTAGCTTGCACACAAATTTCACATTTAGCACCTGGTGCAATATTGATTTTGGGAATCAAATTTAAGGTCATCATTCTTTTCATGCAATCAGAATTCACATGTCCTAATCTAGCATGCCAAAAATCAGGAGAAGAATTTGAAACTAAGGAAGAAATTTGATTTACTTCTAAATCAGCAATATTCAATTTAAATAATCCATCACATACAAAACCTTTGCCAATAAAATTGTCATTCAATGTTATTACAACTTTATTAGATTCTAAAACAATCTTGTAACCTTTCTTCACTAGCAAAGATCCGCTAACAAGATTCTTCCTAACTCTCGGCACATAAAGCACATTATGCAATGCTAGTGTCTTCCCGGATGTCAACCTAAGATCCATTCGCCCACGTCCAAGTATTTGTGCCGATGAAGCATCTCCTAAGATCACGCTTCCTCCACTGATGTCCTGAAAGGTGGCAAAGCAAGAACGATCAAAACAAGTATTAACATTTGCTCCAGAATCAAGCCACCAATCTGATGAACAAGTGAGAAGAAGACTAGGAGTATAATCTATAACCTGAAGATAGGTTGATCCGGTGCTTGGATCATGTTGGCCTGAGGCTTGGAGCCATGAGATTTGCCGACCACTGGTTCAGTCTTCTTGTAGAAGCAGTTGGTTGACAAGTGATTTGTGCGGCCACAAATGAAGCACCATTTCCCTTTACCTAGATTTTGGTTTGAGGAACTAGGTTTGGAATGATTGGGTTTTCGATGGCGGGAACCTTGACCGAAAGGTTTCTTGAAGTTCTTTCCTTTCCCTTTGTGGTGTTGGTGAAAGGAATGATTGCCTTGCGATTCGGTGAGGTTTACTCTTGGAGCAAGGTCTTTGAGAACTTTAGAGTTTTTACTCCTATGTTCCTCCTCAATGCGGATAGCATTTTGGATCTGGACATAAGTAAGGTTTGATTGGTCATGCCTTAGTCTAGTGCTAAATCCGGACCATGAATCGGGAAGAGAATCAATAAGACATGCCACAAGATAATTTTCGGAAAGGATTGAGCAATCGGCTCGGATCTTGGACAACATCTCATCTAGTTGATGGAGTTGAGGATTGATAGGCTTGGAAGCATCAATCTTGAATTTATGAAGGTTGGAAACATTATAGCGTTCTATACCTGCATTGTCCAGGTTATAGCGCGCTTCAAGAGCATACCATAAATCCTTAGTCGTACGATATTGGAGGAATACATCGTAAAGGCTGTCGGACAAGGCACTAAGAATGCGGTTGCGACAATGATATTCAATGTCCACCAGATCTCTATATGGGACACGTCTAACATAGGTTCTAGTGGTATTTGCATTTGAGGATGAAGATGATGACAGGTTTGAAGCAACTGCATTTGCAGTGCTAGGGATTTCAGATTCTACAGCGGGGGCATCGAAGATGGCAGACAAAAGGCCTAACGTATTAAGCCAATATTCTATCTGAGCTTGCCAACGACGAAAACCATTTCCATTGAATTTCTCGGGTTTGATCCCGGCGGAGTCCTCATATCTAGATGTCATTTTAGTTTTCTGAAAATTAAGATAGATACAATAAATTGCTGTACATATGAGAATGAAAGCAGATGTTATCATTTTGACTATTTGATTTTATTTAGCTAAAACTTCTTTAGATTGTAGGAATATTTTCTAATATATTCCAAAATAATGTATAATTTTCTTATTTGAAAATTGCAGAAAATAAAATATGAGAACAAATCTAGAAAACTAGATTATTAAAACTTTAAAACAGAAGGGATGAGAATCAAAAGAGATTAGTTAAAGGATAGTTTAGAATCGAGCCTGGGTAAGGCGTGTGATCACTGCCCTAAAGAAGTTGCACCACCCTCCGGCAGGGCTTTCAACCGATGCTCACTCCTCCAAGGTACAACACCCGGCTAGATCCCGAAACTCCGATGTGCGCGGACACCGAAGAAGCACAGAGCACCCGAACTTCCACTTGATGAAGCAAATGTAAAGAAAAGAAGACACGTAGAAGATCGTCACAAAACAAAGAGAGAGAGAGAGAGCAGAAGAGCGTATATCACCCTGAGAACTGCAGTAAGAACGAGTTATATATAGAACTCGGACTGCAAGATCTCCTGTATAATAAGATCTCGTAAAAACGGCAATAAAATAAAAGGCACAATGAATACGAATGGTTATAATTGGAAGGCTGATAATCGGGAAGAGAAACGTTGAATATTTCCAACGTAAATAATGACGTAAAACACGCGTAAAAGAGCGGTTAAGAAAACGCGTAAAGCTGCGAAGAGAGAGAGCGTAAAACGGCAGAAGCGTTGAATCCAATTCGACGTTGCGTCGATATCATATCGACGCAAGTCGACGCAGGTCTTATCGACGCAAGCGTTGAAAACATATCGACGCAAGTCGGGTGCGTCGAATTCAATTCGACGCCTCCAACTTCAGCGGGCTTGTCGACGTTGCGTCGAAATCTATTCGACGCAGCTCCGATTTCTATTCGACGCAACTCCAAGTAAAAGCTGTGAAACTATTTTGTACAAAAAATACAATTCAATTCAATTATTCCCCAAATCCAAATCCCAAATCCAAATCCGGATCCGGTCCGGTGCGGTGCGTGCGCGTGCGCGCGTGTGTGGTTCATAGTTTCTCCTTATGTTCTTTTGAACAAATAAGAAGGTGTGAATTTCTTTATATACACTTAAAAGAAGAAGGAGAATGGCAATGTGGGACTAAAGAACACCCTTTCATCATGAAAGGCTTCCTTCCAAATATTTGGATTCCCTCCAAGTTTGGTTTTGAGCTTTTCCATCATAATGAGGAGCCCAAACACCAAACACCATTTAGCTCCAATCAAAACATTTAATTTTATAATGTTTTATAATTAAAATTTCTAACACCTTCCTTTATCCCCGCTCATGTCTTTTTGCGATATCCACGCGCTTATGGCTTATGCAGACCCCCCCCCCCCCCCCCCCGCCGAGCCCTGAGAAGAGGGGCTCCACACCGGCGCGCTCGCCGATTCCGCCTAAGGCTAACGTGGAGACCCCGGGCTTCGGCATTGTGGGCAGGCGAAGCCCAGGCGGCTCGCTTCTCAACGGCGCCCAGGTCGCGGAGAGGGTGGTGTATCCCCCTGGTCTGGGGAAACCCAACGTTCGAGGGTTCCGCGAAAACTTCAAGGGTCGGCCGGAGTCCTCTCGCAAACAACCTCGCGCGCCCTCCTTCTCCCAAGGTTAGTACATCTGTGCGAGCTCACTTTCTCGCTCGTCCCCTGATCCTACTAACTCTTCCTTCGCAGAAATTTCAGAAGCCACGCCTGAGTCAGAGCACGGGAGGGTGGAGATGTCACCGCCGCCCTCGCCGAGCCAGATCGATCACTTCTTGGGCGACCCGGGCGACCCCGCGCGGATGAAGAGACGGGTGTCAGAGGTGCTTCAGAAGCATGGTATGATGCTGCGCGAGCTGGAGGAGCGGTATGACGCGGACCGGGCTTCCTTCAACGAGAGATTCGCCGCCGTGGAGGACGCGAATGCGCGCTTCCTCGCCGAGGCTGGGTCGGTGACTCGCGCGGACGCTACCTCGCCCGGCGTGCACATCTCGCGGGGTGAGGACCAAGCACACCTGATCCTGCGCGAGCTCAAAGTACTTCGCGAATACCACTATCCGAGAGTGCCGCCGCGCGCGGGGAAGCGAGGCCGGGGTCGCTGGAAATGGCTTCCTTACCCCTGAGCCTGCCGTGGATTTATTTCTGCTGTCCCCTTGTTTTCATTTCTCTCATGATGTTTCTGCTGAACGATACCTATGGTGTGGTAATATTTGCGAGTCCATCGTGACTCGCCTTTTATCATTTTTTATCTCGCCCTTTATTTATCTGTGATGCGCCTGTGACTTATTCTGCATGTTCGCCGTGTTTGATATGATTGCCCTCGTGGAGCGCTCGCGAACTTCTGGGCGACGTCGCGCCCAAGCCTCCTTCCCTCACGGGCCGGCTTCAGGCGGGGCTCAATTACCGCGCAGTGGCGAGCCCGGGCTCGCAAGGCTGTAGTCTTGTCGAGTAAAAATCTACTTTATTTTCGCTATCCGCACTCCCGACGCTTCGAATCCTGTGCCCATCCTATTTTCCTATAAATAGTTCGGATTCACTTTTCCATCCGCCGCATTTATTTCCCAAATCCTCTCGCCTCTACGCTCATTTCTGTTCTCGCAAGCTCGTGCTCGCGTTCGCTACTTGCAGGTTGCTTCTTCCCGGCTCGCTGCGAACAAATCCTTCAATGGGAGCAGATGGCGAGAGCGAGGGGCGTGCCAGATGCGCCTCAGCATTCCAAGCTCACGACTTCTTCTGTGCGAACCTCACTGCGGAGGAATACAAATATGCCGTGGATCGCTATCTCCCGGAGGGCTATTCGGCTCGCTGTCCAAGCGAGAAGGCTACGCTGAACGAGACCGAGGCCGACGAGCTCGCGATCCCCATCGCTCACTTTGAGAATGGGTTGCGACTCCCCTTATGTCCTGAAATTCGCCAGGTACTTCGCTTAGCCCTATCGCCGCTCCCTGTTCGCTCTCGCAATTTTTTTTTCATTTCCTTTGTTCCTTGCAGGTGCTACGGTACTATGGGGTGTTGCCGAGCCAGCTGACCCCAAATGCGATCGCGGACGTGGTCGCATTCGCTAGTTATATGTGGGAGGAGAGGATCGAGTTCAGCCTCCTCGTCTTCCGCAAAGTGTTCTCTTTCCGCGCCTTCCGGGACGGGACCACTTATTTTGCGAGCCAGCATGTCACCGTCTGCGAGACGGTGAACAAGAGTCACTACTGGACTCAGAAGTTCATCTTGGTGAAGGGACCCTTCGGCAACCTCCACTTCACCCCTCTTCAACGGGACGACGCCACCTACCGCCCTCCGAGCTCGCTGAGCGGCGCCGACGCCAAACTCTTCCACTACCTTTCCGGGAAAAACTTCGAAGTCGCCCACCTGAGGCGCAACGCCGACTCGCTACTCGCGGTTCCTCAAGGGGAAGGTATGGCTCGCTTTCACCCTACCTTTTTTCCTTCTTCACTTTGTCTAACGCTCTTATTCTACAGGCGAGCGTGACGTCCCCGTCAATCCTCCGCACGCGCAAGGCACCACATTTACGGCAGACACGCTCGCGACGGCGGCGGCAGAGGCTTGCCGCGATCTTCCTACCACTGGGTCCGGCAAGAAGCGACCTCCGTCTGCGAGCCGGCCCGACTCGCAATCCTCTTCCAAGAAGTCGAAGGGGAAAACCCTTGTTGTTAAAGACAAGAGCGCGGTCGTTGATCTGAGCGAGACCGACGGCTCGCCCCCTTCCCCTGCGAAACTGCCGGACCCCTTGGCGAGCCAGGGCGCTGGGAGCTCTTCCGCAACCCCCCAACCCAAGGGTCACAAGAACTTCGGCCTAGGCGAGAAGGTTTCTGATTCCCTCGGCGAGCCCCTGCTCGCTTGGGATCCTGATGCCAACAGGATTTCTTGCTCCACCCTTCACCCCTCCTGGGTGGAGCTTGATAAGGCCGGGGAGGAGGCGTTTTCTATCGCCTTCGGCTTATACGGCCGCGAGGACGCCGCCGCCCTTAAAGAGATGGGGCCAAGGTAACTGGTCTACGAAGACATGCGAGCTCATTTTCGCTCGACGGAGCTCGCACATATGGCGGGGCGCCGTTACCTGCAGGCGGACAGGGATATCCGCGCATACAGGGAGGAGCTTAAGAAAGCTCGCGATGAGATCAAAGGCCTTAAGGAGAGAGAGGCGGCGTCGGAAAGCCTTCTCGCCGGGATGCAGGGCAAGATGGTAAGCGACCCTGGGCCCCCTCTCTTTGCTGTTCGCGACCCCCGGTCTTCGCCTAACTTATTTGGTATTAACTTTCAGGATGCCGACACAGCAACCAAACTTCTCGCTCGCAACGGCGAGCTAGAGCTGGAGAATACCATGCTGAAGGCTCGGGTGGACGAGCTGATTCGCAGCGTGCTACCCCCTTCTCCTGGGCGAGCCGGGTCTCAACAGAGGGTTCCCGAGAGCGAAGACCAGAGGCGGCAAGATGCACAAGAGGTCGCCAACCTCGTCTTCACAACTCTCAAGAACGCGGGTCTCCTAGCCGAAGACGCGATAGAGTTCACAGCCGAAGACGTCTGCCCGGATCTCTGACTTGGCTCCATGGTTGGGGGCTCGCAAGGATGGCGAGGGCCCCCCCAAAATGAGCCCCCTTAGCCTCCCTTCTCTTCTTTTTCCTTCGAATGTATATTAATCTTTTTGAGCTGGCGAGATCGCCGCCGAACATAGAAGAATCTTGGGGAATGATAGTTATGATTTTTTGTTAGTATTTATGAGCATGCCCGCGTTTATTTTTCTCTTGCATTAGATCTTTTTCTTTTGAACTCCTATCTCATGACTAGTTGTTACGCGGTAGTGCTCCCGGGGGGCTCGCGAATGCGCGTGTCTGGGCTCGCCTCGCCAAGTATCTCCTTCTATGGATTTCGCGAGCCCGAACTATTGCCGCCCGCGGATACTGCCTGGCGAACCCGACCTTGACAACCTCAGACATTTGGCATCCTGCGAACCAAGCCTCCCTGGCGTTAGCACCTCGACCCGCTACCTTAGGCCTTACCAGCCTCAACCCTTTCAATTTTGCGAACCAAGCCCCTCTGGCTTTAACACCTCAACCTGTTACCTTCAAACCGTGCCTCCTTTTGCCAGCCTCTCCAGAGATCAACCTGAACCCTCCGTCTAGGTGAGAGCCCGGGAGCGGAATCGACCTGGGGCATTCCAGTACCAACATATCCAACCTTGCCAGCCTCTCCAGAGATCAACCTGAACCCCCCGTCTAGGTGAGATCCCGGGAGCGGAATCGATCTGGGGCATTCCAGTACCAACATATCCAACCTTGCCAGCCTCTCCAGAGATCAACCTGAACCCCCCGTCTAGGTGAGAGCCCGGGAGCGGAATCGATCTGGGGCATTCCAGCACCAACATGTCCAACCTTGCCAGCCTCTCCAGAGATCAACCTGAACCCCCGTCTAGGTGAGAGCCCGGGAGCGGAATCGATCTGGGGCATTCCAGCACCAACATGTCCAACCTTGCCAGCCTCTCCAGAGATCAACCTGAACCCCCCGTCTAGGTGAGAGCCCGGGAGCGGAATCGATCTGGGGCATTCCAGCACCAAAATATTCAACCTTGCCAGCCTCTCCAGAGATCAACCTGAACCCCCCATCTAGATGAGAGCCCGGGAGCGGAATCGATCTGGGGCATTCCAGCACCAAAATATCCAACCTTGCCAGCCTCTCCAGAGATCAACCTGAACCCCCCGTCTAGGTGAGAGCCCGGGAGCGGAATCGATCTGGGGCATTCCAGCACCAAAATGTCCAACCTTGCCAGCCTCTCCAGAGATCAACCTGAACCCCCCGTCTAGGTGAGAGCCCGGGAGCGGAATCGATCTGGGGCATTCCAGCACCAAAATATTCAACCTTGCCAGCCTCTCCAGAGATCAACCTGAACCCCCTGTCTAGGTGAGAGCCCGGGAGCGGAATCGATCTGGGGCATTCCAGCACCAAAATATCCAACCTTGCCAGCCTCTCCAGAGATCAACCTGAACCCCCCGTCTAGGTGAGAGCCCGGGAGCGGAATCGATCTGGGACATTCCAGCACCAAAATATCCAACCTTGCCAGCCTTTCCAGAGATCAACCTGAACCCCCGTCTAGGTGAGAGCCCGGGAGCGGAATCGATCTGGAGCATTCCAGCACCAACATATCCAACCTTCGTCACCCCGGCATGACAGTGGTTATAAGCATCACAAAAAGGAGTAAGACATTCAGTAAACAATATAATAAAGCTTTCAAGGGTAAAATCGTTTCAAATCATCCCCACTCCTGGCTCGGTCGAGGGGCACCCCTTCCACATCCTGGAGGTGATACCCCCCGACTTGAGCACCTCGCTTATAATATATGGACCCTCCCAGTTGGGGTTAAGCTTACCCACCGCGGCCCCTCTGCCGGCCGCATCGACCTTCTTCAGGACTAGGTCTCCTTTCTGAAAGTGCTTTATCCGGATATGTTTGTCAAAATATCGAGCCATCCGCCGCTTGACCTCTTCCTGCCTGATGGTGGCCAAGTCCCGGAGTTCTTCCACCAGGTCCAAAGACAGCCTCTGCTCTGCATTGTTATCTTCTAGCCACTCTTCATCCCTCTCGCTCGCAGCGATCACCCGGGGGGTCTTTACCTCAAACTCTATGGGGAGAACGGCCTCGGACCCGTGAGAGAGCTTGAACGGAGTCTCCCCGGTGGCGGTATTCGGAGTAGTCCTCATGGCCCAGAGGACGGAGGGTAGCTGTTCCACCCAGTTCCCCCGAAGGTTCTCCACTTTCTTTTTTAATAGGTTAACGATTATTTTGTTCGCCGCCTCCACCTGCCAATTGCTCCTCGGGTGGTGGACCGATGCGAACCTGAGGTCAATGCCGAGCTGAGTGCAGAAGCCAACAAACTCTTCACTAGCAAACTGCGGCCCATTGTCCGTCACTATAGCTAGAGGGAGCCCGTGCCTGCAAATTATCTCCCCCCACACAAAATTCCTTACAACCTGAGAGCTTACCTTAGCGAGTGCTTTCACTTCTACCCACTTGGAGAAGTAGTCGATCATGACCAGTAGGAACTTCCTCTGGCCGCTGGCTTGGGGGAAGGGACCGACCAGGTCCAACCCCCATATGGCGAAGGGCCAGGGAGCCGTGATGGTCCGGAGCCTTTGAGCTGTGAGGAGTTGGAGCGGAGCATAGAGCTGGCACTTCGGACACTTCCTCGCGAACTCCGCCGCGTCCTTGCTGAGAGTGGGCCAGAAGTAGCCTTGCCTCAACACCCTCCTCTCCAGGGTCCGGCTCCCGGAGTGACTGCCGCACTCCCCAGAGTGGATTTCTTCCAGGACTCTCGGAACCTCCTCCTCGGAAACACAACGGGCCAGGAGTCCCGAGAGAGTCTTCCTATATAGCCCTCCTGCATGCAAGGAGTAATAGGCGGACTTATACCTGAAGCGCCTCTTGTCCACGCCCTCTCCAGGGAACTTCCCGGAGGATAGGAAGGTGATGAATGGATCCATCCACGAGGCTCGTTGATCCACCTCCATCAACTCTCCTTCCTCGATGGAGGGCCGAAAGAGTTCCGAAGTCGTCCCTCCCGCTCGGGGACCGAACTTGGCTAAGAGGTCCGCCTGAGTGCTCTCCTCCCTCAGCACGTGCTTGATGGAGAAGGTGCGGAACTGCCCGATGACCCCCTTGACCTTCTCCAGGTATAGCAGGAGGGTCGGGTCCTTCGCTTCAAACTCTCCCTTGATTTGGCATGCTACCACCATGGAGTCCGTTGAGACCTCCACGTCCTGCACCCCTAGTTCCCGGGCCAGCCGAAGGCCCGCTATCACTTCCTCGTACTCAGCCTGGTTGTTGGTAATTGGGAAATGGATGTTTAAGGCTTGCTCAATCCGGGTCCCCTGGGGACTCACCAGGACTATCCCCCCTCCGTAGGAGCACTTTCCCGATGCTCCGTCCACCAACATCTTCCATGCCTCTGGGGGAGGTGGCTCGTGCTCCCCCACCTCGGCCGCATAGTCGGCCATGAAGTCTGCCACCGCCTGAGCCCTGATGGACGTTCTGGGCACGAACGTGACATTGAATTCACTTAACTCCACGGACCACTTTGCCAACCTTCCCGAGTGCTCTACCCCTTCCATGATTTTACGGAGCGGGTGGTCCGTCACTACATTGATTGAATGGGCTTGCAAGTAAGGCCGGAGCCTCCGGGCCGACACCACCAATGCGAATGCTAACTTTTCCAGAATCGGGTATCGGAGCTTCGTCTTCCTCAGCACTCGGCTGGCGTAGTAGATAGGGAACTGTTTCTTCCCCTCCTCCCGGATCAACACGGAACTTACTGCTTCGGACCCTACCCCCAGGTACAGGGATAGGTCTTTTCCTGGCCTCGGCCCCTGGAGCAGAGGGGTCTGGGTGAGTTGTTCTTTCAGAGCCTGGAAGGCCTCCTCGCACTTTGGGGTCCATTCAAACTTCTTGTTGCCCCGTAGCACCTTGAAGAAAGGCGCACACTTTTCTCCCGCCTTGGAGAGGAACCTGCCGAGCCCAGCCAACTTCCCTGTAAGGCTCTGAACCTCCTTCGGATTCCTCGGCGACCCCAACTCCATTACCGCCTTAACCTTGTCCGGGTTAGGCTCCACTCCCGCGGGGGTGAGCAAGTGGCCTAGGAACTTTCCTCGGCTTGCCCCGAAGACACACTTCAAGGGATTGAGTTTCATCTTGTACCGCCGCAGGGTCCCGAACGTCTCCTCAAGGTCTCGGAGGTGAGACCCAAGGTCTCGGCTCTTTACCATGAGGTCATCAACATAAACCTCCAAGTTTCTTCCCTTCTGCTCGCGGAAGACTCTGTCCATCATCCTTTGGTATGTGACACCTACATTCTTGAGCCCGAACGGCATCATCTTATAACAGTAGCATCCATCCCCCGTGATGAAGGAGACATATTTGATGTCCGGGGGGTGCATGCGGATTTGATGGTAACCTGAAAAAGCATCTAAGAAAGACATCACAGGAAAACCGACGGCTGAGTCAACCAGCGCGTCGATTCTAGGCAGGGGGTAACAATCCTTAGGGCATGATTTATTAAGTAAAGAAAAGTCGATACACATCCTCCATTTACCTCCTCCCTTCTTCACCATAACGACGTTGGAGACCCAGCCTGGATACTGGATCTTCGATACAAAGCCTGCCTGTAGGAGCTTGCCCACCTCGCGGATGGGCCCTTCCAGCTTGTCGGCGATGACCCTCCTCTTCTGGCGGATGGGGCGGGTGCCGGGGTCGAGGTTGAGGCGATGACAAGCCACATCCGCGTCGATCCCGGGCATTTCCGCGGCGCTCCAAGCGGAGACGTCTACGTTCTTCTGCACGCAAGCCAGAATCTCCGCTTGATCTTCCGGGTTGAGTCCTCCGCTGACCCGGACCTTCTCCACCACCCCTAGCCTCGAGGTCACCACCCGGCTAGGGGTGGTGGAGAAGGTCCGGGTCAGTGGAGGACTCAACCCGGAAGATCAAGCGGAGATTCTGGCTCTCGTGCAGAAGAACGTAGACGTCTTCGCTTGGAGCGCCGCGGAAATGCCCGGGATCGACGCGGATGTGGCTTGCCATCGCCTCAACCTCGACCCCGACACCCGCCCCATCCGCCAGAAGAGGAGGGCCATCGCCGACAAGCTGGAAGGGCCCATCCGCGAGGAGGTGGGCAAGCTCCTACAGGCAGGCTTTGTATCGGAGATCCAGTATCCAGGCTGGGTCTTCAACGTCGTTATGGTGAAGAAGGGAGGAGGTAAATGGAGGATGTGTATCGACTTTTCTTTACTTAATAAATCATGCCCTAAGGATTGTTACCCCCTGCCTAGAATCGACGCGCTGGTTGACTCAGCCGTCGGTTTTCCTGTGATGTCTTTCTTAGATGCTTTTTCAGGTTACCATCAAATCCGCATGCACCCCCCGGACATCAAAGATGTCTCCTTCATCACGGGGGATGGATGCTACTGTTATAAGATGATGCCGTTCGGGCTCAAGAATGCAGGTGCCACATACCAAAGGATGATGGACAGAGTCTTCCGCGAGCAGAAGGGAAGAAACTTGGAGGTTTATGTTGATGACCTCATGGTAAAGAGCCGAGACCTTGGGTCTCACCTCCGAGACCTTGAGGAGACGTTCGGGACCCTGCGGCGGTACAAGATGAAACTCAATCCCTTGAAGTGTGTCTTCGGGGCAAGCCGAGGAAAGTTCCTAGTCCACTTGCTCACCCCCGCGGGAGTGGAGCCTAACCCGGACAAGGTTAAGGCGGTAATGGAGTTGGGGTCGCCGAGGAACCCGAAGGAGGTTCAGAGCCTTACAGGGAAGTTGGCTGGGCTCGGCAGGTTCCTCTCCAAGGAGGGAGAAAAGTGTGCGCCATTCTTCAAGGTGCTACGGGGCAACAAGAAGTTTGAATGGACCCCGGAGTGCGAGGAGGCCTTCCAGGCTCTGAAAGAACAGCTCACCCAGACCCCTCTGCTCCAGGGGCCGAGGCCAGGAGAAGACCTATCCCTGTACCTGGGGGTAGGGTCCGAAGCAGTAAGTTCCGTGTTGATCCGGGAGGAGGGGAAGAAACAGTTCCCTATCTACTACGTCAGCCGAGTGCTGAGGAAGGCGGAGCTCCGGTACCCGATTCTGGAAAAGTTAGCCTTCGCATTGGTAGTGTCGGCTCGGAGGCTCCGGCCTTACTTCCAAGCCCATTCAATCAAGGTAGTGACGGACCACCCGCTCCGTAAAATCATGGAAGGGGTAGAGCACTCGGGAAGGTTGGCAAAGTGGTCCGTGGAGTTAAGTGAATTCAATGTCACGTTCGTGCCCAGAACGTCCATCAGGGCTCAGGCGGTGGCAGACTTCATGGCCGACTATGCGACCGAGGTGGGGGAGCACGAGCCACCTCCCCCAGAGGCATGGAAGATGTTGGTGGACGGAGCATCGGGAAAGTGCTCCTACGGAGGGGGGATAGTCCTGGTGAGTCCCCAGGGGACCCGGATTGAGCAAGCCTTAAACATCCATTTCCCAATTACCAACAACCAGGCTGAGTACGAGGCAATGATAGCGGGCCTTCGGCTGGCCCGGGAACTAGGGGTGCAGGACGTGGAGGTCTCAACGGACTCCATGGTGGTAGCATGCCAAATCAAGGGAGAGTTTGAAGCGAAGGACCCGACCCTCCTGCTATACCTGGAGAAGGTCAAGGGGGTCATCGGGCAGTTCCGCACCTTCTCCATCAAGCACGTGCCGAGGGAGGAGAGCACCCAGGCGGACCTCTTAGCCAAGTTCGGTCCCCGAGCGGGAGGGACGGCTTCGGAACTCTTCCGGCCCTCCATCGAGGAAGGAGAGTTGATGGAGGTGGATCAACGAGCCTCGTGGATAGATCCATTCATCACCTTCCTATCCTCCGGGAAGTTCCCTGGAGAGGGCGTGGACAAGAGGCGCTTCAGGTATAAGTCCGCCTATTACTCCTTGCATGCAGGAGGGCTATATAGGAAGACTCTCTCGGGACTCCTGGCCCGTTGTGTTTCCGAGGAGGAGGTTCCGAGAGTCCTGGAAGAAATCCACTCCGGGGAATGCGACAGTCACTCCGGGAGCCGGACCCTGGAGGGGAGGGTGTTGAGGCAAGGCTACTTCTGGCCCACTCTCAGCAATGACGCGGCGGAGTTCGCGAGGAAGTGTCCGAAGTGCCAGCTCTATGCTCCGCTCCAACTCCTCCCAGCTCAAAGGCTCCGGACCATCACGGCTCCCTGGCCCTTCGCCATATGGGGGTTGGACCTGGTCGATCCCTTCCCCCAAGCCAGCGGCCAGAGGAAGTTCCTACTGATCATGATCGACTACTTCTCCAAGTGGGTAGAAGTGAAAGCAATCGCTAAGGTAACCTCTCAGGTTGTAAGGAATTTTGTGTGGGGGGAGATAATTTGCAGGCACGGGCTCCCTCTAGCTATAGTGACGGACAATGGGCCGCAGTTTGCTAGTGAAGAGTTTGTTGGCTTCTGCACTCAGCTCGGCATTGACCTCAGGTTCGCATCGGTCCACCACCCGAGGAGCAATGGGCAGGTGGAGGCGGCGAACAAAATAATCGTTAACCTATTAAAAAAGAAAGTGGAGAACCTTCGGGGGAACTAGGTGGAACAGCTACCCTCCGTCCTCTGGGCCATGAGGACTACTCCGAATACCTCCACCGGGGAGACTCCGTTCAAGCTCTCTCACGGGTCCGAGGTCGTTCTCCCCATATAGTTTGAGGTAAAGACTCCCTGGGTGATCGCTGCGAGCGAGAGGGATGAAGAGTGGCTAGAAGATAACAATGCAGAGCAGAGGCTGTCTTTGGACCTGGTGGAAGAACTCCGGGACTTGGCCACCATCAGGCAGGAAGAGGTCAAGCGTCGGATGGCTCGATATTTTGACAAACATATCCGGATAAAGCACTTTCAGAAAGGAGAACTAGTCCTGAAGAAGGTCGATGCGGCCGACAGAGGGGCCGCGGTGGGTAAGCTTAACCCCAACTGGGGGGTCCATATATTATAAGCGAGGTGCTCAAGTCGGGGGGGTATCACCTCCAGGATGTGGAAGGGGTGCCCCTCGACCGAGCCAGGAGTGGGGATGATTTGAAACGATTTTACCCTTGAAAGCTTTATTATGTTGTTTACTGAATGTCTTACTCCTTTTTGTGATGCTTATAACTACTGCCATGCCGGGGTGACGAAGGTTGGATATGTTGGTGTTGGAATGCTCCAGATCGATTCCGTTCCCGGGTTCTCACCTAGACGGGGGGTTCGGGTTGATCTCTGGAGAGGCTGGCAAGGTTGGATATTTTGGTGCTGGAATGCCCCAGATCGATTCCGCTCCCGGGCTCTCACCTAGACGGGGGGTTCAGGTTGATTTCTGGAGAGGCTGGCAAGGTTGGATATTTTGGTGTTGTAATGCCCCAGATCGATTCCGCTCCCGGGCTCTCACCTAGACGGGGGGTTCAGGTTGATCTCTGGAGAGGCTGACAAGGTTGAATATTTTGGTGCTGGAATGCCCCAGATCGATTCCGCTCCCGGGCTCTCACCTAGACGGGGGGTTCAGGTTGATCTCTGGAGAGGCTGGCAAGGTTGGACATTTTGGTGCTGGAATGCCCCAGATCGATTCCGCTCCCGGGCTCTCACCTAGACGGGGGGTTCAGGTTTATCTCTGGAGGGGCTGGCAAGGTTGGATATTTTGGTGCTGGAATGCCCAGATCGATTCCGCTCCCGGGCTCTCACCTAGACGGGGGGTTCAGGTTGATCTCTGGAGAGGCTGGCAAGGTTGAATATTTTGGTGCTGGAATGCCCCAGATCGATTCCGCTCCCGGGCGAGAACCTAGACGGGGGGTTCAGGTTGATCTCTGGAGAGGCTGGCAAGGTTGGACATGTTGGTGCTGGAATGCCCCAAATAGATTCCGCTCCCGGGCTCTCACCAAGACGGGAGGTTCAGGTTGATCTCTGGAGAAGCTGACAAGGTTGGACATGTTGGTGCTGGGATGCCCCAGATCGATTCCGCTCCTGGGCTCTCACCTAGACGGGGGGTTCATGTTGATCTCTGGAGAGGCTGACAAGGTTGGATATGTTGGTACTGGAATGCCCCAGATCGATTCCGCTCCCGGGCTCTCACCTAGACGGGGGGTTCAGGTTGATCTCTGGAGAGGCTGGCAAGGTTGGATATGTTGGTACTGGAATGCCCCAGGTCGATTCCGCTCCCGGGCTCTCACCTAGACGGAGGGTTCAGGTTGATCTCTGGAGAGGCTGTCAAAAGGAGTCACGGTTTGAAGGTAACAGGTTGAGGTGTTAAAGCCAGAGGGGCTTCGTTCGCAAAATTGAAAGGGTTGAGGCTGGTAAGGCCTAAGGTAGCGGGTCGAGGTGCTAACGCCAGGGAGGCTTGGTTCGCAGGATGCCAAATGTCTGAGGTTGTCAAGGTCGGGTTCGCCAGGCAGTATCCGCGGGCGGCAACAGTTCGGGCTCGCGAAATCCATAGAAGGAGATACTTGGCGAGGCGAGCCCAGACACGCGCATTCGCGAGCCCCCCGGGAGCACTACCGCGTAACAACTAGTCATGAGATAAGAGTTCAAAAGAAAAAGATCTAATGCAAGTGAAAAATAAACTCGAGCATGCTCATAAATACTAACAAAAAATCATAACTATCATTCCCCAAGATTCTTCTATGTTCGGCGGCGATCTCGCCAGCTCAAAAAGAATAATATACATTCGAAGGAAAGAGAAGAGAAGGGAGGCTAAGGGGGCTCATTTTGGGGGGCCCTCGCCATCCTTGCGAGCCCCCAACCATGGCGCCAACTCAAAGAGATCCGGGCAGACGTCTTCGACTGTGAACTCCATCGCGTCTTCGGCTAGGAGACCCGCGTTCTTGAGAGTCGTGAAGACGAGGTTGGCGACCTCTTGTGCATCTTGCCGCCTCTGGTCTTCGCTCTCGGGAACCCTCTGTTGAGACCCGGCTCGCCCAGGAGAAGGGGGTAGCACGCTGCGAATCAGCTCGTCCACCCGAGCCTTCAGCATGATATTCTCCAGCTCTAGCTCGCCGTTGCGAGCGAGAAGTTTGGTTGCTGTGTCGGCATCCTGGAAGTTAATACCAAATAAGTTATGCGAAGACCGGGGGTCGCGAACAGCTAAGAGAGGGGGCCCAGGGTCGCTTACCATCTTGCCCTGCATCCCGGCGAGAAGGCTTTCCGACGCCGTCTCTCTCTCCTTAAGGCCTTTGATCTCATCACGAGCTTTCTTAAGCTCCTCCCTGTATGCGCGGATATCACTGTCCGCCTGCAGGTAACGGCGCCCCGCCATATGTGCGAGCTCCGTCGAGCGAAACTGAGCTCGCATGTCTTCGTAGACCAGTTGCCTTGGCCCCATCTCTTTAAGGGCGGCGGCGTCCTCGCGGCCGTATAAGCCGAAGGCGATAGAAAACGCCTCCTCCCCGGCCTTACCAAGCTCCACCCAGGAGGGGTGAAGGGTGGAGCAGGAAATCCTGTTGGCATCAGGATCCCAAGCGAGCAGGGGCTCGCCGAGGGAATCAGAAACCTTCTCGCCTAGGCCGAAGTTCTTGTGACCCTTGGGTTGGGGGGTTGCGGAAGAGCTCCCAGCGCCCTGGCTCGCCAAGGGGTCCGGCTGTTTCGCAGGGGAAGGGGGCGAGCCGTCGGTCTCGCTCAGATCAACGACCGCGCTCTTGTCTTTAACAACAAGGGTTTTCCCCTTCGACTTCTTGAAAGAGGATTGCGAGCCGAGCCGGCTCGCAGACGGAGGTCGCTTCTTGCCGGACCCAGTGGTAGGAAGATCGCGGCAAGCCTCTGCCGCCGCCGTCGCGAGCGTGTCTGCCGTAAGTGTGGTGCCTTGCGCGTGCGGAGGATTGACGGGGACGTCACGCTCGCCTGTAGAATAAGAGCGTTAGACAAAGCGAAGAAGGAAAAAAGGTAGGGCGAAAGCGAGCCATACCTTCCCCTTGAGGAACCACGAGTAGCGAATCGACGTTGCGCCTCAGGTGGGCGACTTCGAAGTTTTTCCCGGAAAGGTAGTGGAAGAGTTTGGCGTCGGCGCCGCTCAGCGAGCTCGGAGGGCGGTAGGTGGCGTCGTCCCGTTGAAGAGGGGTGAAGTGGAGGTTGCCGAAGGGTCCCTTCACCAAGATGAACTTCTGAGTCCAGTAATGACTCTTGTTCACCGTCTCGCAGACGGTGACATGCTGACTCGCAAAATAAGTGGTCCCGTCCCGGAAGGCGCGGAAAGAGAACACTTTGCGGAAGACGAGGAGGCTGAACTCGATCCTCTCCTCCCGCATATAACTAGCGAATGCGACCACGTCCGTGATCGCATTCGGGGTCAGCTGGCTCGGCAACACCCATAGTACCGTAGCACATGCAAGGAACAAAGGAAATGAAAAAAAAAAATTGCGAGAGCGAACAGGGAGCGGCGAGAGGGCTAAGCGAAGTACCTGACAAATTTCAGGCCATAAGGGGAGTCGCAACCCATTCTCAAAGTGAGCGATGGGGATCGCGAGCTCGTCGGCCCCGGTCTCGCTCAACGTAGCCTTCTCGCTTGGACAGCGAGCCGAATAGCCCTCCGGGAGATAGCGATCCACGGCATATTTGTATTCCTCCGCAGTGAGGTTCGCACAGAAGAAGTCGTGAGCTTGGAATGCTGAGGCGCATCTGGCTCGCCCCTCGCTCTCGCCATCTGCTCCCATTGAAGGATTTGTTCGCAGCGAGCCGGGAAGAAGCAACCTGCAAGTAGCGAACGCGAGCACGAGCTTGCGAGAACAGAAATGAGCGTAGAGGCGAGAGGATTTGGGAAATAAATGCGGCGGATGGAAAAGTGAATCCGAACTATTTATAGGAAAATAGGATGGGCACATGATTCGAAGCGTCGGGAGTGCGGATAGTGAAAATAAAGTAGATTTTTACTCGACAAGACTACAGCCTTGCGAGCCCGGGCTCGCCACTGCGCGGTAATTGAGCCCCGCCTGAAGCCGGCCCGTGAGGGAAGGAGGCTTAAGCGCGACGTCGCCCAGAAGTTCGCGAGCGCTCCACGAGGGCAATCATATCAAACACGGCGAACATGCAGAATAAGTCACAGGAGCATCACAGATAAATAAAGGGCGAGATAAAAAATGATAAAAGGCGAGTCACGATGGACTCGCAAATATTACCACACCATAGGTATCGTTCAGCAGAAACATCATGAGAGAAATGAAAACAAGGGGACAGCAAAAATAAATCCACGGCAGGCTCAGGGGTAAGGAAGCCATTTCCAGCGACCCCGGCCTCGCTTCCCCGCGCACGGCGACACTCTCGGATAGTGGTATTCGCGAAGTACTTTGAGCTCGCGCAGGATCAGGTGTGCTTGGTCCTCACCCCGCGAGATGTGCACGCCGGGCGAGGTAGCGTCCGCGTGAGTCACCGGCCCAGCCTCGGCGAGGAAGCGCGCATTCGCGTCCTCCACGGTGGCGAATCTCTTGTTGAAGGAAGCCCGGTCCGCATCATACCGCTCCTCCAGCTCGCGCAGCATCATACCATGCTTCTGAAGCACCTCTGACACCCGTCTCTTCATCCGCGCGGGGTCGCCCGGGTCGCCCAAGAAGTCATCGATCTGGCTCGGCGAGGGCGGCGGTGACATCTCCACCCTCCTGTGCTCTGACTCAGGCGTGGCTTCTGAAATTTCTGCGAAGGAAGAGTTAGTAGGATCAGGGGACGGGAGAGAAAGTGAGCTCGCACAGATGTACTAACCTTGGGAGAAGGAGGGCTCGCGACGTTGTTTGCGAGAGGACTCCGGCCGACCCTTGAAGTTTTCGCGGAACCCTCGAACGTTGGGTTTCCCAAGACCAGGGGGATACACCACCCTCTCCGCGACCTGGGCGCCGTCGAGAAGCGAGCCGCCTGGGCTTCGCCTGCCCACAATGCCGAAGCCCGGGGTCTCCACTTTAGCCTTAGGCGGAATCGGCGAGCGCGCCGGTGTGGAGCCCCTCTTCTCAGGGCTCGGCGGGGGGGGGGGGGGGGTGTCTGCATAAGCCATAAGCGCGTGGATATCGCAAAAAGACATGAGCGGGGATAAAGGAAGAAGGTACTTATGACTTACGGGGTTGCGAGAGAGGCGCCTGTTGGGTTGAGGTCCCAACCCCAGCGACTAGCGATCCCAGCCTCGCTGGGGACGGGGCACGAGAAGAGGTCAGTGTAAGGCCCGCCATGCGTTCCTCAGGTGGAGGATTCTGCGAGAGGAAAAGGAATATGTAGGGAGTCGATATAAAGAATTTAGACGAAGAATACTTGTTGCGCGAGCCCGGTATTCGGCGGCGGGGGCGAGGCAGGAGGTGACGACACGTCCTCCCCCTGCGACCTTCTAACCGTCTTGGCTTTCTTGGTCTGGGGAGAAGGGGAGGTGGCAGGGTTGAACATCCAGGCGTTGCGCTCGGCGGCCTGGGCCTTCGCCATCTCCCTGGAAGCCTTCAATCGATCCCGCGCGCTCTGCTTGGAAGACATTCTGAAGGAAGAGTGTTTTCAGCGAGGAAGAGGGAGAAGGAAAGGCTTGATCACTAGCCACGGTGGACGGTATTTATAGTTTTGGGCATGGGACCCACCAAAAGATTCCCGCCACGTCAGCAGAATCGGCGAACACCAGGGGTTGGATGTTTCTTCGCGAGCTTAGGACAACCTCGCGAAGAGCGGGGATTATGTACAACCCCGATGTTCGCCAGGAAGAGTCAGACGGCTCACACCCAAGAAAGCGAGCCGAGATGGGCGAACCCCGGTGAGGCGAGCCAAGGAAAGGAGGGAGACTCCACAAGCGAACGAGCCGGGACAGGCGAGCCCGCCTAGAGTATGTGCGGATAGCAATTCTGGGGCTCGCCAAGGTAAGACAGGCGAGCCCGCCTAGAGTATGTGCGGATAGCAATTCTGGGGCTCGCCAAGGTAAGACAAGCTAGCCCGCCTAGAGTATGTGCGGATAGCAATTCTGGGGCTCGCCAAGGTAAGACAGGCGAGCCCGCCTAGAGTATGTGCGGATAGCAATTCTGGGGCTCGCCGAGGTAAGACAAGCTAGCCCGCCTAGAGTATGTGCGGATAGCAATTCTGGGGCTCGCCAAGTTAAGACAGGCGAGCCCGCCTAGAGTATGTGCAGATAGCAATTCTGGGGTTCGCCGAGGTAGTGCCGGCGAGCCCGTCCAAAGAAGGCACGACTAACCCAGGAGCGGAGCTCGCGGGGAAGGTGCAAGGGCGAGCCAGTTCGCCCAGCAAGGGCTTGTAGAGAAATTCCCGGTGGTCTGCGGCTAGCTCCTCTGGACAGCGGGGTTTGGCTGTTAGCAGACCAATCCGGTGTGCGGATAGTAAGAATGGACAGCGGGATTTGGCTATTGACAGACCACAAAACTAAAATATATAAATAGACCTTAAAGGGCACCTTGGAGGGGACCGGTTCGAAATCTTTGAGTCTTCTTCTCTCCTTTGGTCGCTTTGGTTTGGGCTCTCTAGCTCTCCAAGGTGCCCGAGTCTTAGCTTTTGCTTGGGAGGGGAAGCGCTCAACGATCTTCCGGGTTAGTGGAGGGACCTCCTCGCTAAGACCAGGGTCTTTGTTCTTTGTCCGAGTTATCTGCCCACCTCTTCCGAGGGACCGGTAAGGGCTAGCTGCCCCTCAACTCGTTGAGGGCCCCGAGCTCCACAAGAGACCGACAAATCGGTTTCAACAAAAGCGACCTAAGGAGGGAAGAAGGCT
The DNA here is from genome assembly GCA_033032865.1 of Dactylorhiza incarnata. NCBI lineage: Eukaryota > Viridiplantae > Streptophyta > Magnoliopsida > Asparagales > Orchidaceae > Dactylorhiza > Dactylorhiza incarnata. The sequence goes on along the minus strand of JAWHQI010000157.1, from coordinate 4,078,510 downwards.
CAAAGATTTCGAACCGGTCTTCTTCCAAGGTGCCCTTTAAGGTCTATTTATAGATTTTAGTTTTGTGGTCTGTCAATAGCCAAATCCCGCTGTCCATTCTTACTATCCGCACACCGGATTGGTCTGCTAACAGCCAAACCCCGCTGTCCAGAGGAGCTAGCCGCAGACCACTGGGAATTTCTCTACAAGCCCTTGCTGGGCGAACTGGCTCGCCCTTGCACCTTCCCCGCGAGCGGAGCTCGCGAACTCCTGGTTTAGCCGTGCCTTCTTTGGGCGGGCTCGCCGACACTACCTCGGCGAACCCCAGAATTGCTATCCGCACATACTCTAGGCGGGCTCGCCTGTCTTACCTTGGCGAGCCCCAGAATTGCTATCCGCACATACTCTAGGCGGGCTAGCTTGTCTTACCTCGGCGAGCCCCAGAATTGCTATCCGCACATACTCTAGGCGGGCTCGCCTGTCTTACCTTGGCGAGCCCCAGAATTGCTATCCGCACATACTCTAGGCGGGCTCGCCTGTCTTACCTTGGCGAGCCCCAGAATTGCTATCCGCACATACTCTAGGCGGGCTCGCCTGTCCCGGCTCGTTCGCTTGTGGAGTCTCCCGCCTTTCCTTGGCTCGCCTCACCGGGGTTCGCCCATCTCGGCTCGCTTTCTTGGGTGTGAGCCGTCTGTCTCTTCCTGGCGAACATCGGGGTTGTACAGTTTCAACAAGTGTTCTATTCTTTTTCACAACCACTCCATTTTGCTGTGATGTTCTAGGAGCAGAAAAACTATGGTTGATCCCTTTATCTTTACAGGATTCATTCAATGAGACTCTGTTCCATGATCACTTTTGATCATAACCACAAAAGTGTTGATCTCATTTTGAATTTACTTGGTGAAAGTTGTGAGGGTTTTGAAGGTTTCAAATTTAAATTTCAAAAAGAACACTCAAGTATATCTTGAGTAGTCATTCATATTTACAAGTGAATATGATTTCCTCCTAAACTACTGACAGAGATGAGACCAATGCTATCCATATGTAAAAAGTGTAGGATAATTGGAGAACTATCATGAGTTTTACTCTTAAATAAAACTTTGGTTTGCTTACCCAGCTGTCAAGCTTTACAAGATTTCTCTCTAACATATTTTGCACTTGGTAAGCCTTTTATTAAGTTATTTTTTAGCAAGCCTAGACAAATACTTAATATTAAAGTGTGCACGTCTTCTATTCTATAATTCACGACCATAAATAGAGAAATTAAAGAAACATCCCTCACTAGTATTGGAATAAAAATCTACAAGATAAATATTATCTTTCCTCATACCTGAGAAGACAATGACTTCACTGTCATTGTCAATGATTCAACTCCTGTCTTAAGTGACATTACTTTATATCCTTTATCACATAGTTGACTTATGCTTATGCGGATATGTTTCAGCCCTTCCACATAAGTAACCCGTGTAAATGTGTTTGTCTCTGAAATGATTTTGCCATTTCCTTTGGTTTGACCACAACTTGAGTCACCAAAGATAACTTTGGGACTGTCCTATAGCTTAAAGTCAGCCAATAATCTTTTATCTCTGGTCATGTACCACTGTTGAGGCCTAGTGGCCCTGAGGCTTTCCTGCATACAGATTTACACATTATTGTGAACTCAATGTGACTTAGGTCCACAATTATTGAATGATCTTTTAATCCAAACCCTTGACTTTCTAGGATGATAAACATCATTGGAATTAGTGTTTGGATTGTACCATCAATCATTCATAAAATGTCTTACTTTATTGCAATAAAAACATTCAAACATATTATACATGCTCTTTCTCTTAGGAGCAATAAAAGTAGAAATGTTCTCGGGTCTATTTCTCTGAAACATTATGGTAAACCCGGTAGAAATTCGCCAGCATTATTCGACGATTCAGGATGACTTTGTCGATAACTATTCGAAGAATCTTCAACTAGTCTTTTAATATTATTCGATGATCATCGAATAATATTTTCTGCAAGATGAATCATGGAGTTTCTTCTTTGCATTGGAGATTCTCCAAGGATTCCATCTTTGGTAGCTGTGACTTTCATGGTTATAAGCTTAGTAATATTTCTCCTTACATTATTCCTAATATTGAAGCTTCTCTCCATCATAGACTTAGGACAACATTCTTGAGATTTCTCTGGAATGTAGACTCATTTGTCATTGATGAAAATGATAGATTTCTTCCAGGCAGGTGCAATACATGGATCCCCTTCCATTGATGGATCAACATCAGGTCCCAATCGCTTAAATCCGTTAGATAAATTTTCAGTCATGGACTTCATTTGCTTACTCCTTCCATTTAAAGTGTCTTCAAATTCTTTTGCCTTTGTTAGCTTATCATCGAGCTTATTGATTTGATGAAGAGCATCATCAAGTTTCTTTTGTAGACCATTTTTCTCTTCCTGCAGCTTCATAACCTTTTCATTCGAGGGGCTGACTGTTTCCAAGTTTTCCTCCAGTTTTTGGTTTCAGCCGTAAGAGTAGAATATTCCTGCAGAAGGACCTTGATTCTTCTCACCACATCTAGTTTTGTTAGCATTTCCTATGCCATTAGACACTTGCTCTATGAAGCTTCTTCTTCATTGCCAGACCAAGAGGTGCTGCCAGATTCAGTCTCATTTCATGTGTCTGCAACTAGACTTCTTTCTTTATACCCCTTCCTCTCTTCTTATTGCCAGATCTGCTTCTTGACTCCTTATCTTTTTTTCTTTGTCAGATCTTCTGTGTTTTTCTTTCTTGCACCCAAGACAGTAAGACACTCGGGGGCAATATGACCTGGTTTCCTGCATGTGTAACAAATAATTTCAGTTGAAGATGATTTATCATACCTTGATTTATATCTGGGTCTTCATTCTCTTTTTCTGAAATCATTTGCTTTTATCCACTTCTTGAATCTTTTTGCAACAAAGCTCACCAGTTCATCATCAATGACGAGTATAACCTTATCAATTACATTTAGTGCAACCAATTTCTCTTTGAGTGATTATTTCTTTCTCATTCTGTTCAATCTCTCAAATTGTTTTGAGGAGTTCATATGCTAACAACTTCCCAAGGAGGGTATTAATTGTTATTTCCTTGTAACATCTGGATTCCTTAATAGCCCGCAACTTAGAGTCCCAAGACCATGGAAGCATTGAAGTAGTTTGTCATTGATCTCAGTGGTGGAGATTTCTTTATCCAGCCATCTGAGTTCACTCTCTATTATTGATGGGGATCACCACACAGATCGTGTTCCATCGGAGCCTACTAGAGTATATAGCGTCAAAGGCATTGATCAAAGTTCCCTTTTTGACGATCAGAGTCCGTATGCTCGCTGTTTTATGATTTTTGGGATTTATATTTTATTAGTGTATAATTAGAAGGTTTAGGCACCCATTAACCAAAGATGATCATGGTCTTTCATAATGGATGCCCAAACCATCTAACCTTATATATGGGTGTTAGGGATGCAAGAAATTCATTCAGGTTCTGGATCTCTTCTTCCTCTAAGGCGGTGGAACACTGCTGTGCCAACACCGTTCCCCTTGGTGCCTACTCTGTGGGTAAGTCTTGTTTCATTTCTTGTTTGTTTCAACCGACCAACTCCCCGCATTCCCACTTCACGCGATTCCCCTCTCCCTATTTTCCTGTCTCCCAGCATAACCCTTCACCGCACCTGCTCCTCCATCCCCGACTCCACATCAACGCCCGATCCCCCCGCTCCACTGACCCACGTCGATCCTACATCTTCCTCGTCGCTCTGCAAGTCACGCCCCTACCTCCACTAGCTACTTTCCTAGCCACCACCGCTCCCCACCGACCAATCAGCTTCCGCCGCCTCATGCCGCTTATTCCCCTACTTCCACTATTCCTCCCGAGCCTTCCCAGCTTCTCCATCCTCGACCTCCCTCACCGACGCCTATTCATACTCCGTCGATCCACACCAAGCCCCCCCCCCCCCCCCCCCCCCAGCTGAGCAACCCTCCATCCCGACCCTCCTCCCTCAAAGCAACAGTCCTATTCCCCCTTCAGCTACACCCCACAACAGTCAGTTACCTCCTGGCATCCACCGAGCATCTCAAGACAAGCCTAACACTTGTGAGTTTTGTAGTTTTGGTTGCTTTGTTTCTTTATTATACACAATGAGTTTTTGTATTTAATGGAACTTGGCTCTTAATTATTTGTCTTCCATATCAATCAATATAGATTATTGGGCTCATTTGCTTGGTGTTCTTGTGTGTGCACCCCAATCAGGGAAGAACATAACTCGTTTTTTTTCACTATAGCTGCAAACTGCTGTGAATCTTGTTAAGTTCTTATTAATTAATTATTAATCTGCTAATCTGCCGAAAAAAGTAATGCATTCATTTAGTTTCAGGTTGCATTCATTTAGTTGCAAGTTGGACTCGTGTGTTGATTTGCGCCAGACATTACATCATAAGGGCCCCAACATACTCACCTAGCCTACCGTGCATCGATCATCCTGAATTTTTGGTACATTTCAGAGACACTTTCTTCAACTTCTTTCTTGCCTCTCTCATCAAGACTCCCTTCCACTATTCTCAAAATGGATTCCCAGATCTCCTTGATAGATTTGCATTCAACTACCCTTTGATAGATGTCATCAAACATGGTGGACACATTTATTTCTTTGACAGCACATGACCTAGCCTTTCTGTCACATTCACTCCACTCAGATTTATGCCTGAGAATTTCTCTTCCCATGATATTGTCTACTTTTGGTGAGAATGTAGGGACTTGTGACAACGGTGTCAAAATAGTCTCATCAATAGAGTTCATGTAAGACTTACAAAGTGCAAACATTTCTAGATTGCACTTTGGCGGTCTGGATGTTGATGCATAATCTCTTATCTGAGAATTGTTTATGATTGAGTGATATCAAACTTAGTATTCTTAAGAGTATATGGTCTTGGTGGTGTTACCCTTTAAAGATAAATCTATCTCTGATACCTATTGAAAGTGCAGAATATGTGAGAATATTAAATGATTACACTCTAGAGGGTGCGGGTGTCTGCCCAAATTCCGCCATACTCCTGTCAGCAGGTCAAGGGAGGAAATAACCTTCTCCGCCTTAGCCAGATGGGTCTCACTGACACCCAAACTGGATCTCGTTGACGCTCGGATTGGATCTTGCCAACCATCGTGCATGATCTCTCCATCCCTTGCATTGGATCACGCCGGCCATCCCGGCTTCTTGTACTTAGTATTTTTTCTACATTTTTTAAGCGGGCAACCCGTATTTTTAGAGGTTGCTCGCAGGAAGTGCCCCACGTCTATAAATAGATGTGAACAGTAGCTAGAAAGACATGGAAATCCGAGCCAAAAAGCCCTTGAACTCGCGCAACCTAGGAACGGTTCTCGTGAGCACTGCTTTAAATGTCCATGTCCGACATTTCGGCCGACATGTCGTTTTTGAGGGTAAAACGATATTTTTTTCTAAAAAAATAGATTTCCTTTTGTAAAATATAGGCCGACATATCCGATTTGTTCCGATATATTAGTTGACACTACTTTTGAACATATCGTCCTATATTTTATTTTATATTATATTAGCAATATATGTTTAAATCTTTTGTAAGTACTTATTATCTATGCTTAAATTGAGGACCTATTATTTTGTTCTCTTTAATGTGTTATTCTTATAATCAAAATTTTAAATTATTTTTCACTATTATCTTTCTTATTTTGTATTTCAAAAATATTAAAACTTTTAAATATTTATTTGCTGATTATTTTATATTTTTAACATATATTTGTTAAGCGTGAAAAGACTTAAAATTAATCAAAAATATTTAGCTTTTTTTTTTCTACAAAAATTAGTGGTGTAAATATGTATAATATTAAATATATTTTACAAAGTATTTATTTGTACTTGTTAATAATAGTTATAGTGTGCTAGTAATATTTTATTTTGGATACTTTTTGAATTTATTTTAGAATATGCATGACTCAATGTTCATAAACTTGTTATGCTAATTTATTTAATTTTAGAACATATAATTATACTTAGTATACATAAGAAATAATTTTTTTTATTTACTAGATATGAAGATATGATATTTTAAAATATCTCCTACATGTCTCTACTTCCGATATCCGACATTTAAAAACTTAATCCGATATGTTGCCGCATTCATATTTACAATCTTGCCCGTGAGTACCCTCTTTTCAGGGCCATCGAGCTCTCCTGTAATTCAGTTGTAACCATCTTTTTCAATAAATACGGATCACACACAACTAAAGTTCGCGTTGTGCGAAGCCTGGCCTCGCCGCAAGAAGCTTCCTCTTTTCTCATCTTTCAGAGGTCTCGGTTTCCCGGTATTCAACGATATTCCCTTCAGATATCTTGACTCCGTCCGATAGTCAGAGATACTGTGGTTCCTCGCTTAGTCCCCCGATCTAGCGAAACCTCTTTCTAGAGATCTCGCGCCTCCATTCGCAGCTTAAGTATCCAATCACTCGCAGTCTCCAAACCCCTTCTTTGATTTTAGTGTTGTGGACTTGGCGGGGGGGGGGGGGGGGGGGGGGGGGGGGGGGGGGGGGGGGGGGGGGGGGGGGGGGGGGGACAATTTTCACCATAACAGAACGAAAACGCAACCTTCATATCCAAGTGATCGAAGAACGTCTGTGATGACGGGTCGTGATTTGTGCAGAAAGACTCCTGAGGGACTTCGCCGAGACCCTGAAGCAGCCCTTAGGGAAGAGTTCAATCTCTGATTTGATCACCTGTCATCCTCAGTCGCCCAACTGTCTGATCAGATCACCTTTGTGGTCAGGGTAATCACAAACCCTGACAATCGCTCTCTTGTTCTCGAAACCGCTCCCCGGCTGCGAACCGAGGACATAGATCTCGCCAACGAGAGGCGAGAGCATTTGAGGGCGGCGGCGAATACAAGTCCGTGAGCACTCGATTATGATGTATTTGCCAGCCCCTAGAGGAAGATGAGGAGCCCTCTCCTTTCTCCAATTACGTCCGATGGGAACCTATCCCAAACGGATTCAGAGAGCCTCACCTCCCTCGTTTCACCGGGAGGGAGGACCCTTCTGCCACCTGTAGGCTTTCGAGTTTGCTACCTCTATGCGAACTCTGACTGACGGGGTTCGTTGCAAGCTGCTTGCAACATCTTTTGATGGCAAGACAAGGGAATGGTTTTACAAGCTACCAACCCCGTCAGTGAATTCCTTCCGAGATCTGCAGAGGGAACTTCTCTCAAGCTTTGCTACATCAAAAAAAAAACGAAAGAGTGGTCCTCATGTCTTCTTCCAAATAATGCGAGGACCCACTGAAACCCTGAGACACTACATTGATAGGTTCCAGGAGGAGATCCTTGGGATCCACGACGTGGATCCAGCGATATACCAAGTCTCCTTGACCTTCGGCCTTCGGGAAGACCTATTTAAATTTGAAGTGAGTAAGAAGCCGCCAACTTCTTACGTAGAACTTATCAACATGGCAAATCACTTCATCGAGGGAGAGATGACCAGTCCTTATCTCATCTCCTCCCTCACCCACCTGATCCGCCAGTGGAGAGGAGAGAATTCATCCACTCGACCCCCTATCGCTCCCCATCACGCTTCAAAGTGCCGCCAAGAGTTCTTTCCGCCTCCACCACAACGCGGGAAGAACTTCCACCATCCGCGACCGCCTCCACAACCACATTAATTTCAACAGATGAGGCCACATCGTCCTCGTTTCCCTTCAAGGAACAAGCAACATCCTCACCCTCCAGTTGATATGTCATCATCACGGGCTCGCTCCGTGCGATATGATGATGATCAAGAAGAGTACATAGATCTCATTCTTCCAATGGAGAAGGTTGTCAAGATCTTGTAAAACAACCCGGTTTTAAGAGGCCTCTGCCTCTCAGAGCTGGATATGAGAATAGGAATCAACACCTCTACTGTCAATTCCATCGGGATGTGGGACATGACAAGGAAAGTTGTAGTGCTCTTCGTGACCTCATTGAAAAAATGCTAAAAGAGGGAAAGCTCAAAGAGCTCGTCAACCACAAAACTGATAGTCAACTCACTTCCTCCAAGGGGAAGGAAGTGGTGGAAGTTCCAGAGCTCCGATGCGATTGCATCAAGTAGGAGGACATCGGCTCCCTAGGGAGCATAAATTATGTCTCTGAATGCGTGGAGTTTGAGGACACAGGTTCCTTAGGCCTCATTCACTTCATCCATGGAGTTGGCCTCAAATCCTCCAAAAAGTCAAGCACCAAGAGGATCCACCAATGGGAAGTTGCGTCCACCTCTCTGCCCGTACCACCTAGGGGGGGGGGGGGGGAGGGGGAGGTTACTTTCGGAGAAGACCTCCTCAAGTCTGCCAATCCGTTTCACAATGCAATCGTTATAAAGGTGGCGCTTGATTACTACACGATGTCGAAAATTTTGATTGACACCAGTAGTTCGGTGGATGTCCTCTTCAAGCCTGCGTTTGACCCGATGAAGACGAAAAAACAACTCCGGGCTTGCGATGCACCATGTATGGTTTTGCAGGAGAGAAGGAAATAGAGGGGAGCGTTAGCCTTTTCGTCACACTCTGCGGAATCACAAGGCAAGAGACCTTTTTGGTGGTTGATGCCCCCTAGTAGTACAACGCCATCTTTCACAGGCCGTTGCTGAATGAATACCAGGCCATCGTCTCAACATTCCACCAAGTTCTGAAATTCCCTTTGGAGGGAAAGCAATCCGGGGTTTGGAGTGATCCTCACATTGCAAGGAAGTATTACATAAGCGCGGTCAATATGATCGACACATACATTCCCCCAAGGGACATGAAGCCATGGAGGTGGAAGGCCTTCAAATCGAGGAAGAATGAGAACCTACGACGGAACCCGCCAAGGAGGAGCTTACAAGGGACGATGCACATCTGGAGGCTGCCCAGGAGGTTCAAACCATTCCGGTTGCAGCAGGGGACGAAGATATGACACTTTCCATAAATGCTGAACTGAAAGAAGAAGACAAAATGATGTTGATCCAATGTTTTCTCCATATCCTGGATATCTTTGCATGGCCTGCCGCCGACATGCCTGGGGTAAACCCCGATGCCGCATGCCATCGCCTCAACATTGATCCCCGCTTCAGGCCCTTTAAGCAGAAAAAGAGAGCGGTTGCAACAACCTTGGCAAAACCCATTCGGGAGGAGGTGCAAAAACTTCTCAAAACCAACATCATTAGAGAAATTCAGTACCCTGAATGTGTGTCAAACATTGTAATGGTGAAGAAAGCCAATGATAAGTGGCGTATGTGTGTCGATTTTATTAAACTCAATAAAGCGTGCCATAAAGATTACCACCCATTGCCTCAGATAGATTCCCTAGTTGATTTTGCTGTTGGGCTTTCTTTCATGAGTTTTCTAGACGCTTTTTCGGGTTATCATCAAATACGTATGCACACACTCGATATCCCACACACTCCGTTTATCACAAACGACGAGTGTTATTGTTACCGCGTCATACCTTTTGGTTTAAAGAACGCGGGTGCTACATGTACAACCCATATTCGCCGAGGGTGGCTCAGCCAGACCACGTCAGAAAATAGACAACAGTTGAAGTCCAAAGAAGCCCCAACAAAGAATTTCAAAAGATAAACATAGGGATCGAGTTCCCTCTAGCTCTCGCCCATACGCGAGGGCTCGGTTAAACTCACCCATAGGAGAGATCTCCCCTGATCTCGCCTATTGGCGAGGACTCTTTCCAAGTCGCCTACTGGCGTGGCCCTCGATATCTCGACGGAGTAAGCTCGCGAGACCAATTTCTCATGGGCGAGATCCTTTTAAGCGGTACTAATCGTCTCATTGAGCTCCTCTCACCTGCCTGACGGTCAAGTATTTTGCGGAAGCGGTTATTCGCAAACCAATACCCACCCTTTAGATTGTCTATAAATAGAACCCCAAGGGTATAAGAAATGGCACGCTACCCCCCCCCCCCCCCCCCCCCCCCCCCCCCCCCCCCCCCCCCCCCCCCCCCCCCCCACCAAGCTTCTCTTTTATCAAGTCCGTGCCTTCCTTGTGCCTAGCTCAACTTTTGGCTTTGGGAGAGAAAGTTCCTATAAACTTCCGGGTGTGTGGCGGGACCTTCTCGCTGCAACACGTGGGTCTTGTTTGTAGGGAATCATGTCTCTCTCTCTCTCTTCTTCTCTCTTCTCTTTCTTGCTCTTGCATCCGATCTGTGGTGTTAGGCCGCATGATCAGTAACTTCGAGCTATCTCTCAGGTTCAACTTTGTGAGCTGTTTTTTTGGTTCCAACACTTTTGGTGCGGTGAGTGTGGACCGTAGCTTGAGGAATAAATTCTTACGATAAAACGTCATGGCTCAAGATGGAGAGCATGAGAATGAGCTCGACAACTCGCAAGTTGAAAATGAGTCTGTCACGCAGGCTGATTTTGCGGATTTTAGCTGGAGGATGGAGGATATGTTACTGGCTCTGCTTGCTCCTCGCGCCGAGTTCACGACAACCTCGCCTCGCCATGCCACTTCTTCTGAAGAAGGCGAGCCGTCTCGGCGATCTGGCAAGGAGGTCTCCTATGAAGAGCTAGAGCGACTTCAACAGTCGCGAGGTCCCCCAACGAGCTCACATGGAATTCATTTTCGCAAGTTCGAACCCCGGACGAGTTCCCAGGGAGCTCGCTTTCGCGAGCTGGAGCCAGATCGCCGCCCGCCAGCTCGCCAGTATAGGTCTACCAGTCCGTTCTGCGACCAAATCTTGCCTGCTCCGGTTCCGGAGGGGTTCAGAGAGCCCACTTTGAGTTATTATATAGGGAAAGATGACCCCATTCAGCACCTGCAATGGTTCGATGATGTTGTCTCTATCCGAATCATGCCGACGCTTTTAAGTGCAAACTCTTCACAATTACCTTCAAGGGAAAGACAAGAGACTGGTTTCCTCAGTTGCCGATAGGCTCCATCTACTGCTTCGAGGATTGCGTCGTGGGCTGATGTTGCGCTTTGCGACACCCAAGTAGAGGAAGAAGGGCCCGATGACCCTCTTCCATCTCATTCAAAGGGCCAACGAGACTTTGAGAAGTTATATCGACCATTTTCAGGAAGAAGTCCTGAACATTCAAGAAGTGGGCTGTTTCACTCTGCAACTTGCACTCTCCTTCGGCTTGTAGGAAAGTCTCTTCAAGCTCAAAGTTAGCAGAGATCCTCCAGTGTCTTACGAAGATTTGATCGACCGTGCGGGCCAGTTCATAGAAGGGATAAATACGAACATCAGTTTTTTAGCCATGCATACAAGGCTAACCAGAGCAGAGGAAGTCAAGACCCCGGAGGGGGGGGGGGGGGGGGGGGGGGGGGGGGGGGATGGAGCAAAAGAGGCAAGGAGAGCCGAGGAGGCAGGAAATGAGGAGGCTATTCGTGGCTCCGGAGAATAGGAGACCTAACAGGAGGTTTCAGGTCCCGGTGAATAGGCCTCTGTGGAGGCCGACAGGAAGACCCAATCCTATAAGACCTGTGAGAAGTTTCTCCCCAGAGCGACAAGCTCGTTTCAACCCTCTCGAAAGGCAGCTGGGAGGTGGAAGGCAAAATAGGTCCCTCTTCCCGAGATGCCATGTCAATTGCTCCCCAAGGAGCAATGCCCCAGAGAAGGAATCAGTACCGAAGGAATCAGTGCATGGGCATTCCTCTTTACTGTGAGCTACATCAGGTAGAGAGACATGCAACCGCGACATTTCAGCAGTTCTTGCAGGCGGGGAGAGCTGGGGAAAGAGGAGCCCAGGATGGAGAGGAAGGATAACATTGACAAGTTCCTGTTGAAAGTGCGATTATTCACACCCCAGGCCAGAGAAAGTGTGGAGATAGAGTGGATGTTGTGACACGCGGAGGAATCAGCGTCATCCACGGGGGAGCTGGAGTAGGAGCCTTCCGAAAGGGAAGTCTCCATGCAATTTACCGCCGGAGTGTCGTTTCGACCTCCCAAGTACCTCCCCCGATGGGAGAGATCACCTTTTTAGAAGAAGACATGTTGGGAAATGAAAACCCTTTCCATGATACCGTCGTTATCCAGTCAGGGATTGAAAACTTCACTGTTTCTCGGATCCTGGTGGACAATGAGAGCTCTGTTAACGTCGTCTTCAAGAAGGCGTTCGATTTGATGGCAGTGGATGCAATAATGGTGACAACTTCGGATGGCCCGTTGCTTGATTTTTCCGGGGAGAGGAAAGAAGTTGAAGGAGTAGAGCTGTTGGTGATCCTCAGAGACACCTTCAAAAACTGTCGATTCGTCAAAGTTGACTCTCTGAGCAGTTACAATGCAATCTTCGGGAGGCCGCTTATGATCACCTTCCAATCTGTACCCTCCTCTTTTCATCAATGCCTGAAGTACAATCAGGGAGGGGTACAAATTAAAATCAACGATCCTAAGGTGTCTTGTGAATGTTATTTGAATGCAGTCAACATCATCAGTTGGAAGGAGGAGGCGGAAGAAGTGGACAAGGTGTTGGAAGGAATGACATGCTTGGAGGTGACATAAGAGGTTGAGGAAGTGGAAGTAGTGATAAAGGGCGGGAGGCCTGAAAAGGTGAAGTTCAACGTGGAGCTGAAGGAGGAAGACAAGCTGAAGATCGTGACATTCCTCTAGGAGAACGTTGACATCTTTGCATGGAGCGCCGCAGACATGTCGTACATTGATGCGGATGAGACTTGTCACCGCCTTAATCTTGATCCAGGGGTTCGCCCTATTCAACAGAAGAAGAGGGCGGCAACTACTACTTTGGCCGATCCCATCCAGGAAGAAGTGAAGATGCTGCTTGAGACAGAGTTTGTGTCAGAGATCCAGTATCCAGGCCGGGTCTCTAATGCTGTAATGATGAAGAAAGCTGGAGGGGAGTGAAGGATGTGTATTGACTTTTCTTTACTTGATAAAGTTTGCCCGAATGATTGTTATCCCTTGCCTCGAATTGACATACTGGTTGACTCAACTATCGATTTTTCTGTGATAAGTTTTCTTGATGTTTTTCAGGATATCATCAGATCCAAATGCATCCTCCCGACTGTCATGACGTCTCCTTCATCACAAATGATGGATGCTACAACTACAAGATGATGCCCTTCGGGCAGAAGAATGCTGGAGCAACCTATTAGCAGATGATGGACCGCGTCTTTAAGGAACAAAAAGGGCGGAACGTGGAGGTCTACGTAGACGACCTCATGGTAAAAAGCAAGAGCACTCAGGAGCATTTGAGAGACTTGGTGGAGACCTTCACGATGTTGAGGAAATTCAAGATGAGGCTCAACCCGACAAAATGCGTGTTTGGAGCAGGGAAGAGAAAGTTCTTGGTACATTTACTGACTCCGGAGGGAGCAAAGCCGAACCCTAATAAGGTGAAGGTCATCATAGAGATGACATCAATCAGAGACACCAAAGAAGTTCAACTCTTGATCGGAATGTTAGCCGGTCTAAGCAGGTTCCTGTCCAAGGCTTGAGATAAGTGCTTCCCGTTCTTCAAAACTCTTCAGAACAACCGAAAGTTCGAGTGGATGACAGAGTGTGAGGAAGCTTTCGAGAGTTTGAAGCGTCAGTTGACGCAGACACCATTGCTGCAAGGGCCCAGAGAAGGAGAGGACCTTTTCCTCTATTTGGGAGTGGGGGCGGAAGCAGTAAGCTCCGTTCTTGTGTGAGAAGAGGGGAAGAGTCAGCTCCCAGTATACTACGTAAGCAAGGTCTCACGAAAGGCAAAGATGCGATATCCGATCCTTGAGAAGCTTGTCATTGCCCTGGTTGTCTCGATCAGATAGCTCATGTCATACTTCCAAGCGCATACTATTTGAGTGGTGACAAACCATCCTCTGCGCAACATCATGGATGGAGTAGAGCATTCGTGTCAACTAGCCAAAGTGGTCCGTGGAGCTCAGCGAGTTCGACATCTCATTCTTTCCCTGGATGGCTATCAAAGCTCAAGCAGTGACAATTTTTTTGGCTGACTTCTCGACAGAGGCCGGGGAAGGAGTGGCTCACTTAGAGTTTGTTTCATGGAAGATGTTCGTCGATGGAGCCACAAACAGAAATTCTCTTGGCGTGGATATTGTGTTGGTAAGCCCACAAGGGACGAGGATCGAGCAGGCAGTTAAGATCCTCTTCCTTGTCACGAATAATCAAGCGGAGTATGAGACCGTAATAGTTGGCTTTCGCCTGGCTAAGGAACTGGGAGTGCAGGACCTCGTCGCGCACACTGATTCGTTCGACCATCAAGAGGGATGCAGAGAGTTTCTCAAAGAAATGTCAGAAGGGCCAACTTTCTGCCCCACTCCAGCTGCAGCCAGCTCAACAACTCCGTTCGATCACAACCCGCGGCCGTTTGTTATTTGGGGAATGGATCTGCTCGAGCCATTCCCCCAAGTGAGTGGTCAGAGAAAGTTCATTTTTGTAATGATAGATTACTTCTCAAAGTGGATCGAAGGTAAGACACTAGCCAAGACCACATCGTAAGTGGTGAAGAACTTTATCTGAGGAGATATCACTTATAGGTTTGGGATACACCTTGCGATCATTACAGACAATGGTCCGCAGTTCGCCAGCTTGGAGCTGACAGATTTTTGCAGTCAACTAGGAACAGATCTTCGCTTTGCATCCGTTCATCATCCCCGAAGCAACGACCAGGTCGAGCCAGCTAATATGCTCATCTTAAACCTCTTGAGGAAAAAGGTCGAAAACCTAAAAGGGAATTGGGCGGAGCAGCTTCCCTCAGTTCTCTGGGCCTTGAGAACTACTCCAAACTCTGCCACTGGGGAGACTCCTTTCAAATTGTCACATGGTTCAGAAGCTCTCATTTCAGTAGAGTTGAGGTCAGGAGCTTAGGTGGTCGTGGCAGGAGAGGGAGATGAATGTCGTCTTGAAAATGAAGAAGCTCAACGACTCTCTCTCGACTTCATTGAAGAAATCCGCGCCCTTGCGTCAACTCGATAGGAGGAGATCAAGTGAAGGATGACCAAACACTTTGACAAGCACATTCGTATCAAGCAGTTCCAGGTGGGAGATCTCGTACTGATGAATGTGGATGCGACCGGTTGTTCCTCCGCCATCGACAAGCTCAACCCAAAATGTGAAGGGTCGTTCATAGTGCAGGAAGCTCTCAAGTCAGGAGGGTATCGCCTGCAAAACGCAGATGGAGAACTCCTCGGAAACACTTGGAGCAGAGATCACTTGAGCAGGTGAAGAGCAAGCGCTCAATAGGTTGTCATCTGTAAATATACATTTCAACTAATTAGCAAAGTTACATCTGTGTTTTTTTCTTAAAAAGTGAATGAAGCACGAGGCCGTATCAAGGGTGAAACCCGTCTTCGCGAGTAATTTAGAAGGTGAACCCCCGACCACCTCTGGTAACCCTCAGATTGGGTGATGGGACAGCGCTTTGGGTTAATAACGTATCCTCCTAAGTCTATGCCTTTGCATGGTAGTTCGAGATAAGCTCCCCACTTGTATGTTGGCCTTCGGACTCCTCGAGTGCCTCTCCCTCCCGAATGTTGTTGCAATCCAAGGAAGCTTGTGCATGGAAACGTGAGGAGCTCCAAGATTGTCCTCGATGACGTTCTTCAGCCATTTTTGTCTGGATTCAGGATAGCTCTGTTGCAGCGGAGCGTCGGAGTAAGGTCGAAGAAGTCTCCGTTGGCGATGGAGGGGACGTAGAGAGATGATGTGTACGCTCGTGGTGAGACGCCAATGGATTCCTCCCAGGTCGAATTCCTTGAAGACTGCAGCTCCCATGTTCGAAGAAATACTGCAGTGAAATCCGGGCGGAGTCCGCTGAATGTCGCCGCTAGGCCGTTCCTTCCAGGATTGATTGATGCAATTTTTGGTGCTGTTACATACCAAATGGGGAAATTTGGAGGGGTTTAGAGTCAAAGATCTTGGGGAAGGTTGTTTTATTATTTTCTTTGCAAACACAGAATGCATTGTTGATGCTTTGAATCAGCCATTGATCGCAGATGAGATTAGTGATGGCGGCAACGTTTTAAATGTCGGATGTCGGGTGCATATCGGATTGGGTTTTTAAATGTTGGATGTCGGATGTCGGAGACATGTCGGAGATATTTGAAAATGTCGGGTTTTAAAACTACAATATATAAATATTACTATTATGTACAAAACAATGAGAAATGACAAATATTTAGCATCTTTTTTTTATTTGCAGGTTTGCTCGGTTTATCAAGTAAATTTTTCTACAGAGATAGAACATCGAGATACAACATTATATGAATATTCATGCAAACTGAGCAAAACAATAAATAAAAGAATACCTGTCTTTTTTTGGAGGA
This sequence comes from Dactylorhiza incarnata, assembly GCA_033032865.1. Classification (NCBI taxonomy): domain Eukaryota; kingdom Viridiplantae; phylum Streptophyta; class Magnoliopsida; order Asparagales; family Orchidaceae; genus Dactylorhiza; species Dactylorhiza incarnata. The sequence goes on along the minus strand of JAWHQI010000157.1, from coordinate 4,062,236 downwards.
ATAATTTAAGAGAGTTGTTGATAACGAACTGACCTTTATGAGTTCATCAATATGGAGACCATTTTGGTCTTATTTTATTCTTTAATTCCGTTTAAAAATTGTAAACTATATGTTAGATTATAATTGTAAACTATGGTGTAGAAATTTGCAAGGGTAAGGTGCTCCGACCTTCAGAGTTCAGTTAGAGGAACTAGCATAAGTTTGTTTGCCTTATCTGTGCAAAATCAGCTAACATTTTAAACATCAAGCACTTTAAAGTCATTATCATAACCAAGTAGAAGAAATGCAGCAATAAGTAGGCAAAAAAACAATCAATAATCACATAAGACCACAAATTTAACTAAGATATAAATATAATAATGAAGCTAAAAGAAATAGCATAAGTTCACACTGTTATCAATAGTCTATTAGTCTTATGATCGTAACACTTCCCTCCAAAAGCTAAACTCAAAAAATACTCTCCTCCAAAAGCTGAACCTGTTACAATAATTGAACATTTAAATTACACAAATTAAAGGCAAATTAAACATGTTAAAATACACAAATTGCAAGCCAACTTCTATTTTACTAACTTCATTCCTCATTAATACTTTCCAAACGTGTTGTTTCATCGTTATCCGTCTCGTAGTCACCTTCTGAAATGTTATCTTCAATGTGGTCCTCCTCTGATGAAGTAGAAAACTCTAGTTCGCTTTCTTCAGCAAGACAATCTGATTTTCGTTTTCCTTTATTCTTTGATGATTTAGTATTCACAGTCATAGAAGATTGACGAGAACTTTTCCTTGGCTCTGTATCACCATCCATGCACTCTGCTACTTGCTGCCAAGTCAACCCCTCTCCGGGAAAGACCTCTTCCTCTTCATCATCAACATCCATGCACTTCTTTGTAGAGCTAGAGCCCACCAACCACTCTGTCACTTTTCCATCATCAAAGTTTTTTGCCACAATTGGATCTCTTTTAGGTTCCATTGACCTTGTCTTTATAGTAGCGTTGAATTTTACAAAGACAAGATCATTTAATTTCTTATGATCCAATCTATTTCTCTTTTTTGTATGAATCTGTATGATTCAATTAATAAAAAAATTTAGATAATAAAGATATATAAATTGTATTTATAAGTAAATAGTAATTAGTAACTCACCAATTTAAATGTGCTCCAATTTCTTTCACAATCGGAAGAGCTAGTGGTCAATCCGACAACACGTACTGCCATGTCCCTCAAATCTGGTGCATCATTCCCATTAAACTTTCACCAATTCACTAATTACATTTAAATCAAAAATATTAATAAAATAATTAGCAACAAGATATTATAATAACACTTAAAACACTAAAACAGGTGAATAATTGTACCAAGATCAACAGAATTACTGAGACTTTGCCTCTTTGCAATTTCCCTGCCAAAAGATCCTTTTTTATTTCGATTGAGACATACTTGATCAGCAATGCGATCTTGAATGACCACATCCCTCCCATACATCTTAGACATACACTCAATTACCGCATTCATGTATTTATCGTCTTTCTCCATTTTTTCCCAATTTGCAAAATAAAAATATGGATTGAGATAATGACCAACAATATGTAGGGGAGTACTCAACTTACTATCAGTCCTTTCAATTAGCTTCCATATAGGAAGATACTTAGATTCATTACGATTTAGAGCAATCGCAATATACTCTTTAGCCTTTAGCATATCTCCGTATATCCACCCCATAGAAGGTGCATCTCCATCAGCTCGTCTCAATACTTTCACTACAACAACAACAACAACAACAACACTCAAGCCTTTATCCCACCATAGTGGGGTCGGCTATATGGATCCTCTGTCGCCATTGCGCCCTATCTTTAAGCATAGTCTCATTAATGCCTAAGTACATCATGTCTTTCTTTATAGTTTCATTCCAAGTCTTTTTTGGTCTACACCTTTTTTGGTCTCAATACTTTCACTAATGGAGAAAATATACTAACAACAATCTCTGCATCTTTCCAAAATTTCACATTATATACAATTGCAGCAACCTGTAATTTTAAATAAATTGACATTAATTATAAAGCAAAGTACTATATTATAAAACACAAGTTAATCATTAATCATAAGAAGTAACATAAGTAAAACAAAGTTTTGTATTTTACCCTCTTTCCAGATGGTGTGCTAACTTTGAGTCTTCCCATTTTTGCGATGCAAACATGTTCCTCATCTCTTTTTTTTCTCTAATATGCTCTGTAAAGATAGAAATGCAGTGGCAAATCTAGTCGCTCTTAGTCGAATAAGTTCATGAGGATCCAAATCCTTGGTAAATTGTCTCAACAAATCAAGAGAAATGGTATGTCCATATATAAATACTATTATTATACGACCAAGAGAGATGACATTTCTGATTTGTTTTATTTTTGCAATATCTCCAAGCAATAAATTAATCGTGTGGGCTGCGCAAGACGTCCAAAATATAGAAGGTCTTTTCAAAGAAAGCATCTTTGCCGCTAGTATATTATTAGATGCATTGTCCGTGACAACTTGCACCACATTTTCTTCTCCCGGTCCAGACTCAGATCCGATTGCCTCGTCAACAAAATAAAAAATAAACTTTCCGTCATGAATCTCAAATGAGACATTCTTAGACAACCAAAATGCAACTCCTACTTCACAATGAACCATAATATTCATAATACTTCTTCCCTTTCTATCAGTCCATGCATCCGTCATAATACTACAACCATTTAACCTACAAGTAGCGGTGAATGAATTCAAAGATTCTTTAGTTCGCTCAACTTCTTTCTTAAGATGTTTTTCACTCAACTCATACGGGCTAGGCCCTTTCAACCCTGGCCCACACTGTTCAATTGCTTGTACCATATGATCAAAGGAGGGAAGCGACTCAGAATTAAAGGAAATGTCAGCCTCATATATCCATTTTGCGATATATGTATTTGTTTCCTCCCTTATGTGCTTCTTCCACCTATCTCCTCCCAATGCCATCTTCCCGCCTTTACTTGTTTGTGCAACACTATTCGCCGGCAGTTGGAAATGCATGTCCAATGGTCCTTTCATCTTCATTTTAGAAAAGAGACTCCTATGTGATTCAGAGTTGTCTTCTAAATCCATTGAACCTCCAATCACCACTTCATCACGATCGGCCTCCAATCTAGCAATTTTGGCTTCTTTCAAAGCTACTTGTGACTTTAAAGCAGCATCAACTTGGCTTTTCACCTCTGCTGGTACTTTTGGACATGGTTTAACATTGCCTCGAAGCCCTGCTAGATGTGCCTTTAATCGACTTATCCCTCCACTTAATACTTGATTGCAATACCTGCATCGAACCCTGTTTGTGTCCTTCATATCAACCTTCTCACCATGAGACCAAAAATGATCTCTGCCTAGTTTTGTACTTGATTCCTTTGTTGAAGCTTCAGACGACATCATGAGTAATCTAAATTTACCAAAAAAAATCAAATGAATGCAGATCTAAATTTACCTATTGAGATTCACGACAACGAAGATACAACTAATTTTCTGGATATGAATTAGTTATAATAAACAAATAAACCGTATAATTAAAATATCTAGGGTTGTTTTCCTGCATGTTTTAGGATGGACAAGGAAGAACAAATCAATCTCTTTAGACGACAACTTCCACAATGAATGGAAATGGATTTTCCTCCTGGTCAATACAACATGAACTACATTTAATGAAAACATGCATTGGTTTTTTCTCTTCACCAAATCATGGTGATCAGTCCATAACAAATTTGAGAATGAGAAAAAAATTCATGTTATGACTACATATGAAAACATGCATTGGTTTTTTCTCTTCACCAAATCATGTGCATTAAAACGTCCTGCAGTAATGGAAATAGTCAAATCTGCTGCAGTAAGTAAAATCTGCAGCAGTAAAATGAGCATTTGATGCAGTAAAATCAGGTAGAAGATTTTTACCACACTCAGAAGATGGATCCAAAACTGAAGCCCTGCTGAAGGTTAATGATGAGGATCGACGCCGCCTGGATGAGGAAGGATTGACGCCGCCTGGATGAGGGAGGATGGACGCCGGCTGGACTGAAGCTGGCTGGATGAGGGAAGATCAGCGAGAGAGGAGACTCGCGGCGCAGTCGTTCAGCGATTTCGACGCCGCCTGGATGAGGGAGGATTGATGCCGCCTGGATGAGGGAGGATGGACGCCGGCTGGATAAGGGAAGATCGGCGAGAGAGAAGCCTCGCAGGAGTCGCAGAAGTGAGGGAAGATCGGGCGAGAGAGAAGACTCGCGGCGTCGTTCAGCGATTTAGGGAACGAGATAACATATAAGTATATAACTTATTAAATTATAACCGCAGGTCCGCAAGATGCATAATCTGTTCGACTTAAAGTATTATCGGATCGGCCGATTAATCGGTAATTACCCGATTAATCGGCCGATTTTATCAAAAACGATTTTTTGAATCAATTTCAAAATCTATATCGTTTTTTCCTAAAAACCGACATGTCGGACATGTCGGCCGACATTTAAAACATTGGATGGCGGATGAGATTAATGGTGATTGGAGATATCAAACATAATTTTAAGGAATTTCATATAAAATTCCATATGAATTGAATGAAATACAAAGAGATATATGGAATTTCAATAATTATTTCCTTGTGTCCAAATAATCAGCATCCAAACAAAGCCATTAGAAATTCCTTCCAGTTATTTTGCATCAAAATTTGTTTTTCTTGACATATGAATCTTTACACATGATAGGGATATTTAAATGCAAATCCTTTATTGTATGTTTTAAAACAATTAAAATTTTAGGCTGCCAATATTCAGTGGGCTGCGAATATCGCTTTGTTGGACTGCTATTATCTATGGGCTGCGAATAGCCATATTTGGGCTGCTATTATCTATGGGCTGCAAATAGCCATACGTGACCTGCTTATATAAATGCCCATTGCGTAAAGGGAGGGTCATTTGTAGCCCGACTTCTCACTGATAGCATATTGCGTAGAGGGGGTCATGTGTTGGTAGACTTCTCGCTGTTTTTTTTTTTTGGAAATTTTGGTTTTTCATTGTATGCATCCAAAAATTTCATTCTCCGATAAGGCTTCGTTTGGCGCAGTGGCGGCGGTCGTGAACGATCATTCGTGAACGCCCGACCTCACCTATAATATTTCATGCATTTTATGCTCAAAACTAGTTTATTTTCTTGGTATCGGTCATGACCTTTGTCATGCCAAACATACATTCTATGATAATTGCGTTTTTGACCAAACTCACCGGAGCAAATAAGCTGCGCCAAACGAAGCGTTAATATTTCAACTGTATATAAATTATCGGCTTATTGAGTTCTCCATCACTTGCAGGGTCACCTGATGCAGATGACAATGATGGTCCCACCCTCCTTCCCCGCCCGACTCCAATACTTGAACAAGGAAGATCGACTGCTCCGCTGGCTTATCGTGAGCCACAGGAACACCGTGTATGGCCTGGAGGCTGTCAAGGAAGACGATGAAAATGATGAGCTGAGCGTGTTCAGCACCGGAAGCTTGTACAGGAAGGAGCGCGCGGATGATACTGATGATGATGATGATGATGACGAGGGCGATGATGAGACGGAGAAGCAAGAGCAATAATAGAGCTCTAATAACTATAGTAGGTTTGGGAGCGATGCTGGCGTAGCAACTTTATAGGTTTCGTTTGGCGCGGTGGTCATGAACCGTCGTCCGTGAAAGCCCGACCTCGCCTAAAAAAATTCATGCATTTTATGCTCAAAATTAGTTTGTTTTCTTGGTAGCGATCGTAACCTTTGTCTTGCCAAACATACAATCTATGATAATGTGGTTACTAATTTGCTGAATAATCAAGTACTCCGTCGCATCTCCTGGAATTTTTCTCTTGAATCAGGACGGTGATAGGACCATAATATTGCGAACTTTACAGGGATTCTCACGCTGATGACCAACTTTTGCCACCGCTGGAGATTAACTGTTCCTGGTTATCGGCGAAGTATTGCTGCCGTTGGATTCAAATCTATTTGAAAATGCGAAAAATGGTTGAATCGGATGACTTTACTAGTATCTTTATGCCGAAAGTGCCAACCAGAAAGGGCGATCTTTAATTTGAAAGGGCATCCATTGATCTCACATCAAGTCGTGCTTTTGATAAGTGGTCTTATTTTTTCTTACGAGTTGCCATCAATGGCTATGACTAAGTTATTTTGGATGTTATTTCTTCCGTATGTTTTTCAGAAAATGCAAATGCTATTTTTTTTATCCCTTTGAATTAAGTATGTCCAAAAGACTTGTGCCTAGAAAGCCAGCTCGGGCCTGACTTGGATAAGGACCGGTTAGGCCTGGGCCCGCGGTATGGTGCCTGGCCCAGGACTAGGCCCGATCTCAAAAAAGGCCAAGTGGCCAATGGCTCTTTGAGCTGCTGAGATCAACGATTCATTAAGCACGACGACTTGTGTGGCATGGCAGAAGGCCTAGGTGGCTAGGCTTGGCCCGGGCGCGGTCTCAAAAAGGCCTAGTGTCTTTGAGTCGTTGATCATAAGCACGACTTGTGTGCCTGGACAGCAAGCCGCGACAAGTGCTAGCCCAAGCCTAGGGCCTCGGTTGGCAGCATCCAGCCTAGGCTTTAGGCCCAAATTATTTTTTAATTTTTTTTAAATGTTTGTTTTTTAATAAGTTGTGCTTCACCAATGCTCTGGATGCTGAATGAAGGAAGCATGGTTATGTGCACATAAATCAAAATGGATTCTTGGGTCTGCCCTCTCTGATGTCTTTGGCTTTGATTTGAGGGCATGATTCCGCAGCAAACGCGATGGTATAGGGGGGCACTATTTCAGTGGTACTCTGTGAGCAGCCACTTTGTGCATTTATTGTCAAAGGTTAGGTCTTTCTCCTCTGAGAGAAGCCACTTTGTGCATAGTGCCAAAGGTTAGGTCTGTTTCCAATCTTCCCCCGCCCATACCCCCAATGATTGGGGACTATATGGGTTCTGTTGTTGTTGTTGTTGTTGTTGTTTGTTTTTTAATAAGTTAAATTAAATTATTGTTTAATAGTTTTGTATTGCAATAAATTATTTTAATCTTGTATTAAATTATTTATAATTTAATGATTTAATTAATGACTTTTAACCTTTATAAATAGTGGACTAAGAGAATGAAGAGTTCTTTACACTATGTCGCCACCTTGCTCCATCAAGGAGGTAAAGCGCCTAAATGGGAGGATCGCTGCACTCTCTCGATTCCTGGAACCGACGAGAGACAAGTACATCCCATTTTTAAAGATTCTCTAGAGGGCACACCACTCCAGATTCCAATGGACGGACGAGTGTCAGATGGTCTTAGAGCTCCTCAAGATGTACCTGGCCTCGCCTCCGCTCCTATCAAAGCATGTCCCTAGGGAAGTCCTGTACCTAGAAATGTCTTCGACCGCCCTCAACTCGGTGCTTGTCAAAGACAACGGAATTCAGCGGCCCATCTACTACCTCAGCAAGGTCTCATTCACACGGAGACCAGGTATCTTGCGACAGATAAGACGACCCTAGCTCTTGTCTTCTCAGCGAGAAAGATTCAGCCCTACTTCCAGGCCCATATGGCAAAAGTGCTAATACAACTGCCACTTCGAGCAATCCTTCAGAAGCCAGAAATATTCGGGAGGCTAGTGAAATGGGCGGTGAAGCTCGACGAATTCGACTTCCATTTCCTACCCTGGTCCGACATCAAGTCTCAAGTGCTCGCCGACTTCATCATGGAGTAAACCATCCCTCCGGAGACAGCTCCTACTGACAATACCAAACCGCCCGCTGGATTCTCTATGTCGACGGTGCCTCTAGAGCCGAAGGAGCAGGAGCGGGGTTGCTCTTTGTGAGCCCAGAGGAGGTCATCCTGAATTACGGCCTCCGATTGAAGTTCCCAGTCACCAACAACATTTTCGAGTACAAATGCACTGATCGCCGGCCTCCAGCTCGCCATCGACTGCAAGGTGGAGAACCCGACGATTCACACTGATTCCCAGCTAGTCGTCTCACAAGTCGAGAGGGACTACGAAGAAAGGAATGACCAGCTGGCACAATACCTTCTACTCGTGAGGTCCCTCCTCTAGAAGAATCCATCACACCAGATCCTGCACATCCCAAGGGAGCAAAACTCTAGAGCTGACGCGCTCTCCAAACTTGCAACATCTCCCTCCAGCTACCAGTCTCGACGGTGCCAGGTTGAAGAGATCATGATCCCAAGTATCTAGGGGCCATGGGAAATTGCCGCAATAAATGAGGAAGAGCCATCCTGGATAACCCTCCTCCGGGCCTCGAGCACGGGCATCTGCACGAAGACCGTTTGGAAGCACGACGACTGCGACTGCGGGCTATGACATTCACCATAATTGAAGGAGAGCTCTATATGCGGGCCTTCTCCGTGCCCTATTTGAAGTGTTTTTCAGTGTCCGAAGCAGAGTACACCCCGAGGGAGGTCCACTGATGAATCTGCGGGGAGCACTTGGGCGGCAAGGCCCTGGCCCTGAAGATCTTGCGCCAAGCTTCTACTGGCCGACAATGAAGAAGGTTGCAGTCGATTTCATCCAGAAATACAAGAGCTGCCAAATCCACGCTAATATTCCCCATCAGTCGCCCATCATCCTCACATCGCTCCAAAGTGCTTGGTCATTCGCGCAATGGGGAATCAATCTCCTCAGCCTTCTCCCCTGTCCTCCGGACAAATAAAGTTTATCATCCTGTCCATTGACTACTTCAACATGTGCGTAGAAGCAGGGCCCCTTGCCAAAATTACTGAAGAAAATGTTAAGCAGTTCGTCTGGAAGAACATCGTCCGCCGTTTTGACATTCCGACTGCAATCATCACCGATAATGACACTCAGTTCACTAGAAGATCATTCACAAAGATGTGCGAGAACCTAAAGATCAACCTCCGCCACACGGCTATGGCGCACCCGGAGACAAACGACCATGAGGAAGTGACAAATTGCACCATCCTCAAGGTATTGAAGACGCTCCTGCAGAAGGGCAGTGGGTGGATGCGCTCCCAAATATTCTATGGGCACACCGCACCACGAAGAGGACTCCAACTGGCAAAGCACCGTACAACCTCGACTATAACATTGAAGTCGTCATCTTTATCGACATCGACATTCCAAGTACTCGCGTGCTGACCTTCGACCCCGAGAAGAATGATGAGCTACTTCGGGAAAACCTTGACTTGGTCTCAGAAGTCAGGGACACAGCCACCCACAACATCGCCGTCTACCAAAGATGCGTGGCCCGGCTCTATGACATAAGGGTAAATCCCAGGCCAATCAACATCGGGAACCTCATCCTCCGAAGCATTGAAGCGACCGACAAGGGACCACATAAGGACAAGCTTTCGCCAGCATGAGAAGGGTCTTACGTCGTCACCGCTGTCGTGAAGCCCGATATGTTCAAGCTTAGAATGACAGAAGGAAAGACTCCCTCGCACCTGGAACGTGCAGAACCTGCGCCGCTTTTATCAATGATTTTTGTATTTTATTTTGTAACAAGATGCGAGCTACAATTGACAACTATCACAACTATCTTTCAATGATTATTATCGCATTTTGGTTCTAACAATCTTGACTAAGAAAATAAACTCGGGTAAGACCGCACTATTGGTTCGAACCGAAAAGCCCTTCACCAACACAACAAGTCTACGCCCTTCCACCGCTGGGGCCTGCCCCCCTCGCGGTCGGCGCCAAAATACTCGGGTAAGGCCGCACTATTAGTTCGAGCGGGAAAGGCCTTCACCAGCACAACAAGTCTACACCCTGCCATCGTCGGGGCCTGCCCCCTCTCGCGGTCGGCGCCACAAACTTAGGTAAGGCCGTGCTATTGTTTCGAATGGGAAAATCTATCACCAGCACAACAAGTATACGCCCTGCCACTGCCGGAGCCTGCTCCCCTCGCGGTGGACGCTAACAAACATTGGTAAGGACACACTATTGGTTCAAACAGGAAAGCCCTTCAGCAATATAGAAAGTCCGCGCCCTGCCACCGTCGGGACCTATCACCCTCGCGGTTGGCACCAACAAACTCGAGTAAGGACGCGCTATTGGTTCGAATGGGAAAGCCCTTCACCACCAAAACAAGCCTTCGCCGAACGATCATGAACCGGGGAACTCGCGCCTCGCAAGCACGTCAAGCCGAACAAAAGAAACTACAAGCCATCACACAGGCATATAATGGAACGATGAGATCCACATAATCAAGCATTATACGCAAAGGCAGCAAAAGCGTCAAAACACAGTGTACATCACAACAATAAGCTATAAGCAGGAAAGGAAAAGAACAAAATACAAGCAAAGATACACAGAGGCAATGATTAATCATCAATGACTACGTCAGAACGATCATCCTCGGAGAGGTCTGCTGCACCAAAACCAGTAGTGCTACATTTGAACTTCCTCTCCATCATGCGAAGAGTCTTCTCGATTCCCCTCTGAAAGGCAATCTCACACTCATCCTCCAGTAGCGGCTCCACCTCCTTAATCATGATCTCAGTACGATGCTCCTCCGAGATCTGGGAACGCTCCTCCACAAAGGCTAGGGAACCCTTGTACTCAATAACTCCCGTGACCTTGGTCTCCTCAACGCCCTGCTCCAAGGAAGAAAGCCTCTCCACTTCGATTCTCAAGAACCCCAACTCACCATCCTGACAAAAAATTTCTCCCTGAGCATCCGCCAACCGTCGAAGGGCGTCCTGGGCAATCGCTTTGTCCGCACCATGCTCCTCCCACAATCTCTCGAGCTCGGTTCGGGCAGAAGAAATGTCAAACTCTAGCTGCTGAATATGAGTAACATCACACTCCATCTTCTTCTTGGAGTCAGACAAAGCACTCTTTTCCCCGCGCAACTCCTCCCAAAAGACAAAATATCTGTCTTTCAGGCCCACATAGCAGTACTTCAAGGTGTGAGTGATACGCTCTGATCACACCTATAAAAGTGATGGATTTGCGTACTTTTAGGCAAACACACCTATCATTGTTGTATATGAGTTTGTAGATGAATCAAGTTTTAAATTTATATACTTGATGTGTCACGCATCGTACAGACATATGAGACGTTTGCATCAAGGTCGTATTTCCCAGGGAACTCCATTAACTACCTTACTTCGCTTATCTCTTATTATCTTATTATAATATGTAATTTGATAAAGAGAAAATAAAGATACATTGTGACTAATCATAACCATGAGATTCATTTGCATGATAATGATTTGACCATATAAAATATAAACATTTTAGATTGACTATTGAATGTGTTTTGCAGATTTAGTGAGGGATGCTATTCTAGACCGCTGGGGTTCCACACCACTCCGGTCCCAACATCATATGGGTAGCAGAGCTCTGATTTTAGGGAGTCCTACCTGAGATTTGGATTATGAATAGGGGCCCCTAAAGATTGCCTTATCGCTTTATGAACCCCGTCACTATGCATTCACATGTACTATATTTCACAACCGCATAGACAAGAGAGTTTTGTTTCTCTATTTTTTCGGGGAGCAATCAACCTCTTCATCAAATGTATGATCAAACTTGACAACAATACCCAAAATCATATGACTTGAGTTGCTAAGTAACAAATATGAAATCGATATTTGCAAACTACCACTTCATTCTATTATAAAACACAGATAAATAATAGAATGATTCTCAACACCAATACTTCAAAACATTTCAATAATCAAACTAACATGTAAAATGTTTGTATTACATATACATAATCACTAAGAAAACCCCAAAAAGGATAGAAGGAACCGAGAGAGATAAAAATAGAGATAAAAATCATCCCTCATCGATCTCATCCTTCCTTGGATTTAGAGATAAAAATCATCCCTCATCGATCTCATCCTTCCTTGGATTTTCCCTTACATTATTGTTTTCGGCTTTAAGATAACTCCAAATTACTCTCACAGAAGGGAAAAGTGTTTCTTTCGGTGTTTCGAGCCAAAATTTATAATTTCGTGAAAAACTATCGCACACGCCTGAGGCACACGCCCGTGTGCCTAGGCAGTGTGTCCCAAAAGTCGCATTTCTTCAATCCACATGTCTCAAACTGTCCAAAACTACAAAAATAACCGCACACACATGTGTGCATAGGCCATGTGTGCCCAAAGGTGGTGGCGCTTCATTTGGCACATCCCAAGCAGTTCAAAACTACAAAAATAACCGCACACGGTCGGGGCACACGCCCATGTGTCGCGGCCCGTGTGTCATTTCTGCCTTCAGCAAAGTTGTATTCCTTTGTGTTAGCTTTCCAGCGGCTCTTGAATCACGTCATTCCGAGTTTGTGAGCCCATTTTACGCCCAAAATGGTGAAACTAGTCAACTTTCGGCAATTTCCAGATTTTCTGCCCCTTGATCCTGAAAATATAGAAACAAGTGAAATATCATATAAAATTTATAAAAAGAATATAGTATGAGTATTTTTTTTAATGAAAATGATATTAAATAATAATATAGTTTAACACTAATCAGTGGGCAACACTACTCAAAACTCCAATCTCCAACAAGAGAGAAATCAGAGGCAAAACAAATAATGTAAGTACAAACTGCGACAATTTTACTTATCACAAAATTCATTTACTACAGTGAAGAAGAGACTTGCCTCGCCGCCTGATGAATACTAAATTATACGTATTTTGGTATAGTTTTTAGCATAGTTTTAAGTAATATTGTTCATTCATATAAATTATTGAATAAATGATTTGTTTTAGCTAATTTTTATATTTTTATATTTATATGTAAAAAAGATATATTTAAGTATGTAAATATATGTAAATATATATATACAGTATTTAAATATATATGTAAATATATATATAAAGTATTTAAATATATATGTATATATAGTATTTAAAAATATATGTAAATATTTATTGAATATAATTAAGTTAGTTATTGAATATGTATTAATATAAAAATTCTGTAAATATATATAATATATATAATATAGTTCTTGTGCTTACAGATATGAGCGCTTGGCTTAGTGGTTGTGGTCTAGTTAGCCTTTCTTAGTGGCACGGGATCGAAACCAGGCTGTTGAAACCGGCAACCGGTCTCCTGAGTTCGGACCCACTGGGGGGTGTAGCCGGTGCTTATTTCTCCCTCACTAAACTCTCTGACTGGTGGATGTGAAAATAGGAACAGACCCAAGGCCGCAGCGAGGAGGTCCCGCGACACACCCGGAAGATCTTAGAGAGCTTCCCCTCCCAAACCAAAGCTCAGCCGGGCACCTTGGAGGGCAATAGCAGCCAACCAAGACTAGCCTGTAGGAGAGGACTCTCTTTTCAATCGGATCCCGTCCAAGGTGCCCTTAAGGGTCTATTTATAGATTTTTCTAGGCTGGTCTGCAAATAACATGAATCCGCCTTTTAATTTTACTAACCGCACCCCAAATTGGTCTGCTAATAGCCTAACTCCGCTGTTCTGAAGGGCTATTTGCAGCCCATAAGGGGCATCATGGTCATTTCCCCCTTAAAGACCTAGGGGGCGAGTGGTCCGTGGGGCACCACTCGCCGAGCTCCCGCTCGGCTGGGCGAATACACACATTCCTGGGCGAGTGGTCCGCGAGGGCGCCACTCGCCGATTTTCTCCCTCTCGCCTGCGGCTCGCCCCTACTCACCCGGGGGTCTTTCCACCTGTCTCAGACTGGGCGAATGATCTGGCTGACCCAGATCTCGCCAGTTGGCTTGAGGGACCCACTCCAGGAATACGGGTTGTACACAATCCCCGCTCTTTGCGAGCGATTCCTACGCTAAAAAAGAACAGTCCAACCCTGTATTCGGTGAGTGCTTGCTGACTGGACCCATAAGATTCTGTGGGTCCCACCGTCACCATATATATACTTCTTCATGTCAGACTTTCCTGGAACGCTTTCATTCCTCGGCTCGGAGCCTTTTCTCTCCCTTGACCTTTCACCAATTCCAATGTCTTTCCACAAGCCTTCCGCGAGACCCCCCTCGCAGGAAATGATTGAACGCCTGGCTGCGGCCCAAAGCGCAACCGCCCCCAAGACTGTCAGGTTTGCTCCCTGGCTTACGTCCAAGCGGGACCCGAGTGCCCCTTACGTCTCGCGTCGAGCCAAGGCGATTCGGCTGAATCGTCAGGGAGGCGAGACTGCCTCGGAGTCTCCGGCGAACACTCCTCCGGACCACGAAACGCAGGTATGAGAATTCCTCCCGTCTTTCTGTTTAGTTCCTGCCCCCTTATACTGCAATCGCTCTGACCATTCGCATGGGATTTCGGCGCCTGAGAACGGCCACGGGGCCGTTTCGAACAGTGCCGTGGTGCCACCTCCCGCGGATGCGAGGCCTCCTCCAGATCTGGATCTTGCTCCTCCACCCCCTCCGGGCGAGACCACACGGCCATCCGATAAGTTGTGAACCCTCTCGATTCGTCCTCCATACTGTTCGTTCCTGACTACTGTTTTTCCGCAGCCCTCGATCCCGACCTTCCGCCGCGGGATTCTGTTCCTCCGAGTTCCCCTGCTCGACAGAACCCCTCCGTTCCTGCTAATGAGCGGAGGGTCTCCCCTGAGCGGGAACCCGATCAGCTTCACCGTGCCGATGAGCATGTGAATGCTCCGGTTCCTTCTTCACAGCCCTTCCGTCCCGGGAGAGGGAAAGTTCTACCTCCCACTGCTGGCCTGTCTGATGCGCACACCCATTCATCACGCCCTCCAGGTCATAGGGAACCCGTACCAGGTTAGTGTCTTCACCCGCCTCCAGTGCATTCGCTAGATTTATCGCGGCTGATCTGCCTGTGATCTCGCAGGCTATCAGGAAGCCTCCCCCTTTGGGTCCTACAGCGAGGGGGGAGAGGGGATGCTCTCGCCTCTCCCCTCTCTCGGGGACCTCTCTGACTTCCTTGGAGACCCCTCGGACACCGCGACCCTGAAGGAGCGAATAACAGAGGTCTTGGGGAAGATGATCTATATGCAGCGGGACCTCGTCGGTCAGGTGGACGGTGTGCGGATGGAAGCCACAGGCGAGCTGAAGGCCCTTCGGAAGGACTATTCGCGTCTCCTTGCGACGGTGGAGCGCCTGGGAGGTGAAGGTGGGGAGCTGTTTCCCGGGAGACATGCCGCGCGAGCTCGAGACCAGCTTCAGCTGGCCTCTCATGAGATCACCTCCATGCTCGCGTACTATCGCCCGCGAATGCCTCCGTAGGCTGGGCCACGAGGGCAGGGTCGGTGGTATTTTGAGGAGCGCTAGGCTGGTCATCATTCGCTTCTTTTACTATTTCTTTTTCCGTTTATGGTGTTAAGGACATTGGACTTATTCATGTCTGTAATAATTCTTACTCTGTGCCTTGCGAATGCTTTGCTTTTTTTTTTTATATTTCTCGCAGCTTGACTTGTTATGCCGAATGATATCTTACTGCCGAATGTTTTTTCAACCCTTGCGCGTAGCCGTCGAGCGAGTAGACATAGGGCATTTGCCATTAATGGGCGAGAGGGACCGGCCCGGGCTTCGAGGCGCCGGGAAGGCGCGATTGCTATCCGCACACCCGTTGCCTCGAAAGCCCAAGCGTTTTCTAGTTCTTCTATAAATAGGCGGTCCCAACTACCGTATTGATTATCCTGCCATCCGCTCCCTCTCTCTCCTTGCGCTAGCATTCGCGCTTCTCTCTTCTTCGTGACTCCCGTCCTCCTCAGCATTCGCGAAATGGGTGGCGAGACCGAAGGCAGGGCGAAGTGTGCCAACGCGTTTGTCAACCACGTCTTCGACTCCTGCGATCTCTCCGAGGAAGCTTATCTGAACACTGTCGCGGACTACCTCCCGCCGAGATTTCACGCGCGAAAGCCCGGGCTGGAGGATCGCCTGAACTCCATCTCTCTGAGTGCTCTCGCGATCCCGCTGGAGCACTTTGAGGTGGGATTTCGCCTCCCTATTTGGCCGGAACTCCGCCAGACCTTCCGGTACTACGGGGTCGTGCCCGGCCAGCTCAACCCCAACTCCATCGCCATGCTGGTCGGGTACGCGTGCTACCTGCGAGAAGAGGGGATAGAGTTTTCGCTACCCGTCTTCCGCAAGCTGTATACCTTCCGCTGCTCACACGGCATCTCCTTCTTCTCGGGTCAGACCCCACTCAAGCACCAGGGTCTCCCGAACAAGAACCACGACTGGGTTCGCCGCTTCATCTTCGTCAGCGGGAACCTCGGAAACACCCTTCTCGCCCCGGTGCAGGAGGAGGAGTCAACCTTCCGGCCACCGACTCTAGGGGGGCACAAGGCCAAACTGCACCATTACATCCTGGAGCACGGGATGGACCTCGTCTACCTCCGGCGAAATGTCAACTCGCTCCCGCCCATTCCGCATGGTGAGGGTAAGTTTTCTAAACCTTCTCCATTCGCTTAGACTTTGTTGATTTTATACCATTCACTGAACCTTTTGCATTCTCATGTAGGCGTGCGTGATCTCCCTCTTCACCCGTCGCGGCCTCCTGGAGTTTCCGTGCCCTTCGCTCAGGCGGCGGTGGATGCCTGCCGGGAGGAAGCCTCCTCCTCCAAACCCAGCGGCAGGAAACGGAAACCCGGGGCGACTCCATCCTCCCCCCTCAAGAAGCCGAGATGTCCCCCTTCGGCGAAGGGCAAGGGGGCTCTGGACGGGACCTCCGGAGCGAATGTTCCGGCCCCGACCCTGGAGACGGGTGCGCCGTCCCTACCCCCCGGGGCAGGTGTGCCGGACGGGGCCGTACTCCAGGCGGGACCGTCGTTGCTGCCGTCTCCGTTGCCCAGGGACCACCAGAATTTCCCGAATGGCGAGAAGTACGTGGATCCCTCAGGGGCTCCTCTGGTAAAGTGGGACAGAAACACCAACCGGGTCTCGCTCTCCACCCTCCATCCGTCTTGGATAGAGAGCGATGTCGCCAGCGGCGAGGCCTACGCCATTGCGTATGCCCTCTACGGCCGTGAAGATGCCGAGGTCTTCGATGCCGAGAAGACGCAAGTTCTCACCCACGAGACCGCTCGAGCCATGCTGCGGGCCCTTGAGCTTGCGCATATGTCTTCGCGCCGGAGCATTAATCTGTCGCGGAGTCTGGCCGAGGTTGAGGAGACCAGGGCTCTCGCTTCTGCCGAGGCGCATGAACTCAAGGTGAAGCTGGAAGTTGCGGAAGCACTTCTCGCCAGCCGCCCGTCAGAGAGGTATACTTCCCCCCGCGAATGACCGTTGCTGATTGCCGCTCTTTCTTCTCACCACCTTTATTTTTTCAGGACACTACGAGCGCCGAGATGCTTCGTGCGCGGGTGGTCGACCTTGAGGAGGAAGTCCTCCTGGCTAAGGCCGAGGCCCAACGGTCGCGAGAAGTCGGTGCTTCGGCACTCGCCTCGGGGAGTAGGGGCACTTTTACCCCCACCATGAGCTAGAGCAGCTGATGCAGGAGAACGCTCAAAGCGCCGTGAAGCACGCGCTGCAGGTGCTGCGACAGGCTGGGTATCTGAAGGAGGAGGCCGAATGCCTCTCCGCCCGACAAGTCGTCCCCGAGCTCTACATTCCGATCCCCTTCCCGGAAGATGAGGACGGCGAGCCGCGAGAAGACGCCCTCCTCCTGGATTCGGGCGAGAGCGACGGATCTTCTGGCGAGAAGCCTGCCGACCCATGAGAGGGGCCCTTGTGATTTTTTGCTTTCTTTTTATCTTTCATTTTGGATGTAATCATGAACTGGGGCGAGTCCCCTTGGCATATATATGGGTTAGATTGAAAACAAAACATTATTATTTCAAAATATTATCATTACATGGCCTCAGGGATAAAAGCGCTTGAGATCGTCACCACTCCATGTGTGACTGAGGGATTGGCCCTCCACATTTTGAAGGCGGTATCCCCCGGACTTTAGTGCTTCCTCCACTATATAGGGACCTTCCCAGTTGGGATTGAGCTTCCCCACCGCAGTGGACCTCCCAGCCGCGCCGACCTTCTTGAGCACTAGATCCCTCTTTTCGAACTGCTTGACCCTGATGTGCTTGTCGAAGTACTTGGCCATCTGCCGCTTGACCTCTTCTTGGCGAATGGCTGCTAGATCCCGGGCTTCTTCGATGAGGTCGAGGGAGAGCCGCAACTCCTCTTCGATCCCAGCTCTCCAATCTTCCCCTCCATTCGTGGCGGCCTTTACCCGTGGCGTCATGACTTCGAACTCTATGGAGATGACGGCCTCGCAGCCGTGAGAGAGCTTGAAAGGGGTCTCTCCCGTGGCGGTGTTGGGAGTAGTCCTTAGAGCCCACAAGAATGAGGGAAGCTACTCCACCCAATTACCTTTCAGATTTTCCACCTTCTTCTTGAGCAAGTTCACGATAATCTTGTTTGTCGCCTCCACCTGCCCGTTGCTCCTGGGATGGTGGACGGATGCAAACCTGAGGTCTATCCCCAACTGGCCACAGAAACTGATGAACTCTTCGCTGGCGAATTGCGGGCCATTATCTGTGACTATGGCCTGTGGAAGCCCATGCGACAGATGATCTCCCCCCATATAAAGTTGCGGACCACCTGGGAGGTGACCTTAGCCAGCGCCTTGACTTCCAACCACTTTGAGAAGTAGTCGATCATAACCAGGAGAAATATCCTCTGCCCACTGGCCTGGGGGAAGGGTCCTACCAGATCCATCCCCCATATGGCGAATGGCCAGGGCGCCGTGATACTCCTTAGCCTCTGAGCAGGCAAGAGCTAAAGCGGGGCGAACATCTGGCACTTCTGGCATTTCTTAGCGAAGGCCGCCACATCTTTACTCAAGGTCGGCCAAAAGTACCCCTGCCTCATTATCCTTGCCTCCAACATCCTGCTCCCTGAGTGGCTGCCGCACTCGCCGGAGTGAACTTCTTCCAAGATCCTCGGGACTTCCTCCTCTGAGATGCATCGGGCCAGGAGGCCCGAGAGGGTCTTCCGATACAAATCCCCCTCATGGAGCACGTAGTAGGCGGACTTGCACCGGAAGCGCCTCTGGTCCGGAACCTCCTCCGGAAATTTCCCTGTTGCAAGGAAGGTAACGAAGGGATCCTTCCAAGAGGGCCGCTGCTCTACTTCCATGAGTTCCCCCTCCTCGATCGAAGGGCAGAACAGGTCTGTCAGGGTCCCTCCGGCTCGAGGGCCGGCCTTGGCCAAGCGATCCGCTGGGGTGCTCTCCTACCGAGGGATGTGCCTGATGGAGAAAGTCTTGAACGCTCCAATGAGGCTTCTCACTTTGGCTAAGTATCTTATGAGTGTAGGTTCCCTCGTCTCGAACTCTCCCTTGATCTGAGAGGCTATTATCATCGAGTCGGTGAGGACCTACACGTCATGGACTCCCAGTTCCTGAGCCAGACGCAGGCCGGCGATCACCGCCTCATACTCCGCCTGGTTGTTGGTGATTGGGAAATGTATTACTAGCGTCTGCTCGATCTTCATCCTGTGGGGGCTCTCCAACACCACCCCTCCTCCGAGAGAATTTTTGCCTGAGGCCCCGTCAACCAGCAGCTTCCATGGAACATGACGAGGGGCTTGATCCTCCTCCATCTCGGCCACGTAATCTGCCTGAAATCTGCCACTACCTGTGTAACACCCCAAAAATCGTAGTCCGGCGAGGTAGGCAGAGTGGTAGCGTCGCGCTCGGAATAGGCTGAAAATTCCATAGCAGGTTCTTCGCGCACGCTCACTGGCCTCCTTCGCGCACGACCAGTGGTCGTGCGCCTGATCGTGCATTATTTCACAAGGGTTGAAGGTCGGCTGATTGTGTAGCGCACGATCAGGGGATGTTGGCCGCGCACGATCACTGACCGTGCGCCGCTGCTCGTGCGCACTGTTTATTCTGCTCCGCGAAAAGTGACGGGGAAGATGATCCGGCCGTCCAAAAATGTTGGGATTTGATCCAACGGCTGCGATGGATGGCTAGGGGGTTTTAGGGCTTGGTAGAGGAGTTACACCCTCATTATTTCCAAGACTTTCTCTCTCTTAGGTTGGAGAAAGGAGGAGGAGGCAAGGAGGAAGAAGAAGGGGAATCCGCCATTGCCGGAGCTTCGGAGCTCCGTTCGCAGATCCGAGACCGGCAACGCGTAGAGGGCATCGAGGCGCTTCTTCTCCACCGTTTGTTTGCAAGCTTCTCATGGCTAGGAGGATATCTCGAAAGGTAACGACATTTCTCCTCCCGGTCTTTAGGATGCGTGCATGGCATCCCTTTAATTTCTGCATTTTGGCACCGGATCCGTCGAGTGAGAGGGATCCGGGTCGCCTTGGTTCAAAAGGAACCATCGAGTTGATTGAGTCCGTCCCCGACATGATTTGCACTAGAGATCCGCTCCGTTAGCGGATTAGGCATTGTGGGTGAAGCCGGATTTGCGACCGTTGGTCCGATTCCGTGATGTTGTTTGACGCGCATTTTAGGGATTTTGCTAGAAATCCGAATACGACAAAAACTTCGTTCTGATGCCCTTGTATTTTCGTATGAGAACGAATGTTGGTTTGTGGGCGGGGAAATATTGTGCGTGAGTTATGGCCGTGATGCCCGTTTGTATTGTGAAGGCGCGGAATTGTCTCGATGTCGGCTGGCCAGCCCGTGATATTGCAAGTCATGTGTGGAGGGTGTCCCGGCGAGACAAATCCCCCCTTCTGTATTGATTATAGTGACATTTATGAGAATGGTTGTGATTGATGGTGGCAAGAACAGGTGGAGTTCTTGGCCATGGGCTACGATGCCCTTTGGGGGAACTGATGAGTACCCTATGATGGTGGCAAGAACATGTGGAGTTCTTGGCCGTGGGCCCGGTGGTGCCCGTTGGGGTAGTGATGAATACCCTGTGGTTGATGTTTGTGGTGGCAAGAACATGTGGAGTTCTTGGCCATGGGCCCGGTGGTGCCCGTTGGGGTAGTGATGAATACCCTTTTGGTTTGGATGGTATGGATGATGTATGATGATGTGCTAGATTCATACGCTTTAGGGTGCCTTGGGTGAAACCCGGGTTGCATTCATTTTGCATTGGTAGGCCCCTTTTTATTATCTGCTCAACATAGAAACGTGGATGCTGTATGTGACACTCATACCTGTTTTTATGCTGTTTCCTTTTATGTACATTTGCATACGAAGTGCTGACTTGCAGGGTGAAGTAGCTCCCCGGGGTCCGCTAGGACGGCCGGGAGGAGGGATGTTGTTACACCGTTTGTGGTCAGACATAGCTGACCCTCGTTTACCGCTCTTTGTGATTTGGATGCAGGGCAAGAATCGCAGGCTGGACCCAGCGCACCAGCCAAAAAGGCCTAAAGCCTCATGAAGTGCTTATCGTTATTTCCATGCACTTTTATTATTGCATTTTGTTTTGACCGACTTGCATGCCGAGGTAGTTTAGGTAAAACTACTATTTTTCCCCTTTTGTTGGGATGTCCTGTCGTGTTGAATGTTTGGTTTTGGACTGTGCTTTTGTAAGGCCTTAAGGCCAGTTGGACTCCTATGTAGTGTGGACAATCTCTGTGTTTTATGTTTGTTTCCGCTGCGTGTTATCTGAGTTTTGAGTTGGGTAGTTATTATCATCTTTTAATACTAAAGCTGTGGCGGTTATATGCTGTGGGGTCCCGGCCGGACCCATATTATATGGTCATTACAGGGGAGGTGTTACAATTTGGTATCAGAGGGAGATTTGAGTATTCTTGCAAGGTCTAGTGTATTTGGATCGCGTAAGAGATTGTCCACATAGGAGTATTGTGTGGGATTATGAGTATCCCTGTGTTCGAGTTTTACGAATAGAACTTGATTAGTGTGTTTCCTTGCTTATGCTAGGATGTTGGCGACAATGCGGGGACGTCGAGGAGGCAGGAGGAGCCTTCGGGGAGCAGTGCTACTGCTCCGGGCATCATGATTATGGGCATATCCCCGGCTGATTTCTGTCGTATGCTAGCAGAAGCTTTAGTGTCAGCTCTAGCGGTGAGAGTGCCGTCGGGTGCGACGCCTGTCACACTAGATGGAGCTCAAGAGTTGACAGTTCCTAGAGCGTTGGAGAGATATTCTGACCAAGTAGTCAAAAGGACGTTGGAGAAGGGCGAGGTAAAGGGAAACCTCCCATTTCACAGTGGAAATCGGAGGGGAGCCGAGGAAGGAAAAGATCTCGTTCTGGTAAGCTTAGTGAGAGAAGCGGTGCAGCTTCTGGGGAGATCCGCTCCAAGGGACCCATGTCGTGCTTTAGGTGTGGCAAGGTGGGCCACATCGCTCGGTTCTGTTCCGAGGGTAGAGCTGAGTCGGAGCAGGGGCTGGAACAGTCGGTGCGTTCCAGTCTTAGTTATGCGGAAAAGGGAAAATCGGTGGAGTCGAGCGCTTCACTCTTTCCTCCAGTGCAGCCTGGTGAATCTGCCCTTGGGCAGCAAGAGGTGTCTCGTCAACCCGATGTGACGGCAGGTACGAAAAGTTTAGATCTTCGTTTGTTATTTTAAAGTTGGTTGCGACCTTTCGTATTTGTTATACGCGTATTAAGGTTTCGTGCTAGTTTTGGTTACCCCTCTCGAGTGATGTTCGACATGGGAGCGTCACACTCTTTTCTTGCGGAAAGTTTTATCCGGAAGATTGGTGCTGAGTCCGTAGAGGTAGAAGTGGAGCTGAGTGTGCGTATGCCGAATGGGTCTTTCATGACTACCATGAGGAAGGGACGCATTGTGATGCAAATTGGCGATTGTGATTTCGTGTTGGTAGCAGCGATTCTGCCACTAGCCGAATTCGACGTTATCTTGGGGATGGACTGACTTGCTGCGCAGCGAGCTAGTATCGACTGCCAGTTGAGGGTGGTAACCCTGAGAGGTGAGGGTAGAGCAGAGGTCAAGTTCGAAGGCCTAAGCGGAGTGGCTTGCTCCCTGATTTCCGCTATGCAGATGAGGCGTGCGGTAAACCAAGGAGGCAAGGCGTTTTTGGCTTTGTTGGAGACTCACTCCACAAAGTTGGCCATTGGAGAAGTTCCGGTGGTGGAAGAATTTGAGGACGTATTCCCCGAGGAGCTTCCGGGAGCACCCCCTCAGCGTGAGATCGATTTTTCGATCGAGTTGGTACCGGGTGCGAGGCCGGTGTCGCGTCCTCCGTTTAGGATGGCACCGAAGGAACTGACCGAGTTAAAGGTTCAGTTGCAGGAGTTGTTAGAGCAAGGGTACATTAGGCCCAGCTATTCGCCGTGGAGCGCGCCGGTTTTGTTTGTGAAGAAGAAAGACGGAAGTATGCGGTTGTGTATCGACTACCGTGAACTGAATAAGTTGACCGTCAAGAATAAATTTCCGATTCCGCGAATCGATGATTTATTCGACCAGTGAGTAGGGTCGGTGGTGTACTCCAAGTTAGACTTGAAGTCGGGGTACTACCAGTTGAAGATTCGAGAAGAGGACATCGTTAAGACAGCGTTTGGGACTCGGTATGGCCATTATGAGTTTTCGGTGATGCCGTTCGGACTGACGAACGCACCATCTGTGTTCATGAGTTCGATGAACAGGGTTTTCCGCCCGTTCTTAGATTCGTTCGTGGTGGTGTTTATTGATGACATTTTGGTGTACTCAAAAACAGAGGCAGAGCATGAGTCTCACCTGAGGCTGGTATTGCAGACTCTAAGGGAGAATCAGCTTTATGCTAAGTTCTCAAAATGCGGGTTTTGGATCGAGAAGGTGGCTTTCTTGGGTCACATAATTAGTGATATGGGGTGGCGGTAGATCCAGCGAAGATTGAAGCCATTAGGGATTGGCCTGTATTGAGAACCGTGGCGGAAGTCCGGAGTTTCCTTGGACTAGCCGGTTATTATAGAAGGTTCGTGGAGAACTTTTCGCGGATGGCGTTGCCCCTCACCACTCTCACTCGCAAGGACCAAAGGTTCGTATGGACACCGGAGTGTGCCCGTGCATTTGAGAATTTGAAGGAAAGGTTGATGTCTGCTCCAATTCGTAGTCTCCCTAGTGGGACGGAAGGATTTCAGATCTTTAGCGACGCGTCAGATTGCGGGTTGGGTTGCGTGCTGGTGCAGCACGGCAAGGTGATAGTGTATGGGTCAAGTCAGTTAAAGACTCATGAGAGGAATTATCCCGTCCACGATCTGGAGTTGGCGGCGATAATTTTTGCGCTAAATTGTGGCGGCTCGTTTTAACTGGATTGAAATGCAGTGTGATATAGCGGATCGAATCCGAGAGGCGACCAGTGCGGACGAGGAGTGCCAACAGTTGGTGTTGGAGGATCAGCAAAGCGAAGGCAATGCTTTGGAGATGGTTGGTGAGATCGTGAAAAGAGACGGAAGGGTTTGTGTTCCGCGTTTTGGCAAGCTCCGTGAGGAGTTGATGTTGGGGCTCACTTTACGAAGTACTCCGTTCATCCAGGAAGTACAAAGATGTACGCGGATTTGAAGAAATCCTTTTGGTGGACTGGGATGAAGCGGGATGTAGCTGAGTATGTAAGTCGGTGTAAGACGTGTGCCGTAGTAAAGGCTGAATGCCAAAGGCCGGGCGGGTTCTTGAAGCCTCTTCCTATCCCCGAGTGGAAATTTGACGATATCTCCATGGACTTTGTACATGGTTTGCCTCGATCGCAGCAGGGTAACGATGCGATTTGGGTGATAGTGGATCGCCTGACCAAGGTGGCTCACTTCATTCCGAATCAGAAGGGCGATAGCGTGGAGAAGCTCGTGGAGCTCTATGTTCGAAACATTGTGCGGTTGCATGGGATTCCGAAAAGCATCGTTAGTGATCGCGATGGGCGTTTCACTTCGAAGGATTGGAGGCTAGTTCAGAAGAGCTTAGGCATAAAGCTCAAGTTTAGTACCGCGTTCCATCCGCAGACCGATGGTCAGACGGAGCGAACGAACCGTACGATGGAGGGCATGTTGAGAATGTGTGCTCTCGACTTTGGTAAAGGTTGGGAAGGCCACCTCTTCATGGTGGAGTTTGCCTATAACAATAGCTTCCAGGCGAGTATCAAAATGGTGCCCTATGAAGCTTTGTATGGAAGGAAGTGTCGAATGCCGATGTCTTGGGCAGAGGTGAGAGACACTAAGATGTTGGGAAAGCAAGTGGTGGAAGATGCTTGCGAGATTGTGCGGACGGTTCAGGAGCGCATGAAGGTTGCTCAGGATCGACAAGCGAAGTATTTCAGTGCGCGCCACAGAAATGTGGAGTTTGCAGTGGGCGACATGGTCTACCTAAAGATCAAGCCGTTCAAGGGTGTTTCGCGGGTGCGGCGACTCAAGAAGTTGAGTCCGCGGTATCTGGGTCCGTTCGAGGTTACAGAACGTATAGGCGAAGCAGCCTATCGTTTGGCGTTATCCGCAGAGCTGAGTGGATTACATGATATCCTCCACGTCTCTGTGTTGAGGAAAGCTCTGGTGGAGCCGAGCGTCGTAGTCGAAGCGGCGACGGTGCCGGTGATGGAGGATTTGGGAATAAGGGTTCGTCCAGTTGGCGTGGAGGATTCGGAAGTCCGGCAGTTGCGCAACAAGGAAGTCAAACTTGTAAAGGTGCGATGGGACAACTGCGGGCGAGACGAATTCTCTTGGGAGCATGAGCAAGCGATGCGGGAGGATTTCCCGGAACCTTTTGCTCCAGGTATGCTTTATGAACTTCCTGTTTAAATTCTGAAATTTCGAGGACGAAATTCTTTTAAGGGGGGTGGAGTTGTAACACCCCAAAAATCATAGTCCAGCGAGGTAGGCGGAGTGGTAGCGTCGCGCTCGGAATAGGCTGAAAATTCCATAGCAGGTTCTTCGCTCATGCTCACTGGCCTCCTTCGCGCACGACCAGTAGTCGTGCGCCTGATCGTGCGTTATTTCACAAGGGTTGAAGGTCGGCTGATCGTGTAGCGCACGATCAGGGGATGTTGGCCGCGCACGATCACTGACCGTGCGCCGCTGCTCGTGCGCACGGTTTATTCTGCTCCGCGAAAAGTGACGGGGAAGATGATCCGGCCGTCCAAAAATGTTGGGATTTGATCCAACGGCTGCGATGGTTGGCTGGGGGGTTTTAGGGCTTGGTAGAGGAGTTACACCCTCATTATTTCCAAGACTTTCTCCCTCTTAGGTTGGAGAAAGGAGGAGGAGGCAAGGAGGAAGAAGAAGGGGAATCCGCCATTGCCGGAGCTTCGGAGCTCCGTTCGCCGATCCGAGACAGGCAACGCGTAGAGGGCGTCGAGGCGCTTCTTCTCCACCGTTTGTTTGCAAGCTTCTCATGGCTATGAGGAGATTTCGAAAGGTAACGACATTTCTCCTCCCGGTCTTTAGGATGCGTGCATGGCATCCCTTTAATTTCTGCATTTTGGCACCGGATCCGTCGAGTGAGATGGATCCGGGTCGCCTTGGTTCAAAAGGAACCATCGGGTTGATTGAGTCCGTCCCCGACATGATTTGCACTAGAGATCCGCTCCGTTAGCGGATTAGACATTATGGGTGAAGCCGGATTTGCGACCGTTGGTTCGATTCGGTGATGTTGTTTGACGCGCATTTTAGTGATTTTGCTAGAAATCCGAATACGACGAAAACGTCGTTCTGATGCCCTTGTATTTGCGTATGAGAACGAATGTTGGTTTGTGGGCGGGGAAATATTGTGCGTGAGTTATGGCCGTGATGCCCGTTTGTATTGTGAAGGCGCAGAATTGTCTCGATGTCGGCTGGCCAGCCCGTGATATTGCAAGTCATGTGTGGAGGGTGTCCCGGCGAGACAAATCCCCCCTTCTGTATTGATTATAGTGACATTTATGAGAATGGTTGTGATTGATGGTGGCATGAACAGGTGGAGTTCTTGGCCATGGGCTACGATGTCCTTTGGGGGAACTGATGAGTACCCTATGATGGTGGCAAGAACATGTGGAGTTCTTGGCCGTGGGCCCGGTGGTGCCCGTTGGGGTAGTGATGAATACCCTGTGGTTGATGTTTGTGGTGGCAAGAACATGTGGAGTTCTTGGCCATGGGCCCGGTGGTGCCCGTTGGGGTAGTGATGAATACCCTTTTGGTTTGGATGGTATGGATGATGTATGATGATGTGCTAGATTCATACGCTTTAGGGTGCCTTGGGTGAAACCCGGGTTGCATTCATTTTGCATTGGTAGGCCCCTTTTTATTATCTGCTCAACATAGAAACGTGGATGCTGTATGTGACACTCATACCTGTTTTTATGTTGTTTCCTTTTATTTACATTTGCATACGAAGTGCTGACTTGCAGGGTGAAGTAGTTCCCCGGGGTCCGCTAGGATGGCCGGGAGGAGGGATGTTGTTACACCGTTTGTGGTCAGCCATAGCTGACCCTCGTTTACTGCTCTTTGTGATTTGGATGCAGGGCAAGAATCGCAGGCTGGACCCAGCGCGCCAGCCAAAAAGGCCTAAAGCCTCATGAAGTGCTTATCTTTATTTCCATGCACTTTTATTATTGCATTTTGTTTTGACCGACTTGCATGCCGAGGTAGTTTAGGTAAAACTACTATTTTTCCCCTTTTGTTGGGATGTCCCGTCGTGTTGAATGTTTGGTTTTGGACTATTTTTGTAAGGCCTTAAGGCCAGTTGGACTCCTATGTAGTGTGGACAATCTCTGTGTTTTATGTTTGTTTCCGCTGCGTGTTATCTGAGTTTTGAGTTGGGTAGTTATTATCATCTTTTAATACTAAAGCTGTGGCGGTTATATGTTGTGGGGTCCCGGCCGGACCCATATTATATGGTCATTACAGGGGAGGTGTTACAACCTGTGCCTTCATGGATAGTCGAGGGACGAAGGTGATATTAAACTCACTTAACTCTATCGACCACTTCGCGAGCCTCCCCGAGTGCTCCACTCCTTCGAAGATCTGGCGAAGGGGGTGGTCAGTCACCACTTGAATTGAATGGGCCTGGAAGTATGGCCTGAGCTTTCTCGCCGCGATGACCAGAGCAAAGGCCAGTTTCTCCAAAATTGGGTACCTGAGCTCCGCCTCTCTCAAGACCCTACTTACGTAGTAGATGGGCAGCTGCTTCTTGCCTTCTTCCCGGACCAGCACGGAGCTTACGGCCTCAGCCCCGACTCCAAGGTACAAGGCTAGGTCTTCCCCCTCCTTGGGACCTTGGAGTAGCGGAGCCTTGGTGAGTTGGCTCTTCAAGGCCTGGAAGGCCTCCTCGCATTCCTTTGTCCACTCGAATTTCCGGTTGCCTCGTAACGTTTTGAAGAAGGGGGAGCATTTCTCCCCGGCCCGGGAGAGAAACCTGCTCAACCCCGCGAGCCTTCCCGTCAAGCGCTGAACCTCCTTGGCATTCCAAGGCGATCCCAATTCCATGATGGCTTTGACCTTGTCCGGGTTAGGTTCTACCCCCGAAGGGGTGAGAAGGTGTCCCAGGAACTTCCCCTTGTTGGCCCTGAATACACACTTCAGGGGGTTCAAGCGCATCTTGTACTTGCGCAGGGTGGCGAAGGTTTCCTCGAGGTCTTGGAGATGAATGCTCACGCTCTTGCTCTTCACCATGAGGTCATCTACATAAACCTCCAAGTTCCTTCCTCTTTGCTCCTTAAAGATCCGGTCCATCATTTTCTGGTAGGTTGCTCCTGCATTTTTCAGCCCAAAGGGCATCATCTTATAGCAGTAGCACCCCTCCCGGGTGATGAACGAGACATCTTTGATGTCCGGGGGGGTGCATCCTGATCTGGTGATAACCTGAAAAAGCATCCAAAAAACTCATCACAAAAAAACCGACGGCTGAGTAAACCAGCGCGTCGATCCGAGGCAGGGGATAACAATCCTTAGGGCAGATTTTGTTTAACAAAGAAATGTCAATACACATACGCCAGCGGCCATCGCCCTTTTTTACCATGACGACATTGGAGACCCAGCCTGGGTACTGGATCTCCGATACAAAACCTACTTCGAGGAGCTTGGCCACCTCCTCGCGGATCGGTTCTTCGAGCTTGTCGGCGAAGGTCCTCCTCTTCTGCCGGATGGGGCGGGCTCCTGGCTCAAGGTTGAGACGATGGCAAGCCACGTCCGCCTCGATGCCTGGCATGTCTGATGCGCTCCATGCGAAGATGTCCGCGTTCTTCTGGATGCACTCTAGCATCCTTACCCTGTCCTCCGGGCCGAGGCCCCCGCTGACTCGCACCTTCTCCACCCTTCCTTCCTGGGTGATGACCTCCATCTCTACCACTTCCTTCGCCGCCTCAAGCCGGGCCGGCTCTTCCCATCTGCCCTTCGCTTCTCGCCCTTCTACCCGGGCCTCTTCCTCTGCTGCACCTTCCTCCTCCATTGGTTCGACCTGCTCCTCCTGAGCTACCTCCATCTTCTTTCCTCGGTCGCTGCCCTCTTCCACTTCTCCCCTCTTCTCCACTCCTTCCCCTGGCCCCTCCGGCCTCTTCATCTCTTCATCCATCTTCTCAGCCTCCTCCATCCAAGAGATGGTGTTGACGGCAGTCACATAGCACTGCCTCGCCACCTTTGCATCTCCCCAGATTCGGATCTGGACTCCTCCACTATGGAACTTCAAGCACTGGTTGTATGATGAGGGCACACATCGGAAGGCACTGATGAGGGGGCATCCGAATATGGCGTTGTAGCTGCTCGGAGCGTCCACAATGACGAACCGGCAGTTCCTCGGGACCCCTCCTAATGTCACCTGGAGGCCGACACCTCCCTCGACCTCCTTCCTTTCTCCTGAGAAACCGAGCAGCGGCCCATCAGAGGCCTGCACCCTCTTCTTCTCCACCTCCATCGCATCAAAAGCCTTCTTGAAGATAACGTTCACCGAGCTCCCGTTGTCCACAGGATCCGGGAGACCGTGAAGTTTTCTATCGTCGTCTGGATCACCAGGGCGTCGCAGAACGGATCCTCATAATCGGGCATATCCTCCGAGGAGAAGGTGAGCTTCTCTGAGGGGGGTGGGGTCTGGGAAGTTGATGCGATGTCTCTCCGGAACATCGCCTGGAAGATCCTCTTGCGAGAGGCCTCTATCCCAACCCCACCATGAATCACCCCGATTCCCCCCTGGCTCCTACATCCGCCCTGTTCTCGCATCGGTCCTCCTCCGCCTCTGGGAGCACTTCCTCGATCCTGGCCTGCTGCCGCCGTGGCTGACCTCTCCCTCTCATCTCCAAGAATTCTGGGCAGGTGGCCGTCGCGTGACCTTTTCCTGATGAAAGTCACAATAGGGCAACGCCACCCTGTCCCCCCTTCCTGCTGTTCCTCTTCCTCCTCTGGCTCCTCTACCTCCTCTTCCCCGGCCTACTGCCATAGCTTGCTCCCGGGGAGGGTGAGGGGGTCTGGGGCCTTCCTTGCCTCCACCCCACATTGATTCCCCCCGTTTCCCTTCCTTGGTACATTCCTTCCTGACCTCTCAGTGGTCCTTCCTGGTTCCTCCAACCCAACCTGTTGTTGGGTTCCTGATACCTCCAATTTCGATGCGGTCTTTCGAACCCCTGACTCTTGGGTTCCTCTCTCTTCCTTCCTTCTGGCTGCCTCACCTCAGGCTCGCTCATCTTTGCCAACCTCTTGTAGAATTCTGGGTTGGCCGCCTCCCCTTCTATCTCCTCCGCTGCTCGCTCCATCAACTCCTCAAAGGAGAGAGGAGCCCTTATCTTCAGGTCCATCTTGAAGAATCCATCTCGCAACCCCACGATGAATGCCATCTTGAGGGCGAACCCCGACACCTCCTGCACGAGGTGTATCTCTTCTTGGAACCTGTCCACATAGTGCGCCAGTGATTCCCCCTCCCTTTGCTTGATCTTGAAGAGAGCCTCCGCATCCTTCTTTCTCTTTTTCGACGTCGAGAAGCGCAGCCGGAAGCTCCGACGCAGATCGTCGAACACATAGATGGAACCTACGGGGAGCTGGTGGCAGGGGCGGATCTACATGGGGCCGAGCGTGGGCGGCCGCCCACACTCAATTAAAAAAAACTAAGAATATTACATTAAAAAATATTTGTTTTTATTGACCTATACATATTATATATAATATCTATTCAAAAATAAACAATAAGTTAGCCTTGGCATAGTGGTTTTTGACTTCATGTTAAAATTATTAAAATTTTGTGAGAGGTCTTGAGTTCAAATCCTCATAATACTCAATTTTTGATATTTTTGTCAAAATGCAATATTTAGACATAAAAAATGATTAAAAATTTAGATATATTTTACATAATTACAGAAATAAATTGTAAAAAAATTCATTAAATTTGTAGATTTTTTTTTATATTTAGACATTCTATTTTTTTTAATATAGATATACATGCTATATATTTAAACAAACTATATAAAAAATTTTAAATTATGAAAATAATATAAAAATTGACAATATTTGTTTTATATTTGATAATTATAATTTTCAAATGAATTACCACTCCGCCCACACTGAAAATGTATCCTGCGTCCGCCACTGGCTGGTGGAACCAGTCCCTAGCTTTCTCCTTCAGAGTGGTCGCGAAGAGTCGGCACTGAAAGGCATCCGACATGGGCAGAATTGAAACCATGTCCTCAAACCATTGCAGGTGCACGACTGGGTCATCCTTGCCGGTATAATAGGACATCTCCGGCCCTCGGAACCCTTCCGGCACTGGGGCCGAGAGGATCATCTCGCAAAAAGGGCTCCCTTCCCCTGCTCGGCGAGTGGTCCTCTCGCGCGGACCCAACTCGCAGACCTCCGCACTCGCCAGGCTGCTGAACAGCTGCCGCCCGGGGAGATCTCGCGCGCTTCCTTCTGCTGGCACTTCCTTCCCAAGTCGCTGCCCCGGAGCGTTCTCGCCGATCTGCTGAGGCGGAACCACGGGGACTGCCGGCGTCTCGCACTCGCTTCTCCCTGCGAGAACCGTCTGCAGGACTTCTCGCTTGAACTTTTCGAACATCTCCAGCCACTCCCCTGTCGCCGGTGGCTGCGAGTGGCCCGAGTCAGAACCATTTCCCCCATCTCCTGTCATCCAACCTAGCTTGGGATTTTCCTTCACCGGCTACGGTCCACGCTCACCGCACCAAAAATGTTGAAACCGGCAACCGGTCTCCTGAGTTCGGACCCACTGGGGGGTGTAGCCGGTGCTTATTTCTCCCTCACTAAACTCTCTGACTGGTGGATGTGAAAATAGGAACAGACCCAAGGCCGCAGCGAGGAGGTCCCGCCACACACCCTAAAGATCTTAGAGAGCTTCCCCTCCCAAACCAAAGCTCAGTCGGGCATCTTGGAGGGCAATAGCAGCCAACCAAGACTAGCCTGGAGGAGAGGACTCTCTTTTCAATCGGATCCCCTCCAAGGTGCCCTTAAGGGTCTATTTATAGATTTTTCTAGGCTGGTCTGCAAATAACATGAATCCGCCTTTTAATTTTACTAACCGCACCCCAAATTGGTCTGCTAATAGCCTAACTCCGCTGTTCTGAAGGGCTATTTGCAGCCCATAAGGGGCATCATGGTCATTTCCCCCTTAAAGACCTAGGGGGTGAGTGGTCCGTGGGGCACCACTCGCCGAGCTCCCGCTCGGCTGGGCGAATGCACACATTCATGGGCGAGTGGTCCGCGAGGGCGTCACTCGCCGATTTTCTCTCTCTCGCCTGCGGCTCGCCCTTACTCACCCGGGGGTCTTTCCACCTGTCTCAGCCTGGGCGAATGATCTGGCTGACCCAGATCTCGCCAGTTGGCTTGAGGGACCTACTCCGCGAATACGGGTTGTACACAGGCCGGAGCATTTTTGCCTCTATTTAATTCGCTACCTGCAGCGCAGAACCCGGCCCAGAACCGCTGAGATCAGCCCGAACCGCTGAGACACACCCGAACCGCTGAGACGAGTTAGCCCGCTGAGACCAGACCTGCCGCTGAGACTCAGCCCGAATCGCTGAGACGAGTCAGCCCGCTGAGACCAAACCTGTCGCTGAGACCAGATCCGCCAGCTCACTCCAGCCCGCCAGCTCAACCTGCCAGCCTTCTATCCGCACCCCACCAGCTTTCAAGTCAAATTTGACTCCTTCTAGTCAAACCTTACAGCCTTCTATCCGCACCCCACCAGCTCTCAAGTCAAATTTGGCTCATTCTAGTCAAACCTTCCAGCCTACTATCTGCACCCCATGTTTCTCTATAAATAGAGACCCCCCCCACCTTCTCTAATCTCTCCTCTTTTTCCACCCTTCTTCTTCTTTAGTTTTATGGTTTTTTCTTTTAGGGTCCGTTCGTTTGGACGAAATTGGAATTTGATATTGGGATTCAATATTCAAAATTGGAAATGGTTTAATTCCAATTCCATCGTTCGCCTAATAAACAATATTGTTGAATATTGTGGAATTGAACAATTCTTTTGTTCATTTGTTAAATAAAATTCAATCTAAGAATTGAAAAATATTATAAAGAAATTAATATTTTTTTACATATATAATAAAAAATGTACGCCCTGACAAAAAACACACGCCCGGGCGAAAAAACAAGTGCCCGGACGAAAAAAACGTGCTCGGGCACAAAAAGCCTGCCCGGGCGAAAAATTGGGCGCCCGGGTGAAAACGCGCTTCCTAACGAAAAACGCGCGGGCGCGCGATAAACTTGCGCCCGGGAGAAAATTGCGCGCCCGGGCGAAGAACGCGTGCCCGGACAAAAAAACATGCTCAGGCGAAAAACGCACGCCCGGGCGAAAAACTCGCACCCGAGCGACAAATTGCGCGCCCGGGCGACAAAACGCGATCCCGGGCGAAAAACGCGCCCCCGGGCGAAAAACGTGCGCCCGAGCGAAAAACGAGTCCACGGGCGAAAAACACGCGCCCGGTCGAAAAACGCGCGCCCGGTCGAAAAACGCGCGCCCGGGCGACAAATGGGCGCCTGTGCGAAAAACGCGCGCCCGGGCGAAAATTGCGCGCCAGGCGAAAAACGCGCGTCCGGGCGAAAAATGCGCTCCCATTCGAAAAACGCGCTCCCGGGCAAAAAATGCGCGTCCGGGCGAAAAACTCGCGTCAGGGCGAAAAAGTCACGCCCGGGCGAAAAATTGCTCTCCCTGGTGAAAAATGCGATAAATCGAGCGTGCCAGACTCGCCCAATTCCGATATGTTCAGCTAAATTTTGTGCATATGTTAAAATCAATTCCATGATATTCAACTCGAATTCCAATTATTAAAGCTATCTAACAAGCGAACGGCGTAATTGAAATTCGACGTCGAATTTCAATTCCAAGTCTTCAATTCCGTCCAAACGAACGGGCCCTTAGTTTTTTTTTTTTTTTGGTTTTTATGTTTTTATTTTATTTTATGTTTGTTTTTTTATGTTGTTCTTCCCTTTTTTTCCTTCCTCCCCTCCTTTTTTGTTCTTCTTTTTGTTCTTATTTTAGTTTAGTTTTCTTATATGTTTTATCTTTACGTTATGTCTTAATTTTGTATTATTTTGTTTTTGTTTTTGTTTTGCTTATGTGTTAATATTTTATTTTGTTTTTATTTTTGTTTTATCTTTATGTTATGATATGTGTTTATTTTGTTTTTGTTTTCTTATAGTTTTTCAACCCGTTCTCCTTAAGAGAAGGGGTTGAAATTTTGTAGGCTTTTAGTCACTTTTCTTTTTGCAATTTATGTAAAGAACTTGGGGTTGGATCCAAGGCTTGTAATCTCTTTTTATTTCAATAAAAGTTCTCTTCATTTATGCCTCTTGTATTTTCATTATGTCTTTAAATTATTGTCATTTTCTTTTTTGTAACTTAGTTTATTTTAATGTCATGTATTTTATTTCTTTTTTTTTCAAGTAGAGTGTGTGTGTGTATGAGATTAATTTTATTGCTTTCATAATTTAGATTTAATGCTTTAATTTTATTGCATTCATAATTAGATTTTAATGCTTTCATAGCTTAACTTTACTGCTTTCTTTAAATTCAGTCATTTAAATTCTCGTAGAGTGCGTGAGTTTTTCATTTAGTGTGTTCTTTTCTTTTCTATCGCTTTTCTTGATTTTTGCTACATACACACCAAACCCGCAATTATCGTCATTTTTTGCTTTTTAAATTATTGCAAACTTAAAAATCAATCGATCTTTTTGATAAAATAATAGTGTATTTCTAAAGTAAAAATAATCGACACGACCTTGGGAAAATATGACCTTGATATTTTCTAAAATTATCCTATACTATACGCGATAAGGTATACTTGCCTTTTCGAATGATTAGTTAGGATAATAACGATACAAAAACTTCGCAAAAACTCTCCCTTTCTATATACATTTAATTGAATTCGGCGCCGTCGCTGCGGCGTGGTCGTCGATATTACGAAAGAAGGAAAGACTATTACTTTTATCATCTCGATAGGTAGGATAATGGTCAGTTCCTCGAAGTAGGAGTACTGGCGAGACGCCTCGAACGCGCCCGCCAAATTCTACACGCACCCCGGAAAGCTTTTGCGGCGCTCTCAAAATATTCTAAAATCATCACCGCCACTAAAGGAGGGGGCGGAGGATCATCCAGAAGGGGTCGCTCAACAATGGGAGTAACCAAAATCTCAACCTTAGGGTCAACAGGAATGACCTCCACCCAGGGGTTACTGGGACTTGCCTCGTCAGCACAACTCCTCGACCGAGGGGAGATTGGTGTCGTGCCAGAACTACCACATTTGAATACGAGCTTTCTCTTCTTATCATGAGCTAGAAGAACAACGACATTACGCTCAACATCTAATGAAAGTCCGATCGACAAGAACCTACTATGCTCCACGCAACCGACAATACAATACAGATCCTTCGACAACTCCCTCGATCCGGAAAATCAGGGATAAGCGATAAGTCACTCTTCCATCCCACCTGTCAACGGCAACGACGGGAAGCTCCCTCCACAGCTCAGGAAGATCCCAGCAATTCCTAACGTATCCGTAGAGGGTATTCCCGTGGCGGTAGTTGGTCCTCTCCCCAAAACAGAACCATCTCTTGTTGCTGCAAACTTCGATCCGGCCGCCCAGATTAGTGAATAACTCTCACCAATCTTAAAAAACTCTAGTGTGAGTCACAAACCATGCTCCCAGAAGAGTAAAATCAGTCTCTTGATCCTCGTCATCCCGGCGGGAGTAAACTGAGAGATTGACACTCCACAAAACCTGAAGACTTTGACAGCCTCCTAAGAGGCGGGAGGACGAAACCCCTACTTCAAGCATCTCTCTGAAAGAGTAATAAAACTAGTCGGTGGATTCTAAGCACGCTCCTCATCACGCGGAATTCTAACTTCAACATTTGCAGGTAATCCGAACCATTTTTGCCATGTGTCGACTAGCACATTATTGAGCTTAGAGCGCAACCGCATCGGTCTTGATTGCGCACCTCGCTTTGGTACTTGAAAAATAAGAAAGCCACAAGTCATGGAAAATTAACAAAAATATTCTAAGTCAAATTCTCCCCACCGCTACGAGACATCCGCACAAATTGATCCGGGTGCCCGATGGCGCACAAAGAAGAAGTGGGCAAGCAAGCGCAACCGCACGATGAGCCTAGACGTATGGCCAAAGGGCCGCCCGAAAGCTAGGCTCGCCAAAGGAACGAGCACCTCAACTCGAGGCCGCCCGACGCGTGGCTCGGTACAAGGCCACTTGGCCGCCCCGGTGCACGAACACTCGGCCGCCCGAAACGCGGTCATTCGGTCGCGCGGTGCGTGACCACTTGAGCGCACGGTGCAAGGCCGCCCCATTGCGTGGCCCAGCCCGCAGCCGCTCGGCCACGTGACAATTCAGCCGCACCACCGTTTGGCCCCCTGACACGCGACAATTCGGAGGCCCGACCGCTCGACGTCCAGTGTCGCACGACCACGCGGCCTCCTCACCGCATGGCCCCCGCGCCTCTCTTTTCTCTTTCCACCGTCGGACCATCGGTCTACCCTCCCTCGCTGTAATTAAAAAATGCGTACCTCCGACATAGCTTCACCGCACTTTTCGTCTGCATTACTTCAACTCGAGCCACAATGAATAGAGAGACAGGGTAAAAATCCTCGCACTCATCTGGCACCGGATGCGTACTCCGGGTATTTTGGGGGCAATTGATAGGTACCCCTTTATTTATAATTAGAGGTGGGATGTGGATAGCGCATTCCCAACCAAAATAGGGCTGCGGATAACGAAATTCCCTCCATTATGAGAAGTGCTCATAATGGAGGAGGGAACCACCCATGACCACCAAAAACCACCCATAACCGTCGGGGGAGTGCGCGCACAGACGCGCGCCCCCGGGCACCGCCTTGCCCAGCCTCGTCGCACGACGGGGCCGACCAGGCAGTCGCCTGGCCATGCGTCCGCTCACGGCAGGCCGGACACGCGGCCGACGTGAGGTTGCCCCAGACGTGCGACCAAGACCGCACGCCCTAGGTCGCACCCCCTGTAAGACCCCCCCTCCCCTAACCGCAGTCGAGTCGGGTCGAAGACGGGCCTTACCGCCCAAGACGACCACCATATGCTTTATGAGTGACATCAATCCACTCTCCAAGCATATAATTATCGCCTTGTCAGGCTTTGAAAACTCACCACATCACATCAGATCACATCAAAAATAATTTTGAAATCAATATATATATATATGTAGATATATATATGTAACAAAGGCAGTAGCAATAAGTTTATACATGTGACCCATTGGGCAAAAGAAAACTACAATACCCTCTTTCTGCTTCTACCAAGCTAAGTGCTCACATCTCTAAGGACCGGAGACGAGACTAGTGCGTCAGCTCATGTGGGCTCTAAGGCAGGTATGCTCTCACATGCTAACTGAACTTCACGCTGCTCCATTTCCCGTGAATGGTTATTCAATAACGGTTAGTCACATACTAAGTGGATTCACACCTCCTCCCCAAGATCCCTGAACTTGGGAACGAGAGTGAACCTTAATACTAGCAACAATAGCCGAAGCAAAAGAGAGTTAACAGTATAATTTTTAAGAAATAAAGCTAGGAGCATTAGGCTGAACAAATACAACAATATATAACTGGAAAGTTGTGACATAAACATCAGTTATCCCACAATGAGCTCAGCTAGCATTTACACAATCATGCAGGGGTTCATAACCTGCAACCACACCACAGGTGTTCATAACCTGCTATCACACCGCATGTGTTCATAACCTGCCATCACACCATATATCAACATAGTTTGGACCATTTTTCTTCCAGCAGGGTAGCGAACCTCGCGGGCCTCACCGATATGGTTGTCGGTGATAGTGACCAGTCCTGCCACTTTTGGGTGTACACGTACTGCACTACCCAGGCCCCAACGTACAACCTCATGTACTTTTGAACGTAGGAGATGTCCGGCAAAAACTGAATTTGGCCAACCAGAGGAGGGACCCAGCGGGGCATGTAAGACACAACCGAGCTCCCGGGGTGCACGTCTCTCTGTTGCCTAGAGTCGTCAACCTTCCCGCACTGATACGTACGGTCTACGTGCATGAATGACCCACCACTTTTTACCACATGCAATTTACAATACAAACATTTTATAAGTCAGTGATAGTCACTCTCAGGTCCACGGTGGCTTACCTTACTCGACATAAAACTATTCGGGCAAGCGACTGCACAATATCTGTGTGCAGCTCAACTTTAGACCACGAGCGTGACGAGCGCGACGAGCGCGTGAGTACATTATTTGGGGCTAACTCGAGAGGATTAACTCGACTCTCGATTGTCCCCAACTAACGCACCACTAGAAAGCCAAACGCTCGTTAGAGCAGGACCTGAGCTTAAAGATGCAGAAAGAGTTGTTAAAATTTTAATAAGAGGAAAAACGGGAACCAGGTCGCAGGAACACTCCAACTATACCAACCACCAGAGACCAAAAACAATGAAGGAACAAGAGAAATCTTGTATCAACTATCTTTTGTACTTTTTGAGACATATATTGCGAGACATGATTCTTTCAGTACTCATAATGATGAGGTGAGGAAAAAACCAACTCCACGAAGCTGATTGTCACAAAGAAACAAATCGCCAAACCGCCCAGCTAACAAAGGCGTCCGCGCAAACCGCCAAGTCGACAAGCTGACCGCGCGACTAACCGCGAAATCACCCACCCACAACTCAACACGCGGACTGCCCGTTATTCCAATGCTCACTCTGTTCACCCAAGCAAGGCCGTCTGACCGCAGTCACTTGGCCGCTCCTAACCGCGAACAAGCTGCTGAAGAACTGAACAGAAGTAACAGACCGGCAAAGGAAAATCGCCTAACCGCCGCGGTCTGAACCTTATTGAAAGATGGAAACAAGCTGAAGAGAACCTGCCTTGTCACTAAAAGCGACCTCCTGCTGCTACCCGCCACAGACTGCTACCGAGTTATTCGCTGCGGTCTCCTCTGATCAAATCAGAACCACATGCAAGTCGCACAACCTGTGAACACAGCAAAGGTAAGCCTCAGACCGCGCGAACAGAAAAGTCTATCCGCACCACAAACTCGCGAGATCTCACTTACTGTTCACGTCTTATTCTTAGCTCCGATGGAGGTCCTATTTATAGTAGAGGTGAGAAGTGCGGTCACCACCTACGTGATAGGATAACCTCCCACCAACAACAGCAGGTAGCAAACAACTCGCGTGGCTTGCTGAGTTATTCCTGTAGAACAATTCGCCGACTTAAGAACAAGCCGCGCGGACTACTCACAAAGCTTCAGCAATACCCGCAAACACCTGCCAGCCCGCGAGCGAATAACCGGCTAGAACGCAACATCAAGAAGTAACCGCGGATCATAACCGCCCGGTTACAACCAGATAGCTAACCCCAGATGGATGGAGAACCAAGGCCATCTGCCACTGGCTAACCGCCAGATCATAGCGGGAAGATAACCTCCGCGGTCTTCATATTTGACCGCTTGCCCTCCGCGGTTTCACCAGACCGCCCGGTCTGAAGCTCAGACCCCCCGACCTCCACTTACACTTCAAAAATTTAACACTCCCCCTTAAAGTGGGAAGTGGACGTCAGCCCAAGCAAACCTCGTAACCGAGTAAATGGTCCCTTCGCCAGCGGCTTTGTGAAGATGTCAACGACATTGTCCTCACTCTGCACATGCTCAACCATCAAAGATCCCTCCATCACCTTCTCCCAAATGAAATGATGCTCAATCTCGATGTGCTTGGTCCGTGCGTGACAGACTGGATTATTAACCAGTTTGAGGGCACTCTCGTTGTCACCACGCAGCAGAGTAGGACCTCGAACCTCCTTATGGACATCCTCCACCAATCTCCTAAGCCAGATGGCTTCCTGAGCCGCCAAGGCAGAAGCCTTGTACTCCGCTTCAGTGGTAGAGACGAACACAGAATCCTTCTTCTTGCTGCACCATGAGACAGCTGCCGATCCGCATAAGCAAACATAACCAGACGTTGACTTCCGATCGTCTGAATCTCCCCCATAATCGGCATCCATGTATCCATGCAAATAAAGGCATGTGTCTCTCCCATAAAGGATACCCATGTTTGAGGTCGACTTCACGTACTTCAGAATACTTCTTGCCTCCATCAGATGAGGTTTCCGTGGTTCTGCCATATATCAACTTACCCTCCCAACTGCATAGGCAATATTCGGTCTGGTAATCGTCAAATATACCACACTCCCAACAAGAGCCCGGAACACCAACGGATCAGGAAGAATCCTCCCCTCATCCCGCCGAAGTTTTAGACCAACCTCCAGTGGAGTAGAGCTGCTCTTCCCATCCTGCATGCCAAATCGCTTAACGATTCGCTCTGCATAACCTTTCTGGGAAACAAGCACACCGCACTCTTTCCTCTCCACCTTGAGTCCAAGGAAATGGTGAAGCTCCCCCAGATCCTTTATCTCGAACCTGATAGCTAATTTATCCTGAAGCTTACCTACCTCAGCCTCCGAGTTCCCCGTGATGATCATGTCATCAACATACAACAACACCAAGACTTGCAGCTCCCCGATCTTCTTTACGAACAGACTTGAGTCTGAATCTGAAGAAAAGTATCCACAAAACTGGAGGTATTCTACGATCTTCCCATACCACGCCCGAGGCGCTTGCTTCAACCCGTAAAGAGCCTTCTTGAGCTTGCAGACGTGTCCTGGATGAATTTCTGATACATATCTCGGTGGCTGAACCATGAAGATATACTTGTCAATCTCGCCGTACAAGAAAGCATTCTTTATGTCGAGTTGCCAAATCTTCCATCCTTGGCTAGCTGCCAATGCAATCACCACCCGTACCGAAGTCATCTTGGCTACCGGACTGAACGTCTCTTCATATTCTTCTCCGTACTGTTGAGAGAATCCTCGAGCTACAAGGCGAGCCTTGTATTGCTCGATACTCCCGTCAGCTTTCTTCTTTAGCTTGTAAACTCACTTGCATGTCACAGGAGTAATGCCATCGATCTTGGGCACAAGATCCCAAGTCTCATTCTTCTTGAGGGCAGCCATCTCTTCATCCATGACATCTTCCCACTCCTTGACTCCAGTGGCGTCTTCAAAGCATGACAGCTCTCGCTCATCCAAGGGAATAACAAAGAAGCATGAGACGAAGCTCACCTGGTTTCCCCCTGTATACTGAGCTGGTGGAATAATAGTCCTCTTGGACCTCCTCAGAGTTTTACTCTGATCCACCTCTTCCACTGCAACTTCTGGACTAGCTCTTTTCCCGGGCACACTTGGAGCATCGCTCCCCCTGCTTCTAGAACCTGAAGCACCTGACCCAGAGCTAGAAGCAACTGGAGAACCTGGAGAAACAGGAAACTCCACCAAAACTTCCCTTGCAGCTTCTTCTGGTCCACCATCTACCCTGCTTTTTTGTAGCTCAACAGAAAAGCTACCCTGGTATGATGTTAACTCATCAAATACCACATCCCTTGAGACCACAACTCTCCATGTCTCTGGATCCATGCATCTCCAACCCTTCTTCCGGTCATCATAACCGACGAAGACTAGCTTCCTTGCTTTCACATCTAGTTTCATTCTGAGGGCAT
Source organism: Dactylorhiza incarnata (assembly GCA_033032865.1). NCBI lineage: Eukaryota > Viridiplantae > Streptophyta > Magnoliopsida > Asparagales > Orchidaceae > Dactylorhiza > Dactylorhiza incarnata. The sequence goes on along the minus strand of JAWHQI010000157.1, from coordinate 4,020,453 downwards.
CATGAACATGCACATAACAAGTAGATCCAAACACTCAAAAGTGTTCCACCGTAGGCTTTATCTTGAACATCAACTCATGTGGGGTCTTCATGTTGATGGAACTTAAAGGCATCTGATTGATGGCATAAGTTGCACAAGACATTCCCTCTGCCCAGAAGAAATTTGGAATACTCTTGGCATGAAGCCAACATTTACAGGTCTCCGTCAGATGACGGATCTTCCGCTCTGCAACTCCGTTCTGTTTTGTAGTGTGAGCACAAGAGAGCCCTCTCCGGATGCCATGCTTTCTGCAGGAGTTAAATAATGCATTGGAAGTAAACTCTCCTCCATTATCGATTCTGAACTTCTTGATCCGCAGATTAAGCCGGCCCTCCACGAGCTCCTTGAACTCCATAAACTTCCCGAACGCTTCCGACTTCTCCTTCAAAAAATATACCCAAGTATATCTAGTGAAATCATCAATCAAGACCGGCATATACCTACTGCCTCCAAGATTGGCTTTCTCGGTAGGTCCACACAGATCACCATGAATACACTCCAATGGCACCTTGCATCTACTTTGTGACTTGTCGAATAGAAGGCGATGAGCCTTGCCATATTGACATCCTGCACAAACGTGACCTTCGCCGAAGGATGACAAACTAAGCAGACCTCTCACAAGGTCTCTCCCTGCCATAACTTTTAATTTGTCCTTCCCAACATGTCCAAATCTTTCATGTCAGATAGCAGCGCTATCATTAGTCCTCATCTTATCAACATACGAACTTGTAGATAACACAAACAAGTCCTTCACCCTTCTACCAACATGAGTGACTCCAGCCTTCACCGCTGACACGTTTCAAAGAAACTTCACTTCTGTTGGACCAAACAGAACGTGATAGCCAGTATCAAATCGTTGGTCACCGAGAAAAGGTTTTTCTTCATCCCCGGAACATGATAGACACTTTTCAACGTAAGAGGACCTCTATCTCTATTCAAAGAAACTACACCCTCCTTCTCTACTGCATGTATAGTATCATCAGCAGTAATGATAAAATCATTACCTGTATATGTCTGCAAAGAAGAGAACTTGGATTCATACCCGGTGAGGTGATGACCACACCCAGAATCCACTATCCAATCATCCTGATAGTTCATGAAAGCCATAGCCCGAACACAAGTGCCCGTCATAAAGGCTCCATCTCCCCAACTAACATTAGCATTGGAACGAGCCTCCTCCTTTCCTGCAGCATGCCCCGACTAAAAATTGACTATGCAGTCCTTCTTAAAGTAACCAAGCTTATTGCACCTGAAGCATCTAGGTCTTTCATTCTTCTTCACATCATGCTTAGGAACATAACTCCTCTCCTGCTGATATGAAGTAGATGGACCATCATCTCCAGATGACTTCTTCTTCTTGTCCCAACGCTTCTTCTTTTCAGAATAGAGAACCTCACTTTCTCCCTCAGAGACAGACATCCCCGCCATCTGCATAGCCAAACTCTCTTGCAAAGCAAGCAAGTTTCCCAGCTCCAACAACGATGGCTGATTGGTTCAGTCTTTAACAAAAGTAACAAAGGCCACATACTCCCTCCGCAAGCTGCGGATTATGTGCCTCTTTAGCTTAACTTCTGAGATAGGCTCATCCGGGTCCAAAGCCGAAATCTCTGTGCAAAGGTTCTTCATCTTCAGGAAGAACGTTGATATGGACAAATCTCCTTGAGTGGTTTTCGCCAACTCATTCTCCAAAAACTATAGCCGAGCTACATTCTTCTTATTGAACAAGCCGTCCAAGGCCGTCCAAATCTCAGCAGCTGGTCGACATCCAACGATGTGATCAAACAATTCTGATGAGATAGCTCGCTTGAGAGTAAACTCCGCCTTAGCATTAGTTATCCTCCAAGCTCTCACCAGATGAGCATTTTCACAAACAACAACCACTTCTTGAGTTTCTTCTCCACCAACGACCACCCAAAGGTCCTCACCCAAAAGATAGCTCTCCATGCAAGACTTCCAATTCTTAAAGTTAGTCTGCGTCAGGAGCTCAATACTAAGACCTCTTGATATTCCTCCTTCCATTGTTATACCACTGATAACTGAGCTTCCAGAAATCCAAGCAAGATAACTGCGGCTGAAACACTGCTCAAATCTCTATCCCCTCTGATGCCATGTTAAAATTTTAATAAGCGGAAAAATGAGAACCAGGTCACAGGAACACTCCAACCATACCAAGCACCAGAGACCTGGAACAATGAAGGAACAAGAGAAATCTTGTATCAACTATCTTTTGTACATTTTGAGACATACATTGCGAGACATGATTCTTTCAGTGCTCACAATGATGAGGAGAGAAAAAAACCAACTCCACGAAGCTGACTGTCACAAAGAAACAAACCGCCAAACCGCCCAGCTAACAAAGGAGTCCACGCAAACCGCCAAGTCAACAAGCTGACCGCGCGACTAACCGCGAAATCACCCACCAGCAAATCAACACGCGGACTGCCCGTTATTCCAATGCTCACTCTGTTCGCCCAAGCAAGGCCGTCTGAGCGTAGTCACTTGGCCGCTCCTAACCGCGAACAAGCTGCTGAAGAACTGAACAGAAGTAACAGACCGGCAAAGGCAAACCGCCTAACCGCCGCGGTCTGAACCTTATTGAAAGCTGGAAATGAGCTGAAGAGAACCCGCCTTGTCGCTAAACGCGACCTCCTGCTGCTACCCTCCACAGACTGCTATCGGCTTATCCGCTGCAGTCTCCTCTGATCAAATCAGAACCACAAGCAAGCTGCACAACCTGCGAACACAGCAAAGGTAAGCCTCAAACCGCGTGAACAGAAAATCTATCTGCACCACAAACTCGCGAGCTCTCACTTACTGTTCACATCTTATTCTTATCTCCGGTGGAGGTCCTATTTATAGTAGAGGTGAGAAGTGCGGTCACCACCTACGTGATAGGATAACCGCCCACCAACAACAGCGAGTAGCAAACAACTTGCGCGGCTTGCTGAGTTATCCCTGCAGAACAGTTCGCCAACTTAAGAACATGCCGCGCGGACTACTCGCAAAACTTCAGCAATACCAGCAGACACCTGCCAGCCCGCGAGCAAATAATCGGCCAGAACGCAACATCAAGAAGTAACCGCAAATCTTAACCGCTTGTTTACAACCAGATAGCTGACCCCAGATGGATGAAGAACCAAATCCATCTGCCACTGGCTAACCGCCAGATCATTGCGGGAAGCCAACCCGCGTGGTCTTCATATCTGACCGCTCGCCCTCCGCGGTTTCACCAGACCGCCCAGTCTGAAGATCAGACTGTCCGACCTCCACTTACACTTCAAAAATTCAACAAGAGTAAATTACAATAAATAAGTGCGGTAAGAAAATGCTGCTAAATAAACTGCAAAATTGAAGTATTGAAATAAGGTACTAGAACAAAATGTGGTAAGCAAATGCTGAACTGAAATGCTAGAATGAAGTGTTGAAAAGAACTGGACCAGTACTAAACTGGAATAAAAGAAATTCTAAAGGAAATTGTGAATTCTGAAATAAAAGAAAATAAGAAAGTTAGCAGTCCTTCAGTTCCATCTCCATCACATGAGGCACGTTCAGTTCTCCTCTCCGTTCCAAGGAGACTTCTTCGTTCCAATGAGGCTTCTCCGTTCCAAGGAGGCGAGTTCATAATTCTGCGACAAATTCTTAGTATGTTATTAGGGTCTGCCGGTTTATTTGAATCTGATAGTCACTTTATTTGCACATGTTAAGGCAATTTATCGAATTTGCGTTGATCTGTAGGAGCTTCATTATAATTTCAAGTCTTTTGGTTATAATAACTCGATTTAATTAATGAGACTTCAATTCTCCGTAAGAGGTCTAACACGAGATCTTTTAACTTCAATTACTTGCACCGGGGCGAAACAAGTTCTTGTATTACCACCGATTTTAATCCTTCCGATTTAAACTTCTTTTATTCAATAAACACCGAAAGAGCCGAAAAATTATAAATCTTGAACCAAAGTTGGGATTTGCCCTAACGTAATCCCCATAATATTCTCAAACCATTATGAACTTGTTTTGGGCTCTGACAAATTATTCGCCTCGAATAAACTCTTACATTAAATATCAAAAATACTTTTGATAATCCAAAATTTCCCAAATTTTGATTGATGGTTTATACTATCATAAAGATGCTTTCATAATTTCACCAGACTTATTTCATGAAGTAGGAACTCTCTGGAATATTTTAAAAGAATGAAGAGATCACAAATTAATTTCTCAAAAATAGATTACATTTCAATAAATCACCAAACATTTTCAGTGAGTGAACACCAGACCCACTGTCATTGAAGGTCTTTCTCAGATTTTTAATACTAAGTAAAAATCCTCTGATGTTATTAAACCAATAATTTCTACCTCATTTAAATATTTAAAAATATCAGGAATACAAAATAAAATCTTATTATTTTTCAGGGGCTATGTCATCCTCTAATAATCATCATATAAAAATTATAGCAGTTTTAATTGAGCAGAGATTTCCCTGGAATGTTTATAATGAAGGGGACTATATTAATTAAATCGGCAAAATGCAATATAATTGTTAAAAATTCTCAAATAATTACAGAGGGTAAAATTAAGCCCTGGTCATCACCTAAAATTTTCCAGAATTTTTTTCTCAGAATTAAGAGACTCTATTAATTAAAAAACCTCAAATATTACTATATTTTAATTATTAAATGTTGAAACCTTCAACAGGTCTCCTGAGTTCGGACCCACTGGGGGTGTAGCCGATGCTTACTTCTCCCTCACTAGACTCTCTTGACGGTGGAGGTGAGGATATGAATAGACCCAAGGATGAAGCGAGGAGGTCCCGCCACACACCCGGAAGATCTTAGAGAGCTTCCCCTCCCAAACCAGAGCTCAACCGGGCACCTTGGAGGGCACTAGCAGCCGACCAAAAACTAGCCTGGAGGAGAGGATTCTCTAAAATCGGATCTCCTCCAAGGTGCCCTTAAGGGTCTATTTATAGATTTTTCTAGACTGGTCTGCAAATAACATGAATCCGCCTTTTAATTTTACTAACAGCACCCCAAATTGGTCTGCTAACAGCCTAACTCCGCTGTTCCGAAGGGCTATTTACAGCCCACCAGGGGTACTAGGGTCATTTCCCCCTCAAATCATCCTAAGCGAGTGGTCCGTGAGGCACCACTCGTTGGGCACCCGCCTAGCTGGGCGAATGCCCACGCTGCCGGGCGAGTGGTCCGTGAGGGCACCACTCGCCTAGCTCCTTCTCTTCCGCACCTTATCCCCACCAAACCGGGGGTACTTCCACCTCCTAGCCGGGCGAATGATCTGGCTGACCCAGGTCTCGCCATTTGGCTTGAGGGGCCCACTCGGCGAATACGGGTTGTACATTAAAAATATTAAATTATGACATAAAAATCTCAAAAAATTTCTGGAGATGCTCCTCACTGACATAGCACAACTTTCTTATTCAACATTTTTGTATTTGGGCTTTCTATAAGGCCCAAAAAATAAAACTCCATAATAAATAAAAGATAAAATATAAATAAAAAAAAAAAACTTTTCCTGTACGGCGCCGCCCCCCCTTGAGGATCCAGATCCTATCCATTTCACGGTGGAGATGAGCAAACTTAAATCAACAGCCCATATTCATTCCCGTCTTAAATGTCTTATTTCACTGCCCAAAATACCCCTCTTAAAATCCTCTCCGTTTCATTCCCAATAATCCACCGCCGCACTTCTTCTGGTTTAAATTAAAATTAGTTTACTATTTAAATTAAAATTAGCACAATAATCATCCGATCGTTTAGATTAAATGCAGCTATTACTTATAAATTAGTTTATTAATTACATTTTTATTAATATAGCACGAAATTCATCCAATCAAATAGATTAAATACATTTATTAATTACAAGTTTTTTTGTAAACCACGTAATTATGCTTAATGCAAACATTATTTGCTTATAGTTTACACGATATCTTCTTCACCCACATAAATTTTTTATATAATTTTCGGCTTCAAATAACGTCATACCTGAGAGTCTGCGACCAAATACCGGAATTTTTTCAAATGTCCGCTACTATTTCTAAACCGATTTAGTATGTTGTGATTAAGCTAAAATAAGTAATTGAACGAAGGAGAGAGATAAAAGTCTCACATCTTGACTCAGACTCATACGGGCATTACAACCACATCTCCTTCCGCTGTACTGATAAAAGTCGACTTTGAAAGAAGTATTCGAAGGAGAGAGAGATCTTCAAGCTAGGGTCGAAGTGAGATCTTTAAGTCACCTTCGAAAGAGATCTTCAAAGGGGAAGGAGATCTTCAAGGGCCGAGGAAGATCTTCGAGGAAAACTTCAAAGACCAAAGGTGACCTTTGAAGAATCTTCGAAGGAGCTATCTCTGGTGCTAAAGGAAAGGTCTCCTCAAATGAGGATTCTGAGCTCCTTTTATAGCTTTGGACAGGGGCGGCTTGGTAATTGCGCCGTCGTAACCACCATAACTTCCGGACGAGCGAATCAGATTACATGGTCTGAAGCACACATATCGACATTTTTTGCAGATATGACGGTATTGCCCCCGTGGCAGTTCGGGTAGTTATGGCAGTTTGGCAGGATGGGTGGTGGAGGTGAAAGCGACGAACGTGGCAAGTACTGCAATCTTTGTGAACACGAGAATCAAAGAAGGTAAACTATCGCGCGTGCCCGAAAGGAATTCCGCGTGCTCGCGTGTGCGACAGTGTTGTGAGCGTGTCGTGAGCGCGAAGGCCATGTGAGTGCGTCACGCGGATGTGTTGTGAGCACATCGTGAGCACGGAGGCCTTGTGAGTGCGCCGTAAGCGCGGAGGCCTTGTGAGCGCAGAGGCCTTGTGAGTGCAGAGGCATTGTTAGTGTGTCGTGAGCGCAGAGGCTTTGTGAGTGCGACATGAGCGCGGAGGTGTTGCGCCCGGGGGCCATGCGACTTGGGGGGTCGATAGCAAGACGCCCGGGGAGGTGCGGCGAAAGCGCGCATGGGGCGCGCGGCCGGGGTTGAGTGCCAAAGGGGGGCGTGTAACATTCCGACTTTAATTGAGCCACTAGGACCCTAGATGAACCAATAAAAGTGACTTGGCCCCTGTAGGGTACCCTAAAAGCTAGTTGGTGGCCCATGTAGTATATTGAACATACCTGCTCCGAATCGACTTCTGTTAGTTGCATTAGACTCGTATAGTTGATATGAGTGCAATGGAACTCGTTTCGCTCCAATCCGAAGTCATTTGATGAAAGTGACCATTTTGAGTACCGTAGTGCGTCACGACGACATTGTTTTAGTATATTGAGCATACATACTCCGAACCAACTTCTGTCAGTTGAATTAGACTCATATGGTCAATATGAGTGCAATGAAACTCGTTTCGTTCCAATACGAGGTCATTTGGTGAAAGTGACCATTTTGAGTATCGTAGCGCGTCACGACGATGTTGTTTTAGTATATTGAGCATACGTGCTCCGAATTGATTTTCGTCAATTGCGTTAGACTCGTATGGTTGATACGAGTGCAATGAAACTCGTTTCATTCCAATCTGAGGTCATTTGGTGAAAGTGACCATTTTGAGTATCGTAGCACGTCATGACGACGATGTTTTAAATATTAAGCATACGTGCTCCGAATCAACTTCTGTCGGTTGCATTGGACTCATATAGTCGATACGAGTTTAACGGAACTCGATTCGTTTCGATCCGAGGTAGTTTAGAGAAAACGACAATTTTGAGTATCGTTGCGCGTCGCAACGACACCGTGTTAATATATTGAGCATACGAGCTCCGAATCAACTTCCGTCAGTTGCATTAGACTCGTATGGTCGATATGAGTGCAACAAAATTCGTTTCGTTCCAATCCGAGGTCATTTGGAGAAAATGACTATTTTAAGTAACATCGAGCATCACAACAACGCCAAAATAGCTTAGTGAGCATATGAGCTCCGAATTGAATTATGTCAGTTGCATTAGAATCGTATAGCCGATACGAGTGCAACTAAATTCATTTCACTTATTTCCAATGTCGTTTAGTCAAGTAAATAAAAATAATGCTCATAAAATTATTCGAATCTTCGAGATACCTGAATACTTGATTTCAACCGATCACATCAATGATGACCCGACAGTCGACGACGCAGACTCATGTTGACTTTGGCATGCACGAGGGACCCACCTCGGGTTGACTTTGGTCAAAGCACCTTAAAAGTGGAATTTCAAGATTTCCACTTAAGCCACTCATCAAGACCACAATCCCCATGCTCCTTCCTAATTGGCTGATCAGTAGCCATGCACTCATCCCTAGGCATAGGGAGGGTTAGGATCAAGGCTAACCCAAGCTTAGCCAAAACCCTCCTCCCTCATCCCCCATTCAAACCCAGAAAAACACAATCCAAGGGGTGAGCTCTGATTGGCTAACCCAGGCAAGTACAATCAACCTCTAAGGCTTTGCCATCTCCCCCTTGATCAAACCATGGTCGGATAAACCATGGTTTTTGCTTAGCCCAGAAGGAAGAGAGGAGGGAGGGGCACTCGCCTCCCTCTATATAAGACCACCTCCCCCCACACCTCTACACCATCCCTCTGCCCAACTCAAACCGACCCCAGCCCCACCTCTGCCGGAGCTCCACCTGCCGGAGAGAACCAACCCGAGTTCCACCACCTCGACACCTCTAATGGCGGATTAGCCGGAGAGCTCCCGGAGGCCTCCAAACAGGGTGGAACCTCCTCCTCTCCTTCCTCCCTAACTTTTGGACGCGTCGCATGTGTACTCCGACCGCCGGAGCCGCCGCCATCGTCAACCTGCTAGACAACTTAGAGATAAAAACCAAACAACCAGAAACAAATGGAGGCAAACAACTGATCTTTATTGATAACAATCTTCAAAATTACAAGGCAGGGCATGCTTGACGAGACATGATTTCGCCAATACAAACACTAAAGCAAAGATACAAAGTTGAAGATAACTTGAGACCGCTCAGACCGCGCGACCTCCCTGTGATCTCAAAGCTGCCAGACCGCGGCGACTTGACAATCACAGAACACCACCAGCTCGCTGATCAAACCGCCCACTTCTTCAGACCTCCTGATTCTCCCGAACTCCAGCACCACAACTCCAAGCCGCAGACCGCCCGAACACTTTCAGAGGAAGAGGTGATCACTGCTGCCCGCACTATCCGCAGAAGCTGCACAAGAGAAGTTCAATCAGGAGACCGCTCGGTCACATAAACACAGACCGCAGGAAAGAAGAAAGTTTAGCTTACGCTTGGTGTGTCATTTTTGCTGCTATAGTGGCCTCCTATTTATAGGCGCGGGACCTGATCCAGTCACCACCCTATGAGATAGGATCACCCCCCCCCCCAGACCGCGCGACCTGACCGGTCACACTGCGCGATCAGCAACATTACTTCTGCTTCATTTTGGCGAACCCGCCAGCTTCAATGTCGTCATGAGAGACCGCCACTCTCACAGCAGACCGCGACTCCAAAGGGAGCCCGCCAGACCGCCCGAAGCTATTCACCACCTGTGTTCGCTAGAGACCGCAAACACAGTACGTCCGCCAATAATCCGCGAACTCCTGTCCGCATGCTGATCTCATCCTGAGACCGCGAACAGCAACCAGCTCGCATACCAGTCTCCTCCTGAGACCGCGAACTGGAACAAGCTGTGCGGTCACACCAGATCGCCACAGCCTTGAAGAGGACAGCACGTCACGCGGTCAGAGACAGACCGCCCGACCTCCTCTTCAGCCACCTTCAGCTAGGCTTAGACCAGCCACCTTGAACCCATACCAGCGATCAAGCCAGGAGACCACAGCTAGGCTTAGACCAGCCAGACCGTAGATGCAGACTGCCAGGCCGTGCGGTCACGTCAGACCGCCCGACCTCCTCCCAGACCGCCCAGGTCCAAAAGCCCTTCAAACTTCCACTTCAACAATTTCAACACTCCCCCTTGAAGTGGGAAGTTGAAACTAGCCCCAGTAAGCTCCTTAGCCGTGTGAACGGCCCCTTTGCCAGCGCCTTTGTGAAGATGTCCGCGACATTGTCCGTACTCCGCACATGCCCGACCGAAAGAGATCCCTCCAACACCTTCTCCCGTATGAAGTGATGCTCGATCTCGATATGCTTGGTCCTTGCGTGACAAACTGGATTGGTTACCAGTTTGAGAGCACTCTCATTATCACCGCGTAGCAGAGTCGGCTCCCGAACCTCCTTGTGGACGTCTCCTACCAACCTCCTAAGCCAGATGGCTTCCTGAGCTGCCAAGGCCGAAGCCTTGTATTCCGCTTCCGTGGTGGAGACCGACACGGAATCCTGCTTCTTGCTGCACCATGATATAGATGTAGGGCCCGCCATGAAGACGAATCCAGACGTCGATTTCCGATCATCCGAATCTCCCCCGTAGTCAGCATCCATGTACCCGTGCACCTTGAAGCCCGCATCTCTCCTATATAGGAGACCCATGTCCGAGGTCGCCTTGACATACTTCAGAATATTCTTGGCTGCTAGCAGATGAGGTACCCGTGGCTCCGCCATATATCGACTCACTCTGCCAACTGCATATGCAATATCCGTCCTCGTGATCGTCAGATAGATCAAGCTCCCAACCAGAGCTCGGAACACCAGCGGATCTTGCATAATCCTCCCCTCATCTTTCCGAAGCTTCATAGCCTTCTCCAGAGGTGTGGAAGTGCACTTCCCTTCCTTCATGCCGAACCGCTCCACGATCCGCTCCGCATATCCGGCTTGGGTCACCAGCACTCCACCTTCCTTCCTCTGCACCTCGAGTCCAAGGAAATGGTGAAGCTCACCTAAGTCCTTCATCTCGAAACTGATAGACAGCTCGGCCCTGATAGACAGCTCGGCCCGTAGCTGTGCTACTTCCTCCTTCGAGTTTCCCGTCACGATCATATCGTCGACGTATAGCAGCACGATGACTTGAAGCTCCTCGCTCTTCTTGACGAACAAGCTTGAGTCTGAGTCTGAAGCACAAAACCCACAGAATAGGAGATATTCTGCGATCTTCCCGTACCACGCCCTCGGCGCTTGCTTCAACCCATACAGGGCCTTCTTCAGCTTGCAGACATGCTCCGGAAAATCTTCAGACACAAAGCCTGGTGGCTGGACCATGAAGATGTCCTTGTCAATCTCGCCGTACAAGAAAGCGTTCTTGACGTCGAGCTGCCAAATCTCCCATCCACTGAACGCCGCCAAGGCAATGATGAACCGAACTGAAGTCATTTTTGCTACCGGACTGAAAGTCTCCTCGTAGTCTTCACCGTATTGCTGCGAGAACCCCCGAGCTACAAGACGAGCCTTGTACCGCTCGATGCTGCCGTCAGCTTTCTTCTTGAGCTTGTAGACCCACTTGCATGTAACAGGAGTGGTGCCCTTGGGCTTGGGCACAAGAGACCAGGTCTCATTCTTCTCGAGAGCTGCCATCTCTTCTTGCATTGCAACATCCCACTCCTTCACGCCTCTGGCCTTCTCAAAGCTCGACGGCTCCCTCTCATCCAAGGGACCAGCGAAGAAACATGAGACAAAGCTCATTGCGTTTCCTCCTGTATAGCGATCAGGGGCAATGATTGCTCACTTCGACCTCCTCAGCTCCTTCCCCTGAACCGCATTATCTCCAGCTGCTTCTTCCCTAGCTCCTCTTCCAGACGTGCTAGGAGCATCGCTCCCCCTGCTACCTGAACCAGAAGCCTCCGTCTCAGAACTAGAGGGAGATGGTCCACCTGGTGACACAGGTAGCTCCACCTGAAGATCCTCCACAGCTTTTTCCGGCACCTCCACCCTACTCTCTGGTAGCTCCACATCAGAAGACCCCTTGTAAGATGTCACCTCATCGAACACGACGTCGCGAGATACCACAAATCTCTGCGTCTCCGGGTCCATGCACTTCCATCCTTTCTTCCGCTCATCGTATCCCACAAAGACTAGCTTCCTTGCTTTCGCATCTAGCTTTGTCCGAAGAGCATCTGGAACATGCACGTAGCAGGTGGAACCAAACACCCTAAGGTGTGCCACGCTTGGCTTCTCTTTGAACATCATCTCATGCGGAGTCAACATGTTGATGGGACTCAAAGGCATACGGTTGATGACGTAGGCAGCACAAGACATTCCCTCCGCCCAGAAGGACTTTGGGATACTCTTGGCATGCAGCCAACACTTGCAGGTCTCCGTCAGATGACGGATCTTCTGCTCTGCAACTCCGTTCTGTTGTGGAGTATGTGCACAAGTGAGCTCCCTCCGGATACCTGCCTTCCTGCAGAAAGTAGAAAACTCACTGGAGGTGAACTCCCCTCCGTTGTCAGTCCTCAGCTTCTTCAACCGCAGGCCAAGCCGGCCTTCCACAAGCTCCTTGAACTCCACAAATTTGGCAAATGCCTCCGCCTTCTCCTTCAGGAAATATACCCAGACATATCTGGTGTAATCATCGATCAACACCAGCATATATCTGCTCCCTCCGAGGCTTGGGGTAGCAGTAGGTCCCATCAAGTCACCGTGGATGCACTCCAACGGCACACTACTCCTTGTCTGCGACTTGTCAAACGGTAGCCGATGAGACTTGCCGAACTGACATCCCTCTCAAACATGACCTTCTCCGTAGGAGGATAGACTTGGCAGGCCCTTGACCAGACCTCTCACCGCCATTGCTTTCAGCTTGTCCATCCCTACGTGCCCCAACCTCTCATGCCATATAACGGTACCATCATTCGTCTTCATCTTGTCAACATAAGAACTTGTCGATAAAACGAACAAGTCCTTTGCCCGTCTCCCGACATGGACGACCTCGGCCTTTACAGCCTCAAAGTTGCGTAGAAACTTCACTTCTGTTGGGCCGAACAGAACGTGATACCCAGCGTCTACAGCGTTGGTCACGGAGAAGAGATTTTTCCTCATACCGGGCACATGATAGACACTTTTCAAGGTAAGTGGCACTCTATCACTGCCCAAGGAAACAACCCACACCTTCTCTACTGGATGTACAGTATTATCAGCAGTAATGATTGCATTGTTACCTGTATAGGGCTGTGCAGAAGAAAGCTTGGTCTCGTCTCCGGTGAGGTGATGACCACACCCCGAGTCCACGATCCAGTCCTCCAGATAGTTGATAGAAGCAGAAGCTCCAACAGAAGCCGAAAAGGCTCCTCCCCAACCTCCTTGAATGTGCCTGGCCTCAGCTTCCTCCTTCTCCGCAGCATGCCCAGCTTGGGTGACCACCTTGCAATCCTTCCTGATGTGGCCATACTTGCCACACTTGAAGCACTTCGGACCTTCACCCTTCTTCTTCCCGTCAGCCTTGGGAGCATACCCCCTTTCCTGCTGCCCAGAAGTTGAAGGCCCATAGCCTCCTCCAGCGGTCTTCTTCTTCTTATCCCACTTCTTCTTCTTCCCCGAGAAGAGCACTTCGCCATCTCCCCCAGCCACTGACACCCCCGCCATCTGCCTTGCCAAACTTTCTTGCGAAGCAAGCAAGTTCTCCAGCTCCAACAGAGACGGCTGATTTGCCCATCCCTGCACCGACGTCACAAAGGCAACATATTCCTTCCGCAGGCCGCGGATGATGTGCCTCTTCAGCTTCGCCTCAGAGATAGGCTCATCAGGGTCCAATGCTGAGATTTCAGCGCACAAGTTCTTCAGCTTCAGAAAGAAAGTGGAAATAGAAAGATCACCCTGAGCCGACCTTGCCAGCTCATTCTCCAAGAACTACAGCCTCGCTACATTCTTCTTGTTAAACAGCCCATCCAGGGCTCTCCAGATCTCCGCAGCTGATCCACACCCCAAGATGTGATCAAATAGGTCAGGTGAGATTGCCCTCTTCAGAGTGAACTCTGCCTTCGCATTCGTCCTCCTCCAAGTTCTCACCTCAGCCCCATTATCTCCTTCCGGGACAACTTCCTGCGTCTGATCTCCTCCAACAACTTCCCAGAGGTCCTCACCTACAAGATAGCTTTGCATACACGACTTCCACTTCTTGAAGTTAGTCGATGTAAGCACCTCAATCCCAAGACCCTTTGCAAATCCACCTTCCATTGTTCTTCCACTGGTTCCTTCTTCACAAAGGCGATGGCTACTCTAAGTTACTCACTGCTCAACCACTCCAACCTACCTCTGATACCATGTGAAATTTTTCGGATCTTTATGGAGCGAGCATGAGCTAGACAACTTAGAGATAAAAACCAAACAACCAGAAACAAATGGAGGCAAACAACTGATCTTTATTGATAACAATCTTCAAAATTACAAGGCAGGGCATGCTTGACGAGACATGATTTCGCCAATACAAACACTAAAGCAAAGATACAAAGTTGAAGATAACTTGAGACCGCTCAGACCGCGCGACCTCCCTGTGATCTCAAAGCTGCCAGACCGCAACGACTTGACAATCACAGAACACCACCAGCTCGCTGATCAAACCGCCCACTTCTTCAGACCTCCTGATTCTCCCGAACTCCAGCACCACAACTCCAAGCCGCAGACCGCCCGAACACTTTCAGAGGAAGAGGTGATCACTGCTGCCCGCACTATCCGCAGAAGCTGCACAAGAGAAGTTCAATCAGGAGACCGCTCGGTCACATAAACACAGACCGCAGGAAAGAAGAAAGTTTAGCTTACGCTTGGTGTGTCATTTTTGCTGCTACAGTGGCCTCCTATTTATAGGCGCGGGACCTGATCCAGTCACCACCCTATGAGATAGGATCACCACCCCCCAGACCGCGCGACCTGACCGGTCACATTGCGCGATCAGCAACATTACTTCTGCTTCATTTTGGCGAACCCGCCAGCTTCAATGTCGTCATGAGAGACCGCCACTCTCACAGCAGACCGCGACTCCAAAGGGAGCCCGCCAGACCGCCCGAAGTTATTCACCACCTGTGTTCGCTAGAGACCGCAAACACAGTACGTCCGCCAACAATCCGCGAACTCCTGTCCGCATGCCGATCTCATCCTGAGACCGCGAACAGCAACCAGCTCGCATACCAGTCTCCTCCTGAGACCGCGAACTAGAACAAGCTGTGCGGTCACACCAGACCGCCACAGCCTTGAAGAGGACAGCACGTCACGCGGTCAGAGACAGACCGCCCGACCTCCTCTTCAGCCACCTTCAGCTAGGCTTAGACCAGCCACCTTGAACCCATACCAGCGATCAAGCCAGGAGACCGCAGCTAGGCTTAGACCAGCCAGACCGCAGATGCAGACTGCCAGGCCGTGCGGTCACGTCAGACCGCCCGACCTCCTCCCAGACCGCCCAGGTCCAAAAGCCCTTCAAACTTCCACTTCAACAATTTCAACACCATCGTCAACCTGCTCTCCATTCAGATTCAAGAAATATATAGCTCCGGCGGTGGCCGGCGGTGGCAGGTCACCGAACCACCGCCGGAGGGAGCGCTCACCCCCTTAGAGTCGGTTGGGGGAGGAGCCACGGCCGACCGGCGGCCAGCCACCGGCGACAAGAGCCCTCAATCCAGGGGGGATCCAGATCCTCTCCATTTCACATGAAATGGATAGTATCCATTTCATGGTGGAGATAGAATCATCTTAAATCAACCGCCCATATTCATTCCCCTCCTAAATGCCTTATTTCACTACCCAAAATACCCCTCTTAAAACCATATCCTCGCTGCTTCTCCCCTGCCCGATCAAATTCATTTCAGCGCTGTACACCTCCTAGCGGGACTTTTCAGAGGCGCAACCTGCCAGCGTTGGCCTCTTGGATCGGTGTCGGAGGAAGATCCCTGGGATCAGCGTCGGAGGAAGATACTGGCTGCGTCTTCATCGGCGCAACCGGACCCGTCTGCTCGCATCTACATCCCGCTCGCCGGTGGTAAGATCCCTAGGATTGGCATCGAAGGAAGATCTCGTCCGCCTCTTCATCAGCGCAACCGACGAAGCTCTACATTCTGCTCGGTGGAAAGATCCCTAGGGCATTTTGACTGTCTTTGCGAGTTGCGAGTTGCCAGGGTCTAAAAAATCAGAAAAAATAGTAAATGTTGAAGTAATTGCCTTTCTTGTTTTGAAATGCAGGTATATGATCCTTGGAAGTTCTCAAAAGTTGCATTCATTGCCAATAGAATTTCTATTCCTTGTTCCCATTCATGTTGTTTGGATGTTACATGAGTTAAATATTGGAATAATTTTTCATTTTGACTGTTTTATAGAATATATAAAATCCAACTTGCATTTCTTGGTCCAATGTCATTAACTGAATGTATGCTATTGTAGATTATAATATTGCTAATATAATGTTTCAAACAACGGTATTAAAATGGAGGGCTCAGAATCATTAATAGTAATTCCTCAAGTATCAGAGGATTACACACCTTCAAAAAGGAAGGAGTTTGCACTGATTCAGACGCGTATGCATTTTAAAATGACTATGCTAGAATAGCATACTTCGGTATTCGAAAGGAGTATGGAAATAAATGTCGAAAGACTAAGGTATTAACTTCTTGTAGGTATGCATGTGATCGAGAAGGGATTCATGAGAAAGATGGTCGTGATCACAAAACAAATCGAGCTCGGGCTGAGTCAAGATGTGGTTGTAATGCCCGTATGACCATTATCCTCAATCGGGACATTAAAATGTATGTCGTTTCTGAGTTTGTGCAAGAGCATAATCATCAATTTCATCATTCGGCAACTGTACACATGATTCGATCCCAAAGACAAATGTCAGTTGCTCAGGAAATTGAAATAGATATTGCGTATGAGTCTGGTATATGGTTAAAAGATGCTTATCAGTTTTTTAGTAAACAAGTGGGCGGATGTGATAGTCTTAGCTATATTAGGATAGATCAAAAGAACTACCTACGCACAAAAAGGCAGCGATCCCTAATGTATGGAGAAGCTAGTAGTTTAGAGAGATGTTTCAGTAAAAAGTTAAAAGATAACCCTTCATATTACTATGCTATCCAGTTAGATGCTGATGAGCAGATTACAAATATTTTCTGGGATGATGATAGGATGTTAATAGATTATAATCTATTTGGCGATGTGCTCACATTTGACACAACATATGGCACAAATAGAGCAGCAAGGCCTCTTGGTGTCTTCTTGGGATAAATCATCATAGAGAAACTGTTGTATTTGAAGCTTCACTTTTATATGATGAAATTATTAAGTCTTTTATATGGTTATTTGAGACTTTTTTGGAAGCTACGAATGTAAAAATGCCTCAAACTTACTGATGCAGATGCAACAATGGCAACTGCCATTATGGAGGTTATGACCGACACCTATCATGCTTTGTGTTCTTGGCATATGTGACAGAATGTTCTAAAACACTTGGGTTATCTTCTGAAAGGCGAATCAAGATTTAGTATATATTTCTCAGCTTGTATTTATCAGTATGATGATGAAGGTACATTTCTTAGAGCATGAACTGAATTATTGGATAAATATAATCTTCATGAAAATACCTGGTTAAGAGATTTGTTTAAATTAAAGGAGAAATAGTCTCAAGCATATATGAAGAAAACATTTACTGCTGGGATGAGGACTACACAATTGAGTGAAAGATTCAACTGTGACTTAAAAGATTGTTTGAAGACAAACATTAACATAGTTGAATTTTTCTCTCGTTTTGAAAGAGTTGTTAAACAAAAATGTTACGAAGAGCTGGAAGCGAAATATGACTCGCGACAAAAGATGTCGAGGTTGACTTTGACAAGTTCACCGATGTTGAACCAATTGTCAAATGTATACACACAAAAATATTTGAAGTATTTCAAAATGAGGTTATTGGAGTCACGCCGGGGCAATGTCGTGGTCAGGATACTGTCACGTTGGGCACAGAGGTCCCTATGCACCATCACTCGTCAGAAAATAAATAAAAAATCTAAAATGTTAATTTTAAATACCATAAAATAATTTTTCAAAAGAAAAACATGAAAATGTCTCGTGCCCAACCACACGTGACTATTACTTAGCACGGGCCATGAACAACCAGAGACAATGCTAATGATTATTCGTGATGCTTTGGATTATTAACTGATTCTGTCCGGATGTTTGATCATGTCTACTTCAGTTTCGAGGGGAAGTTTTTTTGCATTCGGGTACGTTTCCAGCCGTCCGATCTGCAATCGGACAGCCAATCAGCCGTCGGACGGCTGAAATGGACCCGTACCATGAGTATGATTCAGGTCCGGTACCTAAATATTTCTCAATTTCGAGAGGCTGAAACGAAAAGAAAATGCAAGCCAATACAAAAGATAGTCAATCTCTTAAATTATTTATATTAGCAATATTTCCATCGATTTGAAGTTTGGGGGATTGAAAACTGATTCAAGTGCGCTGAAAATATGAGTTACCCTCCAATTCTAAGTATAAAGCTTTCCAGAGAGCAAGTAGGTAAAGAACTTGGAGGTAACAGCAAACAACTAGCAAGTAAACTAGCACAAAAAGAGATTCATACGGGCACCAACAACTGACACGAACCCGCAGGAAAGAAGGAAAAAAAAAAGAACGGCCCCTTACCTACAAGAGAGGAAGGGCTGACAGGATAGCTGAACGACGCCGCTCTAACTCCTGCGGCAGCTAAAAACCTGAATCTGAGACATTCATAAGAAAAGAATGCCTCAGCCCAAAAAGGGTGCAAGAAAACCAAGATTAGCAGCATCAGAAGTAAAAGAGTGCAGAAAGAAAACTAAGCAGATAAACATCAATAATCTTACAACAACTCGAGCCAGCTCAAACGAGTGCACTCGGTAAGAAGAAAAGCCTGCACCAGAAGGTAATAGTCAACACAATCAAAGCCCACCACGCGTCCGCCATCGCGGCTCAGAGGTGATGGTCATACATATACTATCATAATACACATATATAAGCATATGTGCTTAAGAACTTGAGACTGATCAACTCAAAAGAAAACAGGGTGGTCCACTGCCACTCAAAAAGCCAAAACAGGGTGGTCCACTGCCACCCAAAAAGCCAAAACAGGGTGGTCCACTGCCACCCAAAAAGCCAAAACAGGGTGGTCCACTGCCACCCAAAAAGCCAAAACAGGGTGGTCCACTGCCACCCAAAAAGCCAAAACAGGGTGCATAATCATATACATAAGTATATGGATATACATATAAGTATATAACTATACAACGGTGCAGTTTACCAGAGAATACACAGAACATCTAAACAACGAAGGTCATAGAGATCAAGAACCACCCACCAAAACTATCCCGGGGAATTAGTTAACATAGCATACATAGCTCATAAATCCCACATAGCAAACAAAGGAGTGTCAGGTGGGGGAACAGGATTTCAGAAAGCCGACACCATGCCAGGTCTGGTGCCGGAACAAGACGAAGAAAAACATGACACGAAGGTCAAACACCTGAACAAAGCTCAACGGTTCAGTTGAAAACACTTAGCGAGTCCAAACCTGGCTCCTAGCGAACTAAAAATATTTGAAGCATTTAAAAACAGGTTATTGGAGTCATGCCATTAATTATTACAAGTCGTAATATAATACAAGAGAAGCATGAATATGTTGTTAGAGTCTTCAATGCTTGTAAGCAGTGCGCGATATCATTTACACATTCAATGAGTCTATCTCTTGTAGTTGTAAGATGTTTGAGAGTTGTGATATCTTGTGTAGACATTGTATTAAAGTTTTTGATATACTTGATATTAAGATAATCTCAAACAACTACATAATAAGAAGGTGGACAAGGAATGCAAGAGACAATGAGTTGCCTGATTTTCATGAAAATTCAAAGTTATAGTACAGCGAAAGGTACAGAAGTTTGTGTCCTATTTTTGTTCAGTTAGTGAATGAGACATGTGAAACAGAAAAAGAGTACATGGTATTAAGTTCAGCCATACATGATTTAAAGAAAAAAATTTGAGAAGCAAGAGAAACGGACAATTTTACTGAAGAAACAACATTAAATCCAACCAGAAATCTTGCACCAATAGATACACCATCATTGACATACACATCACGAGGAATCAAGAAGAAACAAAATACTCGTTGCAAGAAACGCTGTCCAAAGACATGGATAGAGAGAATGAAAAAACCAAGAGGAGATGCGAAGGTATACATTTGCTTATTCGTTAGTATGTAACTATATATTTATTCATTCATTAGTTCATAACAATTATTATTTAAAATGTTTTTAACTAATAATTATATTTCAAATGTAACCGAGTAATAACTACAATTCAGAGAATCGAGCTATTGGTGAAGTTGCTAGCAACAATCATCTTAATTTCACGGATTTATTGTTCAAAAGTAATAGCCGTTTTAAATTTCTTAGAAAGAGCATTATTTATAAAAAAAAAACTAATCAATTTTGTAAATTTACTTTTGCTGGAAATTCAAAGGAGCGAGTAGTATTTCAAGTGTCATTTATGTGGGTCACATTTTTTTTCATTTTCCTGTTACAATTGTAATGAACGACAAAATTGGAGTTAATGACAACTTTTGACAAATCTCGTTCGAATACTTTTTTCAAAGTCCACTTGAAGATTTTACTTCCGCATTCTACTAAACTCTCATTGTAACGAGTGGTGACCTGTCACACTCGAGAATTCTATTACTTGTAACGCTCAGAGAAATAGTGCATTTTGGTCGGTACCGATCCGACCATGTGGTTCTAGCTTCACACTTTCCGAATTTTTCACGTTAAAAAGTTTTTCTGCCAGCTGTTAGTCTTCTATGTGACTGTTTGTGCACCCAACTCACTCTCGAACTAACGCTTCGTTTGATTCGGCGGTGGCGGGAGCAAGCGGCGGGTGGAGCCGGAGAATTCGAACTGGAGGTGGGGAGGAGGGGTTCCAGAAAGAGCTTTTTGCTCTGTTCCTCAGGGCGCGGCGGGAGCAGACGAAGCAAACGCCGCCGGAGGCCGGTTGTTTTCCCACTGCCCGACGGCGTTTGCTCCAAACGGCCGGCGAAAATGCCGCACCAAATGAAGCCTATGACAGTTCGGTTTGGGCGATTTATAAGAGCGTCGAGGAACCGTACCAATAAAATAAAACACGTTTAGATAAACGGAATTAAAATATAAAAACAGTTTAATCAAACTTTAGATAAAAACATCTATATCAAGGGTTTATATATATGAGTGACTGTATCCCGATCACGACATTGCTCTGGTGCGACCGTGCTCCCATCACTCGCAAGCCCCCGAGTGTTGTGCTCCGTCTGTCGCTCGAATTTGTCGTGCGCACGAGAATTCAAGCGGCAGGAGCGCCGTCACGTCGGGGCAATGTCGTGGTCAGGATACTATCATGTTAGGCACAAAGGTCCCTATGCACGATCACTCGTCAGAAAATAAATAAAAAATCTAAAATGTTAATTTTAAATACCATAAAATAATTTTTCAAAAGAAAAACATGAAAATGTCTCGTGCCCAACCACACGTGACTATTACTTAGCACGGGCCACGAACAACCAGAGACAATGCTAATGATTATTCGTGATGCTTCTGATTATTAACTGATTCTGTCCGGATGTTTGATCATGTCTACTTCAGTTTCGAGGGAAAGTTGTTTCGCATTCGGGTACATTTCCAGCCGTCCGATCTGCAATCGGACAGCCAATCAGCCGTCGGACGGCTGAAATGGACCCGTACCATGAGTATGATTCAGGTCCGGTACCTAAATATTTCTCAATTTCGAGAGGCTGAAACGAAAAGAAAATGCAAGCCAATACAAAAGATAGTCAATCTCTTAAATTATTTATATTAGCAATATTTCCATCGATTTGAAGTTTGGGGGATTGAAAACTGATTCAAGTGCGCTGAAAATATGAGTTACCCTACAATTCTAAGTATACTATGACTCAAAAATGAGTTTAGAAGCTATTTTAAGTCACTCCCTCTAATCCTAATGTCTGCATAACAGCACAAATTCAGCGAGCACAATATATCCCGCAGTTCGAATTCGGCTCAAAATCGATTTTGATTAAGACTCCGTTTGGCACGGTGGTGGTCGTGAACATGTGTGTTAAACTGTCATTCGTTAACGCCCATCTAAAGAACTTCATCCACTTTTATGTTCAAACGGACGGAGTTTTTTAGGTGGTCGTTAACGAATGACGGTTTAACCCATGCGTTTACGACCGTCACCGCTGTGCCGAACGAAGCCTAAAGCTCAGCAAAACTCTATAATATCAGTGAAACTCGATTGAGGAAGATATGAGCCCTATTTGACTCTGCTCTTACAAACACCCTTGTGACGAGTAACTTGTGCGTGCACTCACGCCCAAAAGTTTTCAAATAAAACACATTCTCCGTTAACTCATTTCAGTCATACATTTCTTATGCATGACATCACCAAGGAGTTCTCGGATTCCCATTGGGGACAATCCGGAGAGGTAGTAGTAGGTGCCCTAGTAGTGTCAATGAGAGTCAAATAGACGGCGGCTCTTGAGGGTCAGATTAACGGAACGAGTCCACGGGAGATAATTTGTTCCATCCAACTTAATGATAGTGATCTGAGGAGTCCTGTAACGCCCCCGATTTTCGAGTTTCCCTGGGTGCGGTCCGTTTTAGTTTGGGCGTTACCATCTCGTGTTCGAGGGAGCGTGTATCTCGTACTCGTAGTTATTTTGAAATAATAAAGCTAAATTATACAGCTTTAATAATATTAATAACCTTAGGAGTGGGCAACTTTCGTAAAAGAGTAATATAAAATGAACTCAAGTTTTCAATATAATACATATATAAAACACATGTATTTTGTCAAAATATATATAATTCCTTTGTCAAGAGAGTTCCCAGATTTTATATAAAAATGTATATATATATATATATATATATATTTCATCTTATCAAAAGAATAATGACCTGGGAGAGTGTGCCCCCTTTATGAAAGAAAAAAAAATCTCTCTTCTTCCTCTTCTTCACGCCATTGAGAGTGTACTGAGTTCAGAAAAAGAGAAAGTTGAGTTTAGAGAGAGAAAGGGTGAAACGAGTGCTTTGGAGGTGATTTCTCTCCCGTCAGCGGCTAGATTTCTCATCGGAGGCCGGAAATCAAAAGCTCTCGGCGAGGGCTTTCCCGGCTAGGTGCTTTTCGTAGCGAGCAACGGTGATTCAGCGGCGATTTAAGGCAAGTAGATCTCCATTTCTGTCTGGACCTTCCTTGTTTCTACTTTAGGTGATAAAAATCTGATGTTTATCCTTCTATGGTTGTTTTTATCATTTTTATCGTTTTGTATCGTCGATCTGGGTGTTTATACTCAAAAATATTCGAAATTATGTTTAGTTATGCTGCAGCAAGTGTTAGGATAGGTTAGATCGTCGAAACGGCTTTTAAAACGCGAAAACCCAACTTTTTACTGCAATTCGTCGAAACCTCCCGTGAAAACCCGTGAAATACGTGAAATCTCGTGGAATTCGTCGGGATGATCCCGTGAACACCCGACGAAATTCGTCGGGACTTCATGGGTCAACCCAGGAAATCGTTTAAGTCAGATTCGTCGAAATGTCCCGTGTAAACTCGACGAATTTTTCATAAATTCGTCGGGAGACCCTTGTCCCGTGTAAACTCGACGAATTTTTCATAAATTCGTCGGGAGACCCTTGTCCCGTTTAAACTCGACGAATTTTTCATAAATTCGTCGGGAGACCCTTGTCCTGTGAAATCTCTTCCTTGTTTTGTGCCCCCCAGCTCCAAGTGTGATCGTCATGTCATGTCATGTTGTCGGTATACGTCAGAAGGTCCCTGTACCCTTTAGTTCAATAGATATACCCGGGGACCGTGGTTGCCATTTTCGAAAGATCGTGAGAAGGCTTGTTTCTTCCGAGAGGTGATACCCGTTAGTGGGGTTATGTTATTATATGATGGGGAAAGCATTATTTTGGGTCGTTGGATGGATAGTGACTCGGTAGGTCCGCCACCACGATACCTTGTTTCTATTTTGTCTGTTGGAAGGTCGGTGACCCGATGTGTTTCGCCTCCGCAGCAATGTTTGAATGCGAGATGGTAGTGACACCGTCGTGTTCGCCATCACATTCCTCACCTCGTCATGTAGTAACATTTGGGAAAAATCTGTGCGTTCGATGCACTCCGAGTTGACATTTCTTATGATTGTCAGATTTCTTTCTCTCTGGTTTGCTTGCACCCGCTTTGGGCTGAGGCATTCTTCGGTTTTGAATGCTTCAGGTTCAGGTACTTAGCCGTGCTACTCCAGGGTTTTGCTCCTGCTGGACGGCGTGCTGATACTCTTGTTTTCTTTTCTCTGGTGAGGAGTTGTACTTTACTTTACTTTGTATATCATCTAACTTTGACTACTATGGGTTCGTGTCAGTTGTTGGCGCCCATAGTGTTAGTGCCTTGCTTACGCTTTAGTTTTTTTTTTGATCTCCGCTCTGTTTATATTCATATGCTCTTGGGAACGGTTTTATGTTAGGATGCTTAGTAGATACTTTAAAGTATATATATATATATATATAAAAGCTGCATCCTTATGTTAATGGCATAATTTATGCATAAACTTACTACCTTTCAAAGCGTATCAAACGATTCCTTATACCTCTTTAAGTATAAGTATAATTATGTCATCAAATTTGTATTTATGTAAAGAAATCATATATTCTGCTGCGTAAAATACTTTCTTTTACTTGTGGACTACATGAGCCACTGACCGAGGGACACGGTCCAAAGCTAAAACCTATGATTCTCTTCAATAAAGAAACATCTTATTGTTTGAAATGTTGTTTAGCGGTTAGCCTGAGCGTCAGGGGTTGTCCCCTCCCTGACGTGGCATCGCAGCGCGTAGTTTCCCCTTCACTCTGATGTAACATTTTTGGTGGGAAAATGCGGGTTGTGACAGTTGGTATCAGAGGGAGGTTAACCGGGTTGCCGTGACGTTCTAGTTGGCCCGGTTAACCCCCCTAGTTAGCCGTGATAATCATTGCATACACACACCGAGGGTCATCCGTCGATCTTGCCTGAAGCATGAACACGTCACGCATGCATGTAGAGAAGTATACAGGGCATATTATGTTGTATGGGCGGCATAATATGTGTTTGTATATGGATCCACCATAGGTAACAACATGTGGCGGTTATGTTGTATGGGCGGCATAACCTAAACCCCATGGATGTTTTTTTTAGAACGTTTTCTTTTTAGTTACATACGATAATATGTAGTATGGGATGCATAAGATCGTATGTGTACTCCACTCATATCATGCATTAAGGCTTCATTAGAATGCAAAGCATGACATAAGCATAGCATTACACTGCATTTGCACACGTGCCAAGTTAAAGATCGACAGGATGACACATGTACACACATGATTTAAGAAAAGTAATATCAAGCATACATACAAGCATATGTTAGGCACAAGAGCTAAGGACTAAATGAAAATAACGCGCAATCGATCTTGTTCCCAGAGCTATATGATAACAGAAGTTGGTATTTGTTCTATTTCCTTTGTTCTTGGGTTATGGATTGTGAGTGAGTGTTTTCTTTGATCAGTAGAAATGGCTTCCAAGCGTCGCCCGGCGAAACCTGCCCCCCAGTCTAAGGGAGAGTCTTCTGGTGCCCAGAGTGAGGCGGTGATCGAGGAATTGCGTCAGAGCAACTTGGCTCTGACTCAGCAGATGGCTGCCATGCAAGAGCAGTTGCAGGCGTTCATAGCAGCTTCAGAGAGATCGCGGATTGCTACCCCGGATGGTGCAGCGGTTCAGGATGCCCCTGCCCGACCTGCTCCTTTAGTACCCCCGGTCGCGTTACCACCCGAGATGAATTTCATCTCTCATTTCCAGCGGTTAGGACCCCCGACTTATGATGGGAGCGCCGACTTCGTGGCGCTGAATGATTGGATTGTATCAATGGAGGAGATGTTCTCGTACTCCGGTGTCACAGCGGAGCAGAAGGTCATGGTTGCTGCCTTCCAGTTGAAGGGACTCGCGAAGGGATGGTGGATTCGTACGAGGGAAGGACTTACGGATGGTTGCTCGTGGGATGAGTTCAAGCGGAGATTGCTGCGGAAGTTTTTACCCCCAGTTGAGGAGGATCGCTTGCGAAATGACTTCCTGCATCTGAAGCAGAGGCAACTTTCTGTTGGAGCTTATGAGATCGAGTTTGCAAAGCTGAGCAGGTTTGCTCCAGGGTTAGTGGCTACTGAAGATGAAAGGGTGAAGAGATTTCTTGGAGGACTTCGGAGTGAAGTGCAGCAGTTGGCATGTGCCTACCGTGCTGAGTCGTACCCCGAGGCGGTAGAGGCTGCCCTGAAGGTTGAGGCGATCGAGAACGCCAAGAACCGAGGTAAGGAGTTGAGAAAAGATAAGAGGACTTTTGAACCAGGAGCCAGTTCGGCGCAAGGGAAGAAAGGCAAGATAGTGTGTAGCTTCTGTGGCCGGGTGGGCCATCCATTCGAAAAATGCTTTAAGAGACTTGACGCGCAGAAGCAAGTTCAGGTGATGGCTCTGCAAGGAGAGCCCAAGAAGGAGGTGGTGACTTGTTCCCATTGCAATCGAAGGGGCCATGAGGTCGCTCAGTGCTGGATGAAGGTAAAGGCTTGTGAGCAGTGTGGTATGAAAGGCCATGATGCGGCCCGATGTCGTTTGCATGAGAGGGTATGTTACCAGTGCAATCAGAAGGGCCACTTGAGGACCCAGTGCCCGCAGCTTCGGCTTGCTGGTGGGCCGCCTGTTGTGCCTACAGCGATGCTCCCGCCGCCGCCACAGCAGCTGCCTTTTTTGGATCGTGCAAAAGCTAAGTTGAACGCTGTCACAAAGGAGGAAGCGGAGAGTTCAACTCAAGTCATATCAGGTTAGTTACTTTTGTATTGTACTGTTTTGATGCATGTGATAGTAATAGCGATTCTTTTTCGCGAATGTTTTTCACAGGAAGATTTAAAGTTAGAGGTTGTTGGGCTCGCGTTCTTTTCGATTCTGGTGCGACCCACTCCTTTGTGGCCGATAGATTTGTGAAACAGCATCGTTGGGCCTTAGAGTCTTTTGCCGACCCTTGGTCTGTTAGCTTTCCGTCTGGTGATTCAGTCCTGTCGACCCGGTGTGCCGATCAGTGTCCAATCTTGTTGGATAGGTTTGTGGCTTTTGCGACTCTGAAGGTTATCGAGTTAGAAGACTTCGACGTAATCCTCGGTATGGATTGGTTAACCCGTTATGGCGCCGTTATCCGGTGTAAGGATAAGCGTCTCGATTTGCTCATGGACGGTGGTCAGCCCATGAGTGTGTTTGGGTTACCACGTCAGGCGTCTTCATTTGCTTCTGTGGTTTGTGCTCGTGCTTTTGATGAGCTTGGTGGTTCCTTTTGCTTGGTATCTCTGCTGAGTGCAGTTTCTGCATCTTTCTCGATTGATAGTATCGTTGTGGTACGAGAGTACCCAGATGTCTTTCCTGATAATCTTCCTGGTCTCCCTCCGGAGAGAGAGACAGAGTTTGTGATTGATCTTGAGTCAGGTACTCGTCCGATAGTTAAAGCTCCGTATCGCATGGCGCCGCGTGAACTAGAAGAATTGCGTACTCAGTTAGATGAGCTTCTGCAGTGTGGATTCATTAGGCCGAGTTCGTCTCCGTGGGGTGCTCCCGTATTGTTTGTTAAGAAGAAGGACGGATCTATGCGACTTTGCATCGATTATCGTGAACTGAACAAAGTGACCGTGAAGAATAGATATCCGTTACCGCGAATTGATGACTTATTCGACCAGCTGCGTGGTAGTAGTGTATTCTCAAAGATTGATCTTCGTTCGGGCTATCATCAACTGAGGATCCGGGAGTCGGATGTGCCTCGAACTGCCTTCCGTACGCGGTACGGACATTTTGAGTTTTTGGTCATGTCGTTCGGGCTGACGAATGCGCCCGCAGCTTTCATGGATATGATGAACAGAGTCTTTAGCGACTTTTTGGACAAGTTCGTAGTAGTGTTTATTGATGATGTGCTTGTGTTTTCTTCTAGCGAGGAGGAGCACGCTCGGCATTTGCATTTAGTTTTGGCAACTTTGAGGAAGCATAGGTTGTATGCTAAGCTTAGTAAATGCGAATTCTGGCTTTCTGAGATATCGTTCCTGGGTCATGTGGTGAATCAAGATGGTGTATCGGTGGACCCAGCGAAGGTAGCCGCGGTGTTAGAATGGAAACGACCGCAATCGCCGAAGGAGATAAGAAGTTTCCTGGGATTGGCTGGATATTACCGGCGTTTCGTGGAAGGGTTTTCAAAACTATCTGCTCCATTAACTCAGTTAACTCGGAAAGGCGTTGCCTTTGTTTGGAGCGATAAGTGCGAAGAGGCGTTCCAGGAATTAAAGAGAAGACTGTGTTCTGCTCCAGTGTTGGCTCTTCCGGTAGAAGGATTGGAGTTCCAAGTGTATGTGGATGCATCGTACATTGGACTCGGGTGCGTGCTTATGCAAGATGGTAAAGTAATTGCGTATGGGTCGAGGCAATTGAAGATCCATGAAAAGAATTACCCTACGCATGATTTAGAGTTCGCTGCTGTGATTTACGCCCTGAAGTTGTGGAGACACTTGTTGTACGGCGTGTCGTGCAAGATTTACTCGGACCACAAGAGCTTGATTTATGTGTTCTCTCAGAAGGAGTTGAACCTGCGGCAGCGAAGGTGGTTGGAGTATGTTGCGGATTACAATGTAGATATCTTATACCATCCAGGTAAGGCAAATGTTGTAGCTGATGCCTTGAGTAGGAAATCTGCCGTGTTTGGTTTGTCGGTTCAGACTTTGGTGGAAGAATTTTACCTGATGAATATTGCTGTGAAACCCAAGGATGGGTTATCTTCTGTGGAAGCGGCCGAGCCTTCATGGATAACTCTTACGAGATTACATCAAAAGGAAGATCCAGATTTGCAACATCTGCGCGGTAGAACTGAAAATGATGAACTGCCAGACTTTTCGATTGATCGAGAAGGCACGTTGAAGTATCGTGGCCGATTCTGTATCCCTGCGGTGGATGAAATTCGGGAGAAGATTTGTGAGGAGGCTCATGAATCTAGTTTGGCGTACCATCCGGGTTCGACAAAAATGTATCTTGACTTGAAGAAGATTGTTTGGTGGCCTGGAATGAAGAAGGACATTGCACTGTTCGTGGCTAAATGCTATACCTGCCAGCGTGTGAAAGCCAGTCACCAGAGGCCCGGAGGAAAGCTGGTACCGTTAGATATCCCGATGTGGAAATGGGAAAGTTTATCGATGGATTTCATTACTGGATTGCCGAGGTCCCCTCGTGGACATGATTCGGTGTGGGTAGTTGTCGATCGTTTGACCAAGTGCGCACACTTCATACCATTTAAGATCAGTTACTCGATGGAGAAAATCGCATCTTTGTACCTGCAAGAGGTGATCAGATTGCATGGAGTGCCAGTGAGCATAATCTCTGATCGAGATTCAAGGTTTATGTCTCGCTTTTGGCAGAGTTTGCAGGGTGCTTTGGGTACCGATCTGCGATATTCTACGGCGTATCACCCGCAAACGAATGGTCAGACAGAAAGGGTGAATCAGATTATCGAGGATATGATTCGCTGTTATATTTTGGAGCACGGAGGAGCCTGGGACGAAAGGCTTGGACTGATGGAGTTTGCTTATAATAACAGCTATCAGGAGAGTTTGCAGATGGCTCCGTTCGAGGCCTTATATGGAAGACGGTGTCGTACACCGTTGTTTTGGGCAGAAGTTGGTGAGGAACCAGTGCTTGGACCTGAAGCTCTAGAAGAAATGAGTATCTCGGTATCTCAGATTAGAGAAAAGCTCCGCATAGCTCAAGAGCGGTGTGAAAAGTATGCCAATCGGCGAAGGACTGAATTGGAATTTGCTCTGAACGACTTGGTTTTTCTGAAAGTATCGCCGATGGCCGGAGTGAAGCGATTTGGGAAGAATCATAAATTAGATCCGAGATACGTTGGGCCGTTTCAGATTATTGAGCGTATTGGGGTTGCTGCTTACAGGCTTCTGTTGCCCGATTCCTGCCCTGGTGTGCACGATGTGTTCCACGTGAGCCAGTTGAGGAAGTGTGTTCCGAATGAGCGGCAAGTTCTGAATTCAGTGCCTGCACTGCAACCTAATCTCACGATTGTAGAAGAGCCGGTCCGTATTCTGGAGAAGCAAGATAAGGTGCTGCGAAGAAAAGTCATTCCCATGGTAAAGGTCCTGTGGAGCAATCAGGATGTTCGAAGCGCGACTTGGGAGTTAGAGTCGGCTATGAGGGAATCTCACCCTCAGTTATTCGTGTAGCTTCTTCGGTAAGTACTCTCTCTCTTAGTACTGTTTACCTTCCGATTAATTCCTTTGTTCTGTGCGTTATGTCGAAAGTTTCGGGGCGAAACTTTTTTGAAGGTGGGGTGGCTGTAACGCCCCCGATTTTCGAGTTTCCCTGGGTGCGGTCCGTTTTAGTTTGGGCGTTACCATCTCGTGTTCGAGGGAGCGTGTATCTCGTACTCGTAGTTATTTTGAAATAATAAAGCTAAATTATACAGCTTTAATAATATTAATAACCTTAGGAGTGGGCAACTTTCGTAAAAGAGTAATATAAAATGAACTCAAGTTTTCAATATAATACATATATAAAACACATGTATTTTGTCAAAATATATATAATTCCTTTGTCAAGAGAGTTCCCAGATTTTATATAAAAATGTATATATATATATATATATTTCATCTTATCAAAAGAATAATGACCTGGGAGAGTGTGCCCCCTTTATGAAAGAAAAAAAAAATCTCTCTTCTTCCTCTTCTTCACGCCATTGAGACTGTACTGAGTTCAGAAAAAGAGAAAGTTGAGTTTAGAGAGAGAAAGGGTGAAACGAGTGCTTTGGAGGTGATTTCTCTCCCGTCAGCGGCTAGATTTCTCATCGGAGGCCGGAAATCAAAAGCTCTCGGCGAGGGCTTTCCCGGCTAGGTGCTTTTCGTAGCGAGCAACGGTGATTCAGCGGCGATTTAAGGCAAGTAGATCTCCATTTCTGTCTGGACCTTCCTTGTTTCTACTTTAGGTGATAAAAATCTGATGTTTATCCTTCTATGGTTGTTTTTATCATTTTTATCGTTTTGTATCGTCGATCTGGGTGTTTATACTCAAAAATATTCGAAATTATGTTTAGTTATGCTGCAGCAAGTGTTAGGATAGGTTAGATCGTCGAAACGGCTTTTAAAACGCGAAAACCCAACTTTTTACTGCAATTCGTCGAAACCTCCCGTGAAAACCCGTGAAATACGTGAAATCTCGTGGAATTCGTCGGGATGATCCCGTGAACACCCGACGAAATTCGTCGGGACTTCATGGGTCAACCCAGGAAATCGTTTAAGTCAGATTCGTCGAAATGTCCCGTGTAAACTCGACGAATTTTTCATAAATTCGTCGGGAGACCCTTGTCCCGTGTAAACTCGACGAATTTTTCATAAATTCGTCGGGAGACCCTTGTCCCGTGTAAACTCGACGAATTTTTCATAAATTCGTCGGGAGACCCTTGTCCCGTGAAATCTCTTCCTTGTTTTGTGCCCCCCAGCTCCAAGTGTGATCGTCATGTCATGTCATGTTGTCGGTATACGTCAGAAGGTCCCTGTACCCTTTAGTTCAATAGATATACCCGGGGACCGTGGTTGCCATTTTCGAAAGATCGTGAGAAGGCTTGTTTCTTCCGAGAGGTGATACCCGTTAGTGGGGTTATGTTATTATATGATGGGGAAAGCATTATTTTGGGTCGTTGGATGGATAGTGACTCGGTAGGTCCGCCACCACGATACCTTGTTTCTATTTTGTCTGTTGGAAGGTCGGTGACCCGATGTGTTTCGCCTCCGCAGCAATGTTTGAATGCGAGATGGTAGTGACACCGTCGTGTTCGCCATCACATTCCTCACCTCGTCATGTAGTAACATTTGGGAAAAATCTGTGCGTTCGATGCACTCCGAGTTGACATTTCTTATGATTGTCAGATTTCTTTCTCTCTGGTTTGCTTGCACCCGCTTTGGGCTGAGGCATTCTTCGGTTTTGAATGCTCCAGGTTCAGGTACTTAGCCGTGCTACTCCAGGGTTTTGCTCCTGCTGGACGGCGTGCTGATACTCTTGTTTTCTTTTCTCTGGTGAGGAGTTGTACTTTACTTTACTTTGTATATCATCTAACTTTGACTACTATGGGTTCGTGTCAGTTGTTGGCGCCCATAGTGTTAGTGTCTTGCTTACGCTTTAGTTTTTTTTTTTTATCTCCGCTCTGTTTATATTCATATGCTCTTGGGAACGGTTTTATGTTAGGATGCTTAGTAGATACTTTAAAGTATATATATATATATAAAAGCTGCATCCTTATGTTAATGGCATAATTTATGCATAAACTTACTACCTTTCAAAGCGTATCAAACGATTCCTTATACCTCTTTAAGTATAAGTATAATTATGTCATCAAATTTGTATTTATGTAAAGAAATCATATATTCTGCTGCGTAAAATACTTTCTTTTACTTGTGGACTACATGAGCCACTGACCGAGGGACACGGTCCAAAGCTAAAACCTATGATTCTCTTCAATAAAGAAACATCTTATTGTTTGAAATGTTGTTTAGCGGTTAGCCTGAGCGTCAGGGGTTGTCCCCTCCCTGACGTGGCATCGCAGCGCGTAGTTTCCCCTTCACTCTGATGTAACATTTTTGGTGGGAAAATGCGGGTTGTGACAAGTCCCGTGATCATGGGTGGCACGAATAGAGCAGTAGAAGGTAGAGGATCTTGAGGGGCACTCCCACCGGAGGAGACATCCGGAGTCTCACCACTTTCCGACATAGCAAGCGGGGAAAAGAAAACACCGGGCTGCTAGAGTAGAAAAATCTCACTCATAGAAAGAGGAGAAACAGCGGAGGAGAACAATCATGCAAGAAGAGAAAGATACATCCCCGCAAGAAGGAAGAACAGAAGCCAGAAGAGCAATCACGGACTCAAGCCTGCATAGATCCGACGCCAAGAATGGCTCAAACAGCCATGCGAAGAAAAACTACGCCAACTAGCGCTGAGGCAGACGACGGGAGCGGAAGCTCCTCCTTCGACTGGCGCTGGAGGCAGATGACGCGCCGACTGGCACTGGAGACGGAAGACACGCCGACTGGCGCTGGAGGCAGAAGACTCGAAAGCTCCTCCGACGAAAACGTGGCAAGGGCACACGGAAGACGAGTCGTCTTACAAAAAAGGGCGAAAACGGGCTCGCGGAAGACGAAACGCGTGCGGCAGACGAACAAGCGAAAGGCGAGATTAGGTTACGGCTGGCTCTGATACCATGTTGGAGAGTAGAAAATTGGAATTAATTGAAAGAAATGAGGCTCTCTCCTATATTTAGGAGGGAGATACTGCAAAGCAATAAAGAGAAAAATAACATAATTCTAACACTTGATATTATTCGTCCTCTTGAAAATCAAAATCACAAAATCACATTGCGTAGAAATGCTCAACTTTTATAACTATATTTGCTAGCATCGGACTCCGGCTAATATTTTAAAAAACTTGCATGCATCATTTAGGTTGGGTTCATTCGCGTTCATTCCGCAGATGCACGTAGATTTGCATTAGCGTGTCAGCACCGTCATTTATTTCACATAGGACCGTCCTGCGTCAAAAAGTTACAATTGAAGCATTCAGCCATACATCTCCGTTTTAACTCATTTCAGTCCACCTCCCAGTGGCAACTCTTACCAGAAACTCTCTCCCTGGCCGACGCAGCCTACAAGATTTACAGTGAAAGTTTCATCAGCATTTTCATTTGCAAAACTCGCTTAACCAGTAAACGAACTCGGTTAACATACCTGTTGTTGCCAATTGGTAAACGCGGTTATGAGACTAAGAAGAACACATTGAATCACGGAACCGGATAATATGCCGATCCATAGACCCATGCCTCCCACGTGGACGACAAAAGCCAGCACGACTGCAGTCGGAATTCCGACGAGATAGAAAGCCCCAAGGTTAACATAGGCTCCTATGTGCTGCCAACCACATCCACGAGCAATACCTGGAGTACGACGAGTTCATGATCAAAACTACTTATGTTGCATGCAATTGCCATAAATGTAGAAGAAGATTACCTGATAGAACTCCTTGGCAGCTATCCATGATAACTGAAATGGATACAAGAGGAATCATCTTCCAAACGTAGTCCACGACCTCCTTCTCGTCGCTGTAAGCATAACCGACGACTCGGCGGAGACCAAGGAGAGACATACTCACCAAAAGAGACTGCACAATTGCAACAGAAACCACCACTCGAACAGCTAGATGGGCTCGTTCGGGATTACCGGCTCCTAATTCGTTTGACACTCGTGTACTGCGAATACATAGTTGACGGGAAAACTTATTTATTCAATAGAAAAATCATGATTCATGTGCGTGTGTAAATGTGTGGTTAGGGTGGAAAAATAATCAAGTGAAAAAATGATAATCAGTGGAAAAATGACCCCATAGTTACAATAAAGCTTTCTACTTTCTATCGAACGCTTTCAAGCTAGATCATATACACTAGTTAACTTTAACTTATTGCATAGTTTAGAGAAATATCCAAAAATTTGGTAAAGATATCAATAATTAGAGCTGAAACATGAACACTGGTAATCTTTGTGCAACTAGTCCCATTTACCACCGAAAGTGTTATGGCACTATTGGATCTACATGATGTTATGCTGTAGAGAACAAGGTAAAGAAAAGGGTGCACACACGAGAGATATTGGCTTAGTTTGGCGCGGCTTATTTGCTCCGGTGAGTTGGGTCAAAAACGTCATTACCAAGAAAATAAACTAGTTTTGAGCATAAAATGCATGAATTATTTCAGGTGAGGTCGTGCGTTCACGAACGACGGTTCATGTTCACCGTGTTCATGACTGCCACCACCGCGCCAAACGAAGCCATTATCTTCCTACAAATATGTGAATGAATCGGCGCAAGGCAATTGAGGAGCCAGGTTGGGTGAGATCTAGCTGGAGGAGAGAGAGGAGAAGGATTTGAGTTCCTACCCAGATTCCATGTCCAAGGAAAACTTGTTATTCAATGGAGATATCCACTATATATATACTATCTTAAAAAGGAAAAACACCCTTTGGTGAAACATTCAAAGTTCTGATTTTACCTCTTTATTACAAAATTTTTAATTTCTTTAATTTGTGTTTTTTCTTTAATTTTAAAAAATATACTCTAATATAGGCAAACTCCCTTGCCTAAAATAAAAATGTGCTCTCCCTGCCGCTCGCAAACCCACGTGCACACAGAAAAAATGAGCGACGGGCGGAGTAAAGCGCTCGGGAGTTTGTGAGCGGCGGGACCGCCGTCGCCTCGAGGAAATGACATGGCTGGAGTACTGTCGCGCGGGGCATTGGGGGCCCCTCGTGCACTGTCGTGATCGCAGTACTGTCGCGTTTGGCCGTAGCGGCGGAGCCCCGCGCCCGTCACTCGAATATAATATAGATACAATCAATGCGGAGAAGAAATAAAGGATTCGTAAATTTTATTATTCATGCACCCATACATATATACACATTTAGATATCAACACACCCCTCAAGATGGGCGAAAAATATCAACTAAGCTTATCTTGTCACATAATCTAGACAAATCAAGTGAGCCGAGTCCCTTAGTGAGAAAATCGCTACTTGTTCTTTAGTAACTACATGTCCCAGCCCACTACGCCACTATTCAACTTTTCCTTGATGAAGAACCTGTCGATCTCCACATGCTTGGTTATGTCATGTTCAACGGGGTTGTTTGCAATGCTAATAGCTGACTTGATGTTGGACTACAATGTCATTTTCCTACCTTGGTCCATCGTGAGCTCAACCAGCAGGGATTTTAATCATAACATCTCTCTCCTGCACCTAAGGCCATGGCCATGTACTCTGTTTAGGCTGTGGATCTCGCAACTACATTTTGCTTCTTGCTCTTCCATGAGACCAAATTGGCCCCAACAAACATGCAGTATTCGGACGTGGACTACAAACATGCCCTCAATGTTCAAATGTTCATTCTTCCGGAAGATCAACCCCTTCCCTGGTGCACTTTTCAAGTATCTTAAAATCTAGTACACAACATCCATATGACCCTCCCTAGGATCATGCATATAGCGCGCCCCCGCACTCACATCAAATGATATGTCGGGACGACTGTGACTCAAATAGATCAAGCGGCCTACCAACCTCTGGTACCTCTCTATCGATTGGCTCTCCTGCCTCAGAACTGAGCTTGGACTTTTGATCAATGGAAGCAACCGCAGGCCTGCACACTAGCATACTTGTCTCTGTCAGGAAGTCTAACACATTTTCGTTGAGCGAGAGCAATCCCCTCTGCACCACGAGCTATCTCAATCCCAAGAAAATACCTTAGTTGCCCCAAGTCCTTTACCTCAAATTCCTTGCCCAATCTCGTCTTCAGCTGTGCAATATCACTCACATCATCACTAGTGATAATCACGTCGTCCACATATACGATAAGCATGGTAGTGTGAACTCCACATCGCCTAAAGAACACTGTATGATCAACATTGGTCAGTCAATACCTTATGCCTATCATAGCTCTCCTAAACCTGTCAAACCAAGCTCGAGGAGATTGTTTCGATCCATAAAGAGACTTCTTGAGTCTACACACCTTACCAGTCGTTTGTTTTGTACCAAAACCTGGTGGTACCTCCATGTACACTACATCCAACAAATCACCATGAAGAAATGGATTTTTCACGTCGAGCTGGTGTAGTTTACATCCCCCATTCGTTGCTAAGGATACCAGTGTCCGCACTGTGCTCATCTTCGCCACGGTTGCAAAGGTCTCATTGTAGTCGATGTCATAAGTCTGACTGTACCTCTTTGCTACCAATCGGGCCTTGTAGCGCTCGATCCGACCCTCTGGGTTTTGTTTCACAGTGAAGACCCACTTGCACCGAAATGCCTTCTTGCGTGGTGGTGGTGATACAAGCTTCCAGGTTGTATTCTTTTCCAGATCCCCAAGTTCCTCTAACATTGCAGCTTTCCACTTTGGATTCTCCTTAGTAACCTGCCAACACTTAGGAATAGAGACAATGTCCAAAGATGCAATGAATGCTCCATGCATAGGGGATATGTGAGAATAGGAAACGAACTGGGCAATATCATAAGGAAAGCCATATCGATCAGGTGAGACTCCCGCATTGCTGCGGGAAGTCCTCCTTACTGGTAGGGGAGTAGGAGTAGAAAGAGGAATCATATCACCAATGTATTCTGAATTTGAGGTGGATGGTGTAGGTATCTTAGGAGTCGAAGTAAGCAGGAGCAAGGGACTTGGCACAAGTGGTGATGTAGGCACTGCAGGCACGGTTCCCTCATTCTGCTTTCATCTCCTCATATACACTCTCAGTTCCCCGTGAGCCTGAGGTCCACCATTCTCGGATTCATCCCCCTCACGCACCGGCAACGCAACTAACTCCATACTCGGCATAAGAGGACAATGGATACTCACTATTTTACTCTTACCACTATTATTATCCTCCACCTCTTGCCTCATATTGCATGTAACGAACAAGTCTCCAAAAGGAGAGTCAACCTGAGGAGTAGTATGGCTCAAGCTCTCTAAATGTAACATTCATACTAATAAACAATCTCTTCTCAGTCAGACTCCAGCATACATACCCCTTTTGAGTAGTCGAGTACCCAACAAAAACACACTTCACAGCTCTTGGATCCAACTTGCCCACATTCGGTCTATTGTCTTTGTACAAAGCACACACAACCAAATGTTTTGAGAGGAAGAATATCTCCATTCTTACCTCTCAGCATCTCAATCGGATACTTCCAATCCAATACCCGCGAGGGCATTCTATTGATCAAATAGGTTGCAGTCAAAACTGCTTGCCCCCACAAGTACTTTGGCACCTTCATCGATATCATCATACTTCGAGTCACCTCAAGAAGATGTCTGTTTTTCCGTTCGGCTACCCCATTCTGCTCTGGCGTATATCGACAAGTGGTTTGATGTTAGATTCCCTGCGATGAAAAGTATTCCTCAAACGCCTTGTTGGTGTACTTTGTCGCATTGTCAGACCTCAACACCTTCACAACTACATTGTATTGAGTTTTAACACCTTCGGTCTTATTTTTCATTAAATAAAGTCAAGTCACACGAGAGAAGCAGTTGATGAAAGACACAAAATATCAAAATCTATTCACAGTAGGTATGAGACACGGTCCCTAAACATCATAATGCACTAAGTCAAAAGGACAATAACTCCTACTACCAGAACTGGAATAAGAGTTTCCGGTATGTTTTCCCAATTCATATGCATCACATATAAGTTTGTCTTGATTAACTTTTTCAAACAAAAGAGGATACAACCGACTCAAAACAACAAAAGAAGGATGACCCAGACGCCGATGATGAAGCAGCGGTAAGTCCTCCACTCCTCTCAACTCCTCCAGCACCCTCTACAATGGATGAAAGAGCTGAGTCCATACTTTCCCTATCCATGTACAACAAGCCACTATGTCATGTGTCAGTCCTAAGTCTCCTGCAAGTTTCCTTCTCCTGGAAGATTACCTTTGGAATATCAAACAAAACAACACATTTTAGTTGAGATATAATTATACTAATAGATAAAAGGTTCACCGGAAAGGAAGGAGCATGCAAAACATTGGACAGAGTCAAAGTGTTGGGACAGTGCACGGTGCCCTTACCAACCACCGGTTGAGTTATACCATCGACGGTCTGAATACGCTCTGGGATTGCTAGTTGAGTGTAAGAAAAGAACTCCCTAGCATCCCCAGTGACATGCCGGGAAGCACCACAATCGACTATCCAATTTGTTGATCCAGTGTTGGATATAGATGCGAGAGCAAGTGTATCACAAGTACTTGTGACTGAGTGAGCAAAAGAGGCAACGTTACCCCTGAATGAAGAGAAGGTAAATGCGCCATCAGCCACACCCTTCTACTTTCTCCTCATCAACTGAGAGTAAGCATCCAAGATCGTTTGTTCCTCCTAAGAGTGACCCTCATCAGTTATACCCCCTTCTGCATATCCTCTGCTATCATTAGATTTGCCCGATATCCTCCTCGACCACTACCTCTGTGACCCCCATGGTCGCGACCACGACTCTCAAACTGTCCCCATCCACCTGCATCCCGCTCTTTTGGTGTCTTAGTACAATCCTGCCTGAGATGACCGACTCACCACAGTTGAAGAACTGTCGTGTCTCACTTCTGTATCCTGTGTGACCCAGATTGGTGACCACTAGTGCTCACTTCACCCCTGGAAGTCCACCTGCACCAGACTGGAGCCTAATCCTGCTCTCCTCTTGCATCATGGCCGGGATCGTCTCATCCATGGAGGGAATCTTTGGTTGAGCTAGCAATACTGCACACCTTGGCTCAAAGGTCGGATTCAACCACCTCATAAAGTGCATAGTCCTTCATTGAGCATCTCGCTACCTTTTCTTGCACTCGGGATCTTTGCAACACGCAGCTCGTGAGAAATGATCATAATCTGTCCACAATCGCTCTAGATCGGTGGCATACTCCTGGATCAATCGATCTCTCTGGGTTACCATCTCTATCTCCCTCTCGATCTGAAACACCCTTATGTTGTTGTCGGCTCCTGCATAGATCCTCTGCTACTTCCCCCAAACATCACTCACGGTTTCTATGTCATCCACCGTGACAGCTATAGACGTGACCATCGAGTTTAGGAGCCAAGAGTGCAGCAAGCTATGTGATCATCGACTCCTTGTACCCAATTGAGTCCTGCTCTGGCTCCCATTTCTCACCTGTCAAATAGCCCTCCAAGTTCCTTCCGGATAGGGCCCTCTTCACCCGACGCGGCCAACTCAAATATGTAGTTGATCTATCAAGTTTTAGCTCCACGGGAGGAAGATCCAGCTTCACCAGCAACGGTTGCGACTGAGCTGATCCCTCGCCTTTGTACATCCTCAAGAACTCAAAGAACACCTTCAGATCCGCCTCCTCCATCTTGACAACTAACTTCTTCACGAGAGCAGGGAAGGACATCGTATAACAAATCTTCAAGGATCTTCAAAGAAAGCATCGATGTCGAGTTAGGAGCCATCTTCCGCTTGAAGGAGAAAATCCTATATCTATTTTTTTGGAGCATCCAACCATTGGAATCGTCTAGAAATCCAGTATGATGACACGAAGTCCAAAGAGAAACTTTCCCCCAAATTTGGGATCAATCGGACCGTCGGAAGAACACCGGAAGCCGCATTCGGTCATCCGGCGCCGCTCGGCTGAAGAAAATAGCGACATCGTGCGCGACCAGGGAAGCGGCTGTGGAAGTTGTTGCGGAGGGGAGGTCTGTGGCAGGAAATGAAGGGAGGAATGTAATCGAGAGGTTGCCGGGAGCAGTCACGCGGATATGGAGAGCGGAAGCGAGCGGCAGTGCGCAATTAGGGCGAGGAACGGGTCTCGCCTCTGATACCAAGTGGAAAAAGATTCTTAAATTTTATTATTCATGCACCCATACATATATACACATTTAAATATCAACAAGATTATGATAGATAATACTTCCTACAGTTACAATGAGACTTATTAATTTTCTATCTAGCACAACTTATCATATTTTTAATATTTTTCAATTAACAAAATCTTATCGATACGCATATCAAAGAAACTACCTTGCTGCAGAACCAAGACCATAAGGTATGGTGTAGAGCAATGCAATGCTTGTGAGGCTGCATAAGAAAGATTATGGGTGAGTTAAGGCAAAGTCTTAATCCAAGCTCTTGTTCATGAAATATTCCATACCATATAGAAAGGACTGATGTTTCAAGACGTGGATTTGGTAGAAGACCTGAGAGAAGAACAAGCAGCTCGAACGACCACCATTCAAGGCTGTATTTTATTGGAAATGTGAAAGAATTACAAACCATTGACAGATACAACTTTTAAATAAAATTAAGAACAACATTGAACATTATGTACAAAGACTTCACCAAAAACTTGGGGGAAAAAGAGCAAAAACAAAAAAGAAGCCCACAAGCTTCGACAAAAAGAAAGGCTGGTGATCAATTTACCATATCATTACAGCTGAAGGAACTGCTAGTCTTAAGAACTCCGCGATACGACTAAATGCTTCCATTGAGATTGGTGCTCGAGTTACTTTGCATGAATCAGAGTATTTAATGTATAATACCAGAATCGCTAAATTGATCCAATATGTGATGCTTATAGAAAATGCAGCCCCAATATTTCCAAGTCCTGATCTGAATACCATGATCCAGCACAAAGGAATGTGGATGCAAAGAGTTGCAGCTGAACTGAGAAGCATTGGAAATATTAAGCTCTGAGATTGAAGAAACTTCATCAGAGGCTGAGTAGCAGCTATGGCAAAGAGGCCAGGAATCATCCATTCTATATATCTGCCAGCCTCTTGGGCTATTAAGGGATCCTGTCCTATAAGTGAGAGAAGCCTCCCCAAGGAGAGCCAAAGGAGAGAAACAGGTAGGCATACTAGCAAGAGTGACAGGATGGCACTGTATGTGTGTATACTCAATTTCTTGTACTGTTGTGCTCCATATGCTTGGCCGCAAAGAGTATCCAAGCCACTAGCCATTCCTACCTGCGAATTAGTTAGAAAATGAAATGGCAACTTTAGTATAAATCCCGTCTTTCACGGTTTATGCTGTTAGAAAACATTTGGGCGTATCAAATGTAATCATAATGCCGCCAATTATATGACCGAAAGGCAATGTTGAACATTACAAAGATATAGAAGGAAGTTGTAATTGCAAAACATTGAAAACAATATTATCTATAAAACATTGGAAACTCAATATTATTTATAAAAGATTGAAAACTCAATATTATTTATGAGACATTGGAAAACTGATTCTCAAAGATAAATTCCTGATAACTAATGAACGTAAGAAGAATTGAACTTTTGGTATAAATAATTATTAGTTGTTGGTCGAGGGATCAAAATGAGCACACTGCAGCTACTCTCGAGTAAATGAAGTATAATCTGTGTGTGTTATTGTTGAGGTTTGGTGGTCGTAAGAATAACCTGTGGTTGGGAACATCATATGGACACCATAATTTGCCTTGCATTCCTTATTATTTCTATCTGACCATCGACACCATCAATAATGAAGAAGATAACACTATCTTGTCTTAAAAAATGATCATGAGCACTACAGAGCCAAATTTTTGAGTTGCCATAGGAATTGTTGATAAATAACCACTGATGGTGAGAAAAAGCCGAAACCTGGCAAGCAAAGGATCAGTGAAGAAGGGCACTGAGGGGGTTTTCTTAGTCGTGCCCGTATGCAGGGCTATGCAGGGCAATGAATCTCTTAGAACTTGATGTTTAGCTAGGTTTGGGAAAATTGGAAAGGTTCCCAAGTTGTCTGCCAAAGAAACATCATTGTTTTTTTTGCAACATTGGCCGACCAAATGAAACGGCAACACGCTGAATGTGAAGAAATGACTGTTGTTGCGTGGAGCGATGTTCTATCTCCATGTGGTATACACGATGAATTGACAAATCGGAATTGTAATAACAAATCGGATTTGTTATAGTAACTACCACCGGTATTAACACGGTAACACCGGGTGACACACTAACAATTGCAGCAACTGTCTCTAGAGCGCGACCGCTCAGTGTGTTCATGTGTGCGCAGCTCTGTGACATGTTCATGTTCGCCCAACCACTCGGCATGTTCATGCGCTGGTCCAAGTCCCTGAAAACGAAAAACTGGTAAGAACGGATCCTGAGTCTTTCTACGTCTACTGGTAAGAACGGACCCCGAGTTCTTCTACGCCTTCTGGTAAGAATGGACTGCGAGTCCTTCTGCACCTTCTGGTATGAACAAACCCCGAGTCCTTCTGCACCTCCCAAAAAAACGGACCCCGATCCTTCTACTTCAAGGCAAGAACGGACAAAGGTCCTTCTGCACCTCTCAAAAGAACGAACTCTGAGTCCTTCTATTTCAAGATAAGAACAGACAAAGGTCCTTCTGCACCTCCCAAAAGAATGGACCCCGAGTCCTACTTCAAGACGAGAACGGACAAAGGTCCTTCTGCACCTCCCAAAAGAACGGACCCCGAATCCTTCTACTTCAAGGAGAGAACAGACAAAGGTCCTTCTGCACCTCACAAAAGAACGAACCCCGAGTCCTTCTACTTCAAGGCAAGAACGGACAAATGTCTTTCTGCACCTCCCAAAAGAACGGACCCCGGGTGGTGGAGACCAGCCCAGATCAGGTCGATGCAAAAGTGCCCCCCGCCGCACCCGTCCGGACATCTACCGACCCTGAGTTGTTGCATGTTAATTTTATTATTTTGCACTTTATTTTAGTTTGCATTTTAATTGTGTACGCCTGCGTGCGTAATCATGTTGGGAGCTCCTATTGTATTCTCCATTATATATATGTATATATATATTTATAACACACTTATATATCTAGCCTGGATATATATATATTTATATATATATACACACGTTTGTTCTTGTGCTGGTTCAAGCCATCTTCCACACCAGCCGGTTCAGCTTTATCCCACACCAGTCGGTCAACTATTCATCTTCCCGCAGCTAGGGCTCGCAACTCCCTCCCGACTTCGACGGCTACACGCATCAAGACCCACGACAATAGCCCCAACCGCCGCCAGGCCACGTTCCTCCTCTCCGACG
Source organism: Dactylorhiza incarnata (assembly GCA_033032865.1). NCBI lineage: Eukaryota > Viridiplantae > Streptophyta > Magnoliopsida > Asparagales > Orchidaceae > Dactylorhiza > Dactylorhiza incarnata. Next base: position 3,976,885 of record JAWHQI010000157.1, on the reverse strand, counting down.
TCGGCGCTCCTTCCCCGCCATCCACGCAACCCGTGGTAGTTTCTCGCTTTCAGCTACCTGTTTGGAGATACTATAAACAGGGGAGATCGAGATCGAAGGAGGTGGTGTTTTGATTGGTTTCTTTTTGGCGAGAAAATTCCTCTGTAAGAGTTTTTTGGTTTTTATTGGGAATTCTAGACTTGTTGTTTGCTCTTCCGTTGGACTCCTGTTTGAGTTCAGAACAGAGATGGTGTTTGATTTCCGTGAGTCCTGCTGATGGTGAGAGAGGCGATGAACAGTCCTGTGTGAGAAATAATTGTGTTTTCCCTTTCCTTTTTCCGAATCTGTGTTTCTCTGTTATTGGCCTTTATAACATTTCTAAGGTATGTTGCTTCCATGATTAAGTTCTGAAATTAATCCCGATGCAGTGAGCTTGAGAGGATTCTGCTGTGCGTTTTCGATTTCCTGTTCGTAAGTGAAAGAGATGATGAACAGTAAAATTGATATTACTGTTTGAACTTTAACTCCCGTTGTTGAATGAGGATATTGTTGTGCTTGTAAATTTGCATAAGCAGTTAGTAGGATAGTTCTATTTTGTGTGCTTGGGTGAAATCTGTGGGAATCTTTGCGGTGCTTATGACATTTCGTGGAGCCTCCTGCGTGTGAGTGAGATTTCGTGGAACCACTTTCGTGTGAAAGTGAGCGAATTTTCTCCGTGGTGACCATGTGCGACAGTGGCTGACCTCGGAGCGGGAGATCGAAGGTGACGAGGAATTCCTCGCGGGATAACCATCGACTTTGGTCGCGGAAAGACGCCTCTTTCCGTGGGTAACTTGTTTCTTCCTCCTCCTTTATGTGCATCTATATTTTCTCTTTAGGATATTAGATTCATTGTGGGTTTTCGCCTGGATTTAGTCAGCGAACGCTACGTCGAAAACTTCAATCGGAAACGTATCAGGAGTTCTCGATTTTCATTTTGGCTACGACAAAGGAAAAAAAACGAAAGTTGCGAGCCTTCTTTCCCCCGAATTTAGAGTTGAACCATTATTTTTAAAAGAAAATTCCTTTTACAAGAAAATAGTTATTTTGTGTTTTACAAAATTCTAAGTTGCTATATTTCTTAAAGTTCGTGCAACACCCGCTCGAAACATTCAATTTCTTTTTTATTATTACATGCATTTAGGGTTTCCTATAAATAGCCAACAGGCGCGCAAACCCTACGCGCCGTCCTGCATCACCGGGTCTTTCTATTTCAAGGAGAGAACGGACAATGGTCCTTCTATACCTCCCAAAAGAATGGACCCCGAGTTTTTCTACTTCAAGATGAGAACGGACAAAGTTCCTTCTGCACCTCCCAAAAGAACGGACCCCGAGTCCTTTTACTTCAAGACGAAAATGGACAAAGGCCCTTCTGCACCTCCCAAAAGAACGGACTTCGAGCCCTTCTACTTCAAGGAGAGAACGAACAAAGATCCTTCTGCACCTGACAAAAGAATGAACCTCGAGTCCTTTTACTTTAAGGCGAGAACAGATAAAGGTCCTTCTGTGCCTCCCATCCTTCTACTTCAAGGCGAGAATGCACAAAGGTCCTTATGCACCTCCTAAAAGAACGGACCCGTGTCCTTCTACTTCAAGGCGAGAACGGACAAAACTCTTTTTGTACCTCCCAAAAGAACGGACCCCGAGTCCTTCTACTTCAAGACGAGAACGAACAAAAATCCTTCTGCATCTCCCAAAAGAACGGACCCCGAGTCCTTCTACTTCAAGACCAGAACAGACAAATGCCCTTCTGCACCTCCCAAAAGAGCGGACCCTGAGTCCTTCCACTTCAGGGCGAGGGAAGACGAAGGTCCTTCTACACCCACAGGTAAGAACGGACCCCGAGTCCTTCCGCGCCTTACGATAAGAGCGGACTCCGAGCCGTTCCACACTGTCAGATTAGAGCAGACAAAAAATCCCTTTACGCCACGCCCGAACAAAAACAATGCGCAAGTGAATAATTACACTGGTCACCACCCAATATCAATTGCGGGATCTTCATCCCCCAAGGTCCAAGGATGACACCAAGTGATGCAGAATGTTCGACACACATCTCCGAATTTTGGGCAAAAACATTGTCGCCTCTCGCCGCGAACAATTTGTGTGACAAACGCAAGTTCATTCAAAATCCACAGCTCAAAATCAGCACGCTCGTGACATAAAATTTCCGCACTCGTCTCTTGGCAATTCACAACCCGCGAAAATTAGGAGCATTTGATGGGGTTCCCCTAAAGTTATCTAAGTCGAGCCGGTTTAGACCACGACCGAATTGTCGTAGGCAGCCAGAGCCGACCAAGCGAGCCACGATCTACGCGCGCACGCATGCATGAGCCAGCCTCGCATTTATGGGCGCACGCGCACGCATGCGCGAAGACGCACACACGCACAGCCTGACGGTGCCCCGCGAGCGCACGCGCTCCAACCGCCTTCGCCGCAAACTTGCTCGGGCCGCCCAGACTACTCGGGCCGTTCGGGGGTGTTCGTCATTTTTCAAAAATTGGTGATCCAGGTGATCAGAACCGTGCAACCTCATTCGTAAACTCAAATTTCAATCGGGCGCACCAACACCCTCCCAGAAAAGCTATAAAAAAGCCTATATGCCTTCATTTGAAGACACGCAACAAAAGAGAGAAGAGAGGGCTCTGAGGTTTTTCGACGATGACTTAGCACTCTGCTCGCACCTTCGCTCTGAATTCGCTCTGTTCTCTCCTAATTCTGCTTCCTGCAAGACTCTAGAGGACGCTCCGCAAGCACAAGGGAAGGCTACAGAGAACTCTCCCGCGGACGCTTTTGAAGACTTGTGATTTTTCTCTTTTTCTTTCTCACAAAGCTTGTAAATTGAGAGGTGTACTGTCACCCTCCTGGAATCTTAAACTTGTATAACCGCTAACGAAATAGTGGAATTTGGCCAGCACCGATCTGGCCCCGGTTTTTTCTCTCTCCGGATTTTTCCACGTAAAACGTCTCGCTGTCATTGTTGTTGATTCTCTTTTAACTGTTTCCGCGCTTGACTCACTCTCGAGCTAAGACGATTCGATTCTCAGGACGGAAGAGCGTTAAGCGACCCGCAACAGTTATATATATATATAATCTCAAAATTAGGGTAAAATTTAAGGGAGATCCAAATCCAACTCCAGAAACCTTCGGCAAAAAAAGGAATGTAAAGAAGTATTTAACATTTAGCTTTCTATCATTATTAAATTATTTATTATATTTCAAAGCTACATTAAATTATAATGAGAAGCAATTTGGGAATAAATTATATTTAATTTTCAACGCCTACTCGCAGTCTTGCACCATACAATCGTTGAGATTACGTAACAAAGAGCGCCGGTGGAGCTCCAACTGCCACCGTACGGCGGAAAAACAAAATGGCAGAAGCGAGCTCCGGCGGCGTTCCTCACGCTCCGTCTCCAACCCGGCCTCCCCACCTCCGGTCGCAACCCGGGGTCGTTCTCTACCTCGCCGGAGCGCCGCGACCGCCGCCCCAAACGGACCCAAAGCAACTAAAGTTTCTCAGTTTTCCAGATCAAACTGAGTTAAAATTTACGGGTTCGAAACTCCGCCCTAAATAACAACACAGGATAGAAGCTAATAGAAACCCTAAATCCGAACAGGAAATCTGAAGTGTGATTCAAGATTTGCGAGAAACGGAATAGAATGCGTGTGATTGCTTACGAGGAGGCTGAAGCCGGTGACGCCGGAGAGGGAAGTGGCGATGGCGGCACTGGAGAGGGCGAGCTCGCCGAGATGGCCTACCATCATGGATGAGGTGACCTGAACCAGGTACTGCGATAGCGTCACCCCCACCATCGGTCCGGCGAGGTACCCCAGCCTCCGCGCCTCCGCCGCGAAATCGCCGTAGCATCCTTTCAACCGCCGGTCTTCCTTCTCCAGAAGGCCTGCCTCCATTTCCTTCCTTTTTAGTGCAAGCCTTCCACCATACGCTATATTGAGTACCGGTTTTTATACCTGTGGAGAGGAGGGAAGCGGCGGAGGTGCGATTAGCGCTGGAGCATGATAAGGTAACGCGTACCTGCGCCCCACGCTAAACAACATGCAGGACAGTTTGACCTCGTTTTCTTTGTTTTTTTGTGATCATTGATTATTATTTTAATTTTGTTTCCTCCGCACGTTTTTCGTTGCTTTATAATAAGAGTTTCATACCGAGTCGTATTTGAGTGATTTTGGCTTGGGTCGAAATTGAAATTTTTGAGCCGAAATCGGCTCCAAATTGAAATCGATTTTGAGTCGAGCCTGCTCGACTCAAAATCGTTCGATTCTGGGCTGACTCGAAACCGAATCAAATTGGCTCGAAATTGAGCAATTTTTCTCTTTATTCATAGTTAACTCAAAATTAAATTGGAAAACATTTAAATTTAGCTAATGAAACACTTTAAGCCTTCAATATTTTTATTTAGATATAAAATTTAGTATTTTTAATTTTAAAATAATAATATATTAATAAATACATTATATTTTTAAATAATTCGAGAAGATTCAAATCATATTTCGAGCGATTTCGGACTGACTCGAAATCAATTGTAACCAATTCCGATTCAGCTTAATATTCGAGCGATTTTCGAGGTTCGAATAATATGCTCAGCTTAACACAAACCAATAATGACTATGGGCAGCTAAATGCTAAGTATAACTCAATATCGCTATGTACAACTTAATATCGCTGTGTACACACAAAATTGCTATTTGCTGTAACACCCTCCCTGTCACATAGCATATAACAGTAGGTCCGGCCGGGACCCCGCGCCATATGAAACGAACAGAAGAGCGCGTTACGAGAATTAATGTTAAACAGTTAAAAACTATAACTATCTCAGCATCAGAGTCGCAACACAGAAGCATATTTATTTTCATTTAAAATCAGTTTATAACAAGTCCACAGTACTACTAGGATTTAAATACATAAACAGTTATTTACATTAGTTTGTTTATATCAAAAGGGTGGCTTCCAGACATCGGCACGCAGGCCGGCCACACATGAACAAAAGTAAACAAAAGCTTTGGCCTTCAAGGGCCAGCACAGCTCAGCAGCAAGGGCTTCAGCCCGCTATCTCCCGCTAGTCTCACCGGGACCTGTATAAGCAAATCCACCAATTGGTGGGAAAACAAGCAACCGGTCAGCTTTAGCTGACCAAGATTTATAACGACCCCGCCCCACACTCGGGGCGGCGGTGCTCCTCCCTGCAAGTAAGAGTCAGCAGCATATATATATATATCCGCAAACAACACCAACAGAGGCAAACCAAGCCACCCGCTTCATGCTCTCAAGGCACACTTTGGCATACTCCCTGAGTTACGCCCTTACGCTAAGTCTTATTTCAACTTAGACAAGCAAATTGAGCTAGCCCGTAACCGAAGTTACGACACTCTTCCATAGCCCGGTGCAATGAGGAGCGACCTCTTCACCACCACTATGTGGGATTCGGCTCGACTATACCCGTGCTCAATCATCGTAGTATACACGATACAGGTAAGCTTCACCCAATACCCATTTCTTAAAGCTGGGTTTTGCAAGTTCCACAGCTTCTCCTGCTACCTATCCAGACTACAGGAATTTGGGTAGCACGAAAACATACAGTCTTTATGCTGGGCGCTAGCGCCGGCGCTAACGCTAGCGCCCGACGCTAGTAACAGAATTTAGTACTGCCCGACACTGGTAACAGAAATTTGTACTGCTACCTCTGGGAAACCACCTCCAGACATCAACACTGGTATCTCACCTGGAGATACTGCCGGCGCTAACGCTAGCGCCCGGCGCTAGTGACAGAACTCAGTTCTGCCACCAAATTTCGGGTACAGCCTGGGAAACACCTCCAGGTCCTATTTTTTGTACAACAACAGTCACATGACCGAATCGCAGCACGTACACGGAATTATTTCCGGCACTTTACATGCACTAATCATCACCAATCCGGCTCGAACTGTCCGGATGGGCTTCACACAGCATGTCTATGTCCGTAATACCGTTTCGGACTCTATATGCAATTTGTGGGGAAATCACTTCAACCCACCGGAATATCCGATCTACTAATTAGTAGAAGTATTCCAAAACGCATGCAAATCAAAGGACGTACATGTCCAAGGATTAGGGAGGAGATTCATTACCCTTGTAGGCCGTTTCGGTGCCATATAAGTGAGAGGTGGATGGCTGGAATCCGCGGTGGCACACGCACGCACACGATTCTTCACTAATCTCCCTCCTGGCACGATGAAATCTCAACTCCAAAGGCTCTCCCTCCTTTCTCCCAGCTCTCTGCCCTCAGCACTTGAGAGAAAAATGGCTGAAAAGTCGGGACTGAGGTTATTTAAGATTTAGAGCTACCGCCGGCGCTAGTGGCTAGCGCCTGGCGCTAGCCCTGAGTCGGTACCGCTAAGAGACGCTACCGCCGGCGCTATCGCTAGCGCCTGGCGTTAGCTCATCTGTTTCAGTCTGCTCCATTTCTCGGGAGTTCTCGGAACCATTTCTCGGAATTTCTCGGGACGCTACCGCCGGCGCTATCGCTAGCGTCTGGCGCTAGCTCCCTAATTTCAGCTCATGCTCATTTTTGGTATTTTGGGTGCACATGTCATTTGGGGTCTTACATTTGCAAACCATTTATAAATTAATAGACAATTTCCATGATCTTCATAAGCAAAAATAACAATTCACATCTGAGTCAACCCTAGTCAACGCTTCTACAACAAGTTTATCTCTCAAAGCGAGCTCAGACAGCAGGAACAACACTATTCTAATGAACCTGCTCATCAATGGAGTTAAGCAGTACCTCCATGAACCAATGACAACATCAACTTTCGAATGCGATGGTAGGATTTCAAGTTCTACACTACGACTTCGTTTGGCACGATGTTTTTGCTCTGGTGAGTTTGGACAAAAGTGCCATCGCCATAAAATGTATGTTCGGCATGACAACGGTATGCCCGTCACCAAGAAAAGAAAGCTAGTTTTGAGCATAAAAGAGAATGAAGTTCATTAGGTGAGGTTGGGAATTCACGACCGCTACCGTTGTGCCAAACGGAGCTTACTTCTCCAGAAGCGCTCAATCTGAAGGATGGCCATTTCTGCATCGTTCAAGACCCGTGAAGTTTTTAACGAGTGATCATTGGGCAAGACGAACCCCTTCGGCGAGAACGGGAATCCAGCCTAGAAAAGCAGAGATCGGCATGGAGATGCAAAGATCGGAGATCCAGAGGGGGATTCCGAGGGCTATCGTCGAGAAAGGGACGGTGAGGGGTTGGGAATGAAACACTCGGTGTCGCGCGCGTGGGGAGGTCGGGGTCGGGGTTGGCTGTACTTAGCGGCAGGAAGAATAGAATGAAACTATGATTTTTAGATGTATTACTCTTATTTAATGGTGTGCGCATAGCCATTTATGGTATGCCCATAACACCACTCTATAATAATTAGGAACTATCGACTTTTCCTTTGAATTGCTTTATAATATTTAGATCCATCCAACAAAATCTGTAAAATATAAATATTTTTGGCACTATTACGAGCCGATCTATTTTATTATTTGTAAATCTTTTTTAAATGCAGATTAATAAATTAATACATCATAATTAAAATACATACGTTACTTATTTTTAGAATAAAGACATCATAATCAACTTGAAACCTACGAAATTAGTACAAATTATAGTAAACATCCAAAATTGAAGCTTTTTAATTAAGTTGTACTAAAAATGTATTGTGTATTTTATGTAACACTCTGCATGTATTTGTCATATAATACGAGTCCAATTGAGAGCGATTAATCAAAGTATAAAAGCTTAGATTCGTGCGAAAGCTGAAGTCAAATGAGAAGAGATAACAACCACTAAACTATTGCATCATAAGTCATATTTGTCTGCTCTTATCGGTTGGCAAACTCGTTGTTTGGCTCCGGAGGTCGTTGCTCGGTGTTGATGACGGTGGTAGACGCTCGGATGTGTCGTCGTCGCTCGACGTTCGTGCCGGAGGTAGACGCTCGGATGGCGTAGGGGGACTTTTGTCTGCCTTTACATGGGATCTGCAAGCATGTTGCTTAAGATTATTCCGGAGGTCATCGCTCGGCGTTCGTGCTGGAGGCAGACACTTGAATGGCATATGAGGACTTTTCTCCGCCCTTACCAGGGATCCGTAAGCATGCTGCTTAAGATTGTTCCGAAGCTCATCGATTAATCAAAGTATGATCAATTGAGAAGAGATAACAACCACTAAACTGTTGCATCATAAATCATACGTTGGTACGAGTTCATCAAAATTAGTTCTTACGATGTTTACATCATTACATCAATTGTTTGAAATAATGAGCAAGCAAAGCACGCAAGCCCGCTGTACAAACACGAGTTCGCCTGAGTGGGTAAGACCCGAAGATTAGTAACTCGGGCTGGAAGAGATCATCTCGCCACTAAGGGGGTAGCGAGAGTTGGGGGGTATGGACCGAGGGGAGCTCGCCGGAAGGCATGCGAGACCCGGCCTTGGTGGATGTCGCCAGAAGAAGGGCGAGCAGGGCCTTCGCAGAGCGCTCGCCTGGGAGGGGATTTCGCGAGCCATACTCGCGAAGAGACACGTGGGGGGTTCTCGCGAGTAGCCTTCTCGCAGGCCACTTGCCCATAGGCTAAGGAGGAGAAATTACACCTCTGCCCCCGGTGGTCTGCCGTTAGCCCCTCCAAACATCGGAGTTTGGCTGTTAGCAGGCCAAATTGGGGTGCGTTTAGTAAAACCAAAAAGCGGAATTCCACTATTAACAGACCACGAACAAAAAACTATAAATAGACCTTAAAAGGCACCTTGGGAGAGGACTCCAATCTCAGCATTCTGAGCTTCTTCCTCCCTTGGTTACTTTGGTTCAGCTCTCCAGCTCTCCAAGGTGCCCGAGTCTCAGCTTTGGCTTGGGTGGGGAAGCGCACAATGATCTTCCGGGTTTGTGGCGGGACCTCCTCGCTGTGACTAAGGTCTTAGTCTAGTTCCTAACTCTCCAGTCTGTTCTTTCCAAGGGATAAGTAAGGGTCTGCTGCCCCTCGACTTGTTGAGGGCCCAAGCTTCACAAGAGACCGAGAAATCAGTTTCAACATTTTGGTGCGGCGAGAGTGGAGTGTAGCTAGTCCAGGAAAGTTCCAAGGAAGGGACATGGCAGGAGATGGAGAGCAGGGCAAGGAGTTTTGCGGGTCACCCCCGGTGGTGACGCCAAGGATGTTCTCGGACTTCAGGAGGGAAGTCCTCGACATCCTCGGGTTCGCAGTCGCAGCGTTGCGAAGCGAGTTCGCGACCACGGCGGCTCAGGCGTCCCATCCTCCAACAGCGGTTGTTGAGAACGCCCCGGGAGGAAGGGATGGAAAGGAAGTGGCTGGGGGGTCAGTGCAAGACCTGGAGGGGCGAGTGCTGTTCGCCAGCCCGTCGAGCTCAGTCCCGGCGAGCACGGGGCAGACGAGCACGGCGCAGGCGAGTGAGGCGCAGGTGAGTGCGGCGTAGGCGAGTGTGGCGCAGGTGAGTGCGGTGCAGGCGATCACGATTTCGGTGGGCGCGGCGCCCGCCGGAGCGGTTCCGGCGAGTGTGGCTCTCGCGAGCGTGGCCCCAACGAGCTCAAGCCTGGCGAGAGAGCTCGAGGGGGGGGGGGGGGGGGGGGGGGGGGGGGGGGGGGGGCGAGTGGGGCATGAAAGGATAGCAGGTGGAGGGAGCCCCTTTTGCGAGTTGGTGCTTTCCGCACCCGTTCCGGAAGGGTTCAGGGAATGGGACAGGGTCTACTACCACGGCAGGGACGACCCTGTCCAGCACCTGCAGTCTTTCGAGGACTCTGTTTCCATCAGACCGATGTCGGATGCTTTTAAGTGTCGGCTCTTTGCCGTCACCCTGAAAGAGAAGGCCAGAGATTGGTTCCATCAACTCCCTGTTGGATCAATCTACGCATTTGAGGACTTGCGTAGAAGCTTCTTGTTGCGGTTTTCGACTTCAAAGAGGAGGAAGAAGGACGCCGAGTCCCTCTTTAAGGTGAAGCAGGAGCCCAAGGAGTCGTTGGCTCACTATGCAGATCGATTTCAGGAGGAGGTATTGCTCACCCAGGAGGTGCCAGGGTTTGCCCTCCAGCTCGCCTTCACGATTGGGCTGAGGGAGAGTTTCTTCAAGATGGGATTGAAGAGAAAGGCCCCCGTCTCCTACGAGGAGTTGATGGAGAGGGTGGCGGAGGAAATCGAAAGTGAGGAGGCCAATCCGGAGCTCACCAGGAGGCCAGCAAAGCTCAGTGAGCTGGAGGTCAGACAGCAGGAGGTGCGGAGAAGGGAAGAGCCCCGGTCCCCGGAGGGGGGATGGAGGCAACAGGGCGAGGGGATGCAAGGTCAAGGGAGAGGTTATGCCCCGGGAAGGGGTAACTTTCATGGGGGATGTGGAAGGCCCCATCAGTTGCGATGGAGACAAGGTCCAAGGCAGGTGCCTCCCCCGACTCAATAGGCCATGGCGATCAGGCGAGGTAGGGGAGGAAGATGAAGGAGAGAAGGGGCTGGATCAGAAGCAGGAGCAGGAAGGAGAAGGGGGAATATGGCGGCAGAGGTCGAGAGGGGGGAAGTGGCGTTGCCGTACTGTGACTTCCACGATGAGGAAGGTCACGCAACGGCCACTTGCCCGGAGTTCTTGGAGACGAAGAGGGCCAGAGTGCCGGCGCAGCGTCGGCAGCAGCAAGTGAGGATTGAGGAGGTCCTACCTCAGGAGGATGAGGAGGAAAAGTGCGAGGATAGGGTCGATTTGGGGACCCGGGGAGGGATCAGAGTGATCCATGGGGGGTGTAGGGGTTGAGGCAACCCGCAAGGCGAACCTCCATACCATCTACCGCCGGAGCGTGGCTTCGACATCCACGACACCACCCCCGACGGAAAAAATCACTTTCTCTCATAGGGACTTGCCGGGTCACGAGGACCCTTTCTGCGATGCGTTGGTCATCCAGACTGCCATTGAGAACTTCATGGTGTCCCGGATCCTCGTGGACAATGGAAGCTCCATCAACGTCATCTTCAAGAAGGCGTTCAATGAGATGAAGGTGGAGACCAAAAGAGTGTTGGCCTCGGATGGCCCGTTGTTCGGGTTCTCCGGAGAGAGGAAGGAGATAGAGGGGCGAGTGGGGCTCCATGTGGTCCTAGGCGGCAATCTCGGAATTGCCGCTTCGTCATAGTGGATGCCCCCAACAGCTATAGTGCCATCTTCGGACGACCGCTAATCAGTTCTTTCCGCTGCATCCCCTCCACCTTCCACCAGTGTCTCAAGTTCAACTCGGGAGGAGTCCAGGTTTGGGTAAGAGGGGACCCAAGGGTAGCAAGGCAGTGCTACATGACGGCAGTAAACACCATCTCCTGGATAGCCAAAGCAGAGAAGTGGGATCAGGAGGTGGGGGAGCCGGCGGACCTCGGAGAGGCATAGGAGTAGGTGGAGGAAGGAAAGGAGGAGAAGGAAGAGGTAGAGGGTCAGGCCCAGGAAGGAAGGGCGAAAAAGTTGATGGCGATCGGAGAAGAAGGAAGGGAGGAAGAGGCCGAAGCGTTCGCTAACGACGAGGGGAAGGAAGGAGGTTGGTGAGAACAGTCCCGGCTGGAGTCCGCGGAGGAGGTCGTGGAGCTCGAGGTCACCACCCAGGCTGGGGTGGAAGAGAAGGTCCGAGTCAGCGGAGAGCTCGGCCTGGAGAAGCAGGAGAAAATCCTAGCCTGCGTGCAAAAGAACGTGGACGTCTTCGCTTGGAGCACTACGGAAATGCCCGGGATTGATGCGGACGTGGCATGCCACCATCTCAACCTCGATCCCGGCTCTCGTCCCATCCGCCAAAAGAAGAGGGCCATCGCCGACAAGCTGGAAGGCCCCATCAGGGAGGAGGTGGACAAGCTCCTCCCAGCAAGTTTTGTATCGGAGATCCAGTATCCAGGCTGGGTCTCCAATGTAGTTATGGTGAAAAAAGGGGGAGGTAAGTGGCGCACGCGTGTTGATTTCTCACTACTTAATAAATCATGCCCCAATGATTGCTACCCCTTGCCTAGAATCGACGCGCTGGTTGATTCAGCCGTCGATTTCTCTATAATATCTTTTTTAGATGCATTTTCAAGTTACCATCAAATCTGCATGCCCCCCCCCCCCCCCCCCCCCCCCCCCCCCCGATGTCAAGGACGTCTCCTTCATCACAGGGGATGGGTGTTATTATTATAAGATGATGCCCTTTGGGCTCAAGAATGCAGGGGACACGTACCAACGGATGATGGATAGGGTCTTCCGAGAGCAGAAGGGAAGAAACCTGGAGGTCTATGTTGATGATCTCATGATAAAGAGCCGGGACCTCGAGTCTCACCTCCAAGACCTTGAAGAGACCTTTGGGACCTTGCAGAAGTATAAGATGGAACTTAACCCCCTGAAGTGTGTCTTCGGGGCTAGCAGGAGAAAGTTCTTGGGTCGCTTGCTCACCCCCGCGGGGGTGGAGCCTAACCCTGACAAGGTTAAAGCGATCATGGAGTTGGGGTCGCCAATAAATTCGAAGGAGGTTCAGAGCCTCACGGGAAAATTGGCCGGACTCAGTAGGTTCCTCTCCAAGGCGGGTGAGAAGTGTGCACCTTTCATCAAGGTGCTACGAGGAAACAAAAAATTTGAATGGTCCTCGGAATGTGAGGAAGCTTTTCAAGCTTTGAAAGGGCAACTCACCCAGACTCCTCTACTCCAGGGGCCAAGGCAAGGAGAGGATCTATCCCTATACTTGCGGGTAGGATCCGAGGCAATAAGTTCGGTGTTGGTCCGGGAAGAAGGGAGAAGGCAGTTTCCCATCTACTACGTCAGCCGAGTGCTGAGGAAGGCGGAGCTCCGATACCCCATTTTAGAAAAATTGGCCTTCGCGTTGGTGGTGTCGGCCCAGAAGCTCCGGCCTTATTTTCAAGCGCATTCGATCAAGGTGGTGACCGACCATCCGCTTCGTAAAGTCATGGAAGGGGTGGAACATTCGGGGAGGCTAGCAAAATGGTCTGTGGAGCTGAGTGAGTTCGACATCGCATTTGTGCCTAGGATGTCAATCAAGGCACAAGCAGTGGCGGACTACTCAACCGAAGAGGGGGAGCATGAATCACCTCCCCCGGTGGCATGGAAGATGCTGGTGGATGGTGCGTCAGGAAAGCACTCCTATGGAGGAGGAAACATCCTAATAAGCCCCCAAGGGACAAAGATTGAGCAGGCCTTGAGCATCCACTTTCCAATTACCAACAACCAGGCCGAGTACGAGACAGTCATAGCGGGCATACGGCTGGCCCGGGAGCTGGGAGTACAAGACGTGGAGGTCTCAATGGACTCCATGGTGGTGGCATGCCAAGTCAGTGGGGAATTTGAAGAAAAGGAGCCGACCCTCCAACGCTACCTGGAGAAGGTCAAGGGGGTCATCGATTAATTTCGCACTTTCTCCATCAAGCATGTGCCAAGGGAGGAGAGCATCCCGACGGACCTCTAGCCAAGTTTGGCCCTCGAGCTGGGGGGGGGGGGCAGTATCAGAACTCTTCCGACCTTCCATCGAGGAAGGGGAGCTGATGGAGGTGGATCAACGAGCATCCTGGATGGATCCCTTCATCACCTTCCTGGCATCGGGAAAGTTCCCTGAATGGGACGTGGATAAATGAAGCTTCAGGTATAAGTCGGCTTATTATTCCTTGCATGCAGGGGGAATCTACAGGAAAACACTCTCGGGACTCCTGGCCCGTTGTGTATCAGAGGAGGAGGTCCCGAGAGTCCTTGAAGAAATCCACTCGGGAGAATGTGGCAGTCACTCCGGGAGCCAAACCTTGGAAGGTAGAGTATTGAGGCAAGGCTATTTTTGGCCCACCCTCAGCAGAGACGCGGTGGAGTTCACAAGAAAATGTTCAAAATGTCAGTTGTTCGCCCCTCTCCAGCTCTTGCTAGCTCAGAGACTCCGAACCATCACAGCCCCCTGGCCCTTTGCTATATAGGGTTTGGACCTAGTAGGCCCTTTCCCGCAAGCTAGTGGCCAAAGGAAGTTCCTATTGGTAATGATCGATTACTTCTCCAAGTGGGTAGAAGTAAAAGCGCTGGCTAAGGTGACGTCCCAAGTGGTATGAAATTTTGTGTGGGGTGAGATAATTTGTAGGCACGGGCTCCCGCTGGCCATAGTGATGGACAATGGACCACAGTTTGTCAGCGAAGAGTTTGTTAGTTTCTGCACCCAACTCGGCATCGACCTCAGGTTCGCATTGGTCCACCACCCGAGAAGTAACATACAAGTTGAAGCAGCGAACAAGATCATTGTCAACCTACTCAAGAAGAAAGTGGAGAATCTCAGGGGCAACTGGGTGGAGCAGTTGCCCTCAGTCCTCTGGGCCTTGAGAACTACTCCAAATACCGCCACCAGGGAGACTCCGTTCAAACTCTCTCACGGGCCCGAGGCCGTCCTCCCAATAGAGTTCGAGGTAAGAACCCCCAGGGTGATCGCCGCGGGCGAAGGGGATGACGAATGGCTAGTGGAAAATGATGCAGAACAAAGGTTGTCCCTGCACCTGGTAGAAGAGCTCCGAGACCTCGCTACTGTTCGGCAGGAGGAGGTCAAGAGGCGAATGGCCAGGTACTTTGATCAACATATCAGAATAAAACAGTTTGAGAGAGGGGACTTGGTCCTGAAGAAGGTAGATGCGGCAGGAAGAGGGGCCGCTGTAGGTAAGCTCGAGCCCAACTGAGAGGGGCCTTACATTGTAAGCGAAGTGCTCAAGTCTGAGGGTACCACCTCTAGGATGTGGAAGGGGTATCTCTCGGCCGAGCCAGGAGTGGGGATGATTTGAAAAGATTCTATCCTTGGAACTTTTGTAACTAACTTATTATGTGTTTCATTCTCCATACATAGATTCTGAGATCGTTTTTGAGCAGGTAACAAGCGTTGGTGCTGGAATGCCCCAGATCGATTTCGCTGTCGGGCTCTCATAGACGGTGGATCAGGTTGATCTCTGGAGAGGCTGACAAGTGGCAAGTTCTTTGGTGCTGGAATGCCCCAGATCGATTCCGCTGCCGGACTCTCAAAGACGGTGGGTCAAGTTGATCTCTGGAGAGGCTGGCAAGTGGCAAGTTCTTTGGTGCTGGAATGCCCCAGATCGATTCAGTTGCCGGTCTCTCATAGACGGTGGGTAAGGTTGATCTCTGGAGAGGCTGGCAAGTGACAAGTTCTTTGGTGTTGGAATGCCCCAGATCGATTCCGCTGTCGGGCTCTCATAGACGATGGGTCAGGTTAATCTCCGGAGAGGCTGGCAAGTGGCAAGTTCTTTGGTGCTGGAATGCCCCAGATCGATTCCGCTGTCGGGCTCTCATAGACGGCGGGTCAGGTTGATCTCTGGAGAGGCTGGCAAGTGGCATGTTCTTTGGTGCTGGAATGCCCCAGATCGATTCCGCTGTCGGGCTCTCATAGACGGTGTGTCAGGTTGATCTTTGGAGAGGCTGACAAGTGGCAAATTCTTTGGTGCTGGAATGCCCCAGATCGATTCCGCTGCCGGGCTCTCATAGACGGCGGGTTAGGTTGATCTCTGGAGAGGCTGGCAGGGTCGCCAAGAAAGGGGTCATCTCGCTCGGCGAGAAGGGATGACCTCCCACAACAAAGGAAGAGGGAGTTCGTCTCGCGCGCTCGGGGCAGAAGGCTTTCCACGAGATAGAGCCCTCGCTAAATATAGAGGGAGAAGAGCGATGACCATCCCAGACCGGCATGCCGAAACGTAAGAGGGATGCACGCTCAGATCTCCGAGGATGGTGCGAGAAGCCATATAGGGGTCTCGCTAGCCGAAAGATAAAGGATAAAGGCTCGCTCCCCGCGATATGGGGACTCAAAAGTTTGACCCTGGAAATTGCAATCCTAAAGTAGGCGAAAAAGGCGAGGAAGTATTTGCGAAAACACGCCCCGTGCAGAAGCCGGGCGGCAACGCGGTAGGCGGGCGCGAGCACCGTGAACGCGATAGAAAATATGATAAGCACGAGAATAAAAACAACAAGAATGTAGAAAGCGAGAATACAATAAGCAAGGGCGAAAATTGCCATTTCCATTTCATTAAAAAATCAGTTACAGGGGTTGCGGCGATCTCGCCAGCCAAAAGTATAAAATAAAAGTACAAGTCTTTTCTAAGATCCGCCGGCAGACCGTTCGTCCTCGCTGTCCGCTGGTGGCAGGGCTGGTGTAAACAGCTCCAGGACTACGTCCTCGATCGTCAGGTCGGCCGCCTCGGCAGACAGCAGGCCGGCTCCCTGCATGGGCCCGGAAGATGTATCGCGCCGAGGTCATGGAGGCCTCTCAACATTCTTCCTCCCGGGCCTGCTGGTCGTTACTCAGACAGCGAGGAGACGGGGGTATGACGACCTGGATCAGCTCCTGGTTGTAAGTCTTCAACCTGGCGACCTCATTCTCTAGGCCGGAGATGCGAGAGCGAATCTCCTGGGTGGTCTCAGCATCCTGTAGAGTAAATGGGTAAGCCATATGAACAATTAAGAGAGTAGGGAGACAAGAGCTAAAATACTTACCGCATCCTGGTGGCCGAGGGAGAGTGCCTCGGAGGCGAGTAACCTTTCCTTCAAGCTCGTAATCTTGGCGGTGGAATCCTTGTAGGCAAGGGCGAGCTCCTCATTGCGGCGCTCCAGCTGGAGGCATCGCCGGCCCGTCATATGAGCGATCTCCGTAGAGCGGAGCTCGGCTCGCGCACTTTCGTATGCCAATGTCCTCGCGGTCTCGGCCGTGAAGACCGAGGCGTCCTCGCGGCCATACAGTATGAAGCAGAGCGATAACGCCTGGCCGTTGACTGTTGGCTGCTCCACCCAAGAAGGGAGGAGGGTGGAGATGGTGGCTTTGTTGACTTCAGGATTCCAGTACAGCAGGTACTCGCCGGCCTCGTCCTTGTGCCTTTGGCCGAGACCAAAGTTCCAGTGATTTATCGGCACTGGCAAGGAGGAGACCCTGTCGACCTTCTCGACCGGCTCGCTAGACTCCCTTTATTCGGGGAAGTCAGTCGGTCAGACCTCGCTCGGGGAAGCCTCGACGTGCCCCTTTCCCTTTTCGCAGGGGGGATATTCTTCTTGCTCTTCTTCTGGGAGGGCCGTGAGGAGGAGTCCTTTCGACCAGAAGACTCACCCCTTTTCTTAGTGGGAGGGGAGGCAGGACGGGAGGTCTCGCGGCAGGCTTCCGCTCCCATCTTTGCGAGGGCAAGGCCCGCAGGAAAAGACCGGCTGCTCGCATAAGGGGGATGAATGGGGAGATCCCGCTCACCTGCATTAGTTCAGCAATTAGTAACGTTAAGCGAGAACTTTGAGAAGAAAAGTGCGAGTTAGCGCGATACATACCCTCCTCAGGGAGCACTGGTGGTAGTGAGTCGAGGTTTCGACGGAGATGCGCCACCTCGAAGTTCTTCTTACTGAAGAACTGGTACAGAGCGGCGTCATGGCCACTGAGAGCTGGGAGGCGGTAGGTGCTCTCGCCGTGCTGAATTGGCGAGAACGGGACATTGCCGAAGTTCCCTTTGACAAAAAGGAACTTCTGAGCCCAGTAATGACTCTTGTTGACGGTCTCGTTGACCTTGAATCCTGAGCCCACGAAATAGGCGGTACCCTCCTTGTAGGCCCTGAAGGAGAACAGCTTCCGGAAGACCGGCAAGCTGAACTCAATGCGTTCTTCTCGCATGTAGCATGCGAACGCGACAATGACCGCCACGACGTTGGGGGTCAGCTGGCCCAGTATAACACCATAATGCTTAAGTACCTGGCGAAAAACATCGCGAGGTATCTAAGAGGCGAGCGAGAGCTTAAAATTCAGAAAAATAAAAGTACGTGAGATCAGCGGGTACCTGGCGGACCTCTGGCCGCAGAGGCAGGCGCAGGCCGACCCCAAAGTGGGCGGTGGGTATGGCGAACTCGTCCGACATGGGTACGTTGATTACATCCTCCCCGCTAGGACGGCGAGCGGAGAACCCCAGTGGGATGAAATCTGCAACGGCGGCGAGATACTCCTCTTCAGTCAGGTTGTTGTGGAAGAAAGTGTGATCGGTGAAGGCCCAGACGCATTTCAACCGACCTTCAGCCTCGCTTGCTTCACCCACCATCGTTGAGACCTGCGAGAAGAAGAAGAAGAAAGCACGAAGAAGAGAGCGCGAGATCTCGCAAGCAGAGGAAATAGAAGAGCTAGAGTTGAATGCGGTAGGTGAGATTAACGCTGGAACCTAATTATAGAAAATGAAAAGCGCAGGAAAGAAGTTGAAGCGGCGGGGGGGGGGGGGGGGGGGGGGGGTGCGGTTAGGCAAAACCCCGCATGACGCGAGAACGCGATAAAACCTCAGATATATTAGCGAGCGAGACCAGCTTACGGGGTCAGTATAAGCGAAATTTCCATGTGGAAACAACAAGAAAAAGCGGAAAAAAGAGAGCAAGCATCACTAGCAAATATATTACAATAACAAATAAGTTCGCAAGAGCCCCAATAGCGGGCGAGAAATGATTAATAATGAAAGTAGAAATGTCCGCGAGATGGTCCAGCGAAATTAAACAAATATTCGAATATTATGGAGGGGTTTGCCGAGCCGAGAAAGAGTGTAGGCGAGGTTTAGTAATGTAGCCATTTCCACCTGCCACGACCTCGCACTCTAGATCTCGGCGGAATCCTAGGGTAATGATCGCGAGCCTCGCGTTGGATCAAACGAGCATAATTGTACACCTGCGTGAGATGCGTCCTGGGGGAGGTGGTCGTCTCGCCAATGTCTTGCGGCAGCTCGACGCGGAGCCGCGCACACTCATCCAGCAAAGCGGCGTGCCGCTCCTCGGCGACTTCCCTGTCCCTCCTTGCTTGGAGGTGGAGATCCTGCAGCATCCGCCCTTGCTTCTGAAACAATTCCGAGGTCCATTTCTTCATGGCCTCAGGATCCCGCGGGTCGACTAAGAAATCATCCATCTGCTCCTGCAGGGGGAGAGGCGACATCTCTTCCTCCCCAAAGTCAGAGTCGGAGGGGAGAATCTCGGAGTCACCTGCGAGTAAATCCAAGCATCGCTAGCCGTTAGCGAGACTAACATGGAGAGTAACGTCTCAACAAATGCAGCAAAACCATTACCTGCAGGCGGGCGAGAAGTTGTAGGCCAGCCCTGGAAGAGAGTGGCGAAGGGGAGCGAGACAGACTTCCCGTGACCACTGCGGCGCGTCACGTCGTCGGTAGGGACAGTCGAGGCAGGTCGCGAGCCATCAGAACCCTCCCCCTTAGGAGATTGAACCCAGGGGTCTTAATGATTGTGTCGGGGAGGGGGGGGGGACTAGCGTCTGAGGTCGCGAGCTTGGACGACCCGGAGTCGCGTGAGGAGAGGCTGTAGGAGGGAAAAATGAGAGCCATCCGATAGAAAGTTAATCCAGTTTTGTGGGAGCGAGGCACTTACCAGCAGTTTATCCGTTAACAAGATCAGTCCTCGCCGGAGGATCGAGATGGGTCTCGGTTAAGCCTCCTCCCGCGTCCTGATTTGCAGGGGGCAGGTCCTGCAGTTAGACGAGGTTTAGAGAAACCAAAGGAACAGTTAAGCGAGAAGAGTACCTTTTCAGCAGGCCGATCATCAGGAGAAGAGTCCAGTAGTATGGTCTTGTCCCCCCTGGGGGTATGCGGACCGGTTTCGCTCTTTTTATCGCAGGCGCGGGCGGAGGGGTCTGGCGAGTCATCCAGGAGGCGGCGTTGGACATGATGGAGAGCTCGCCCTCCTTGGACGCCCTCAGGCGAGCCCAGAGTTCTTCAGAAAGAGGCATTCTCCGGTGGGTATAGTGTACGAAGATGGAATAAGAGAGAGTAATAGCGCGCATCACTCCGACTTGGGCAGTATTTATAGAGGTGGAGTGGGACCCACAAGAAAGAATTCCGAACAGATCAGCAGTCGATGGTGAACATACGGGGTTGGATGATTCTTTGCGAGCTTAGAGTAATCTCGCAAAGAGCGGAGATTGTGTACAACCCCGAGTTCGCCTAAGTGGGTAAGGCCCTAAGATTAGTAACTTGGGCTGGAAGAGATCATCTCGCCACTAAGGGGGTAGCGAGAGTTGGGGGGTATGGACCGAGGGGAGCTCGCCGGAAGGCATGCGAGACCCGACCTTGGTGGATGTCACCAGAAGAAGGGCGAGCGGGGCCTTCGCAGAGCACTCGCATGGGAGGCAATTTCGCGAGCCATACTCGCGAAGAGACCCGTGGGGGGTTCTCGCGAGTAGCCTTCTCGCAGGCCACTTGCTCATAGGCTAAGGAGGCAAAATTACCTCTCTGCCCCCGGTGGTCTGCCGTTAGCCCCTCCAAACATCGGAGTTTGGCTGTTAGCAGGCCAAATTGGGGTGCGTTTAGTAAAACCAAAAGGAGGAATTCCGCTATTAACAGACAACGAACAAAAAACTATAAATAGACCTTAAAGGGCACCTTGGGAGAGGACTCCAATCTCAGCATTCTGAGCTTCTTCCTCCCTTGGTTACTTTGGTTCAGCTCTCCAGCTCTCCAAGGTGCCCGAGTCTCAGCTTTGGCTTGGAAGGGGAAGCGCTCAGCGATCTTCCGGGTTTGTGGTGGGACCTCCTCGCTGTGACTAATGTCTTAGTCTAGTTCCTAACTCTCCAGTTTGTTCTTTCCGAGGGATAAGTAAGGGCCAGCTGCCCCTCGACTTGTTGAGGGCCCGAGCTTCACAAGAGACCGAGAAATCGGTTTCAACACCCGCAAATACAAAATGTAGAAAGTAAACATGATAGCACTTCATTTTTCTTTAGCTGGGCATGCCCGCTACGCTTCATTTCAAGTTATGTTTCCTGCAAACAAAAATAAATGATCGAAAATGAGGGTAATTCAAAGATGATCAACTGCTGTGTAACAACCCCCTCCCCAGGCCGTCCTAGCGGACTTCGGGGCAAGCTATCGCAAGCCCGACAAGTATGCAAATGAGCAAGCATGCAACGTGTATAACAAGGCACGTAAAGCAATTAAATTATTATACACGTGTTGTCTTAGGCATCACACTAGTACTATGTTTAGTATGTAATTAAGATGGGCCTATATTACATCATGAATGATATGCGAGTTTGTCCAGAGACTCACTACAACCCCAATAAACATCACATGAACCTTGTTGCGGGTCGTTTAGCGCTCCACCGTCTGGAGAATTGAACCGCCTTAGCTCGAGAGTCAGCCAAACGCGCAAACAGTTAAAAGAGAATCAACGACAGAGACGACAAAACTTTTTACGTGGAAAAACCCGGAAAGGGAAAAACCACGGGGTCGGTTTGGTGCCAACCAATTCCACTAGTTTGCTTGAGATTACAAGTGTTAGAATATTCGAGAGGGTGATAGATCACTGCTCCTATTAGTTTAGGATGTTGCCTAATCACCTAGAGGGGGGAAGGTGAATAGGTGTTCCAAATATTTTAGTCCTTTCTTTGATTAACTGTTCTAGCTTAGGAATATAAAAACTAAGAGCACATCATAGAAAACACACAATGATTTATAGTGATTCCCCAGTTATGGGTACATCCACTTTCCCAGTTCAGCTTTCTAGCTATGTGCTAGACAAGGTGAACTTCTCACTACTAGAAAAATGACTTTTAACCACACTTTTTTTTTGCCACGGGTCTA
The DNA here is from genome assembly GCA_033032865.1 of Dactylorhiza incarnata. NCBI lineage: Eukaryota > Viridiplantae > Streptophyta > Magnoliopsida > Asparagales > Orchidaceae > Dactylorhiza > Dactylorhiza incarnata. Next base: position 3,955,273 of record JAWHQI010000157.1, on the reverse strand, counting down.
AAATCGTGGCTAATAGTTAAGTATTAGTCACGGCCCCTGGTTCGTGGCTAATAAGCACGTATTAGCCACGGATGTAAAATTCGTGGCAAAAAAGAACACATTAGTCACAGTTTATTGAATTCGTGGCTAAAAAGATACTATTAGCCACAGTGTCCTATTTCGTGGCTAATATTATAGCCACAATTTTTAATTCGTGGCAAATAAAGAAGTATTAGCCACGGTTTTTCGCCGTGGCAAAAAATTAGTATGAAATAATTGACTAAAATTAGTTTTTTAATTTATTAATAACATATACGTAAATATATTAATATTAATTTAAATATTAATACTCATATACTTAATTAATTTGTGTCACATACAATTAAAAATATGTGCTACGAGGAGATCAACAACACTCAAACTAAGAGCAGAACTATTATTGAACCACAAAAAAAATATTAATATTAATTTAAACATTAATTATCATACATAATTAATTTGCGTCGTATGCATATAATTCGATCATATAACATGTTATGATTATCTTAATCATTTATATATTTACAAATTAATTCTCAATCAAGACACACATATAACAATGAGTGTTTGTAAAAATTAAGGAAGAGTTAAATTTCTTAAGTGTGATAATCTAAAAATGATTAGGAAGTGTAGAAGGAATTTTTTGCACCAAAACTGTCTGTTTTCATTGTTAAGACAATTAAAACCTATAAGATTTTCAAACCTTGTTGTTTTTAAAATTATTGTTCATTGAAGTTTATTTTTTTGAGTTTTTTTTTAACCGTGTCCTCTTATGTTGTTATTAGACCACTAGAGCAACGCATCCACCTTGAATTGCATAAATAATGTATGATCTACTTAAGAGAACCAGATTTGTTTAGAAATTCTAGTTACAATTTCTACTAAATCAAATAACTTGGTTTGTATAGAAGTAATGTCTGTGTGTACTCTAATATCCCATGACTAGTCCCAAAGCAGGATGCGACAGTTGGCCCCTGACATTTACGTCCATTAACATTCAATGTGCTTGACACAGTTTCCTTTGATTTAAGTTTAGAAAGGTAAAAAATGCAGAAAAGGTGTAGAAGGAATTCTCTCTTTTTCAATCAGATTTGTGTTTGGATGAATAATGGAATTCTCTCTTTTTCTGGTAACATACTCAAATTTCATGAAATATTTTTTAGGTTCTAATAAATTTAGGTTTCAGTCTTCTTCCTACCCCTAAATTTAGGTCGAGGTGTTCCAATAACATGTTGGTGCACAAATATTATTATTTATATCGTGAATATAATTTGACTGTAAATAGCAAGAAATCAGTGTGCTTATAACATTGTTTTTTTATATGGATTTAATTATTTGCCACACCTCCAAATCGTGGCAAATATATGTATTTTTAAAAATAACTTGGACAAGTATTGCCACGGTTTCAAACCGTGGCAAGTACTTTTCAAAAAATAAATTTGATAAGTATTTGCCACGGGCTCAAACCATGGCAAATATTTTTTTTATAAATCTGCAAAGTATTTGCCACGGTTCAATACCGTGGCTAATAATGGATTTTTAGCCACAGCAGGGAACCGTGGCTAATAATGGTCTTTTAGCCACTGCATGAAAATCGTGGCTAATAGCTGTTGAAATCAGGACCTTTAGCCACAGTTAAATTTTGTGGCTAAAAGGCGTGGCAAAAGCGTATTTGCCACGGGATGGGTGTGGCAAATACCTTTTGCCACGCTCGCATTAGCCACGCCCATTCGCTACGGCCATTCTGTGGCTAAAGGTTTTTAGCCACGGTTTGGGACTTTTAGCCACGACAATTTGCCCTGGCTAAAAGTTCATTTTCTGGTAGTGCCTCCAAACTCAGATCTCTTTCACAGATCCTACAACTCAGGCACACATGCCCCACAACTCAGGCACTCCAGGCCTACAACTCAGATCTATAAGAGATCCGACCTCAGGTTCCAGGAACCCTACAACTTAGGCATAAATGCCCTACAACCCAGGCACTCCAGGCCCAACAACTCAGATCTACAAGAGATCCTACCTCAGGTTCCAAGAACCCTATAACTCAGGCACAAAGGTCCTACAAAAATTACAGCGTTAAAGAATACTCCACACAACTCTAGAGAGTTCTTCTGAAGCCTGATGTAGATGGCTTCTAGACTTGAAGAGAAAACTTTAAGAGTATTACTGATGCACAAAAGCTTCTCTTCTATCTTCTTTCTTCTTTCTGGAACACAGCTTATCAGTCGATGAAGCTTGACTGGAACTTGGAGAACTGAAAGCAAGAGCGTATTGTTCTTAAAAAATTGTTCCTTCTTCTTGCAATTATTCTGTGTTCCGATTCTATTCTTTGTGTTCTCTCTATATATGTTGTTAGGGCACACACTTTGTCTTTTTATATGACAAGGCCTTCTAACGGTCTATTCTGAGCATTCCTTAATGTCATAGGTTCATTCCTTAATGACATCCGCTGATTGGCCCCTTAAATGGCGACATTAAATGCAGACAACACGTTTCAAAAAATCTCAGTCTGTCTGGACTATATGGGCAACATCTCGACAACATAACTTACTATCTCAGTGATCCATTTGGGACTTAGACATTTCTTCAAGTCTTCTTAAGTCTTCATCTGAGAAAGATATCTCGACAATATGAAATATCTCAGCTACACATGAAGTCACGGCGACATGAAGTCTTCTCGTCGATATCGTCGAGATCATCTTGTCAACATGAGGTCTTCTCGCCGATATCGTCGAGATCATTCTGACTAATACTTCAACTCCAAACTGTTTCCACGATCTCTGACTTAGTCTTCTAGATGATACAGCTTCTTTACGACGATAAGTCTTCTTAGCCAGATACTTTACTTAAGATTTCTGAAGAACTTTAACTCGCCAGACTTTTCAACGATACCCTTACTTTCTCTGCGATAAGCCTCGACCCTTCATGTGTCTTCTCAACGATACCGCTGTGTGATACTTGTTTTTACAACAATATCGTCGTATTATACTTGTTGTCATGACGATACCTTGACTTAGTTGTTTCTTCTTGTTCTCACAACGATATCGTTGTGTGTACTTTGTTGATACAACAATATCATCGTGTTATTCTTATTTTCACGACAATTCTTGACTGATTTCTTTTGTTGTCTTCTGCAAGTAGTCTCAATGATATCGTCGTGTGTATCTTGTTGACACGACGATACTTGCCTTAGATATTTTTTCTTGATCCTTATATATTATACTTAGTATGTATGATGTTCTAACCTGCTCATGTCACATCAAATGAACATCAAACACAAATTGTATTTATCATTGACTTGGGGACTTCTCCAAATCTGGAATATTGTGGGCAACGTTCCAACAATCTCCCCCTATTTGAAAAAGTCATAACCCATTCAATGATAAAGCACATCTAATGAAAATTGACATATAATAAGATCAGTTCAGTTTAGATTATAAGAGCATCAACATATGATATATGATATGAAATGGTCACAGTATAAGAGATATCATTTCATTAAGAATCTATAAATATTGAAATGTATTTAAAATTTCCAGCAATTCTACATTTGCCCAAAATACAACAACCATCTATGCTTCTGGTTACTTTAGAACTACTTCACTCCTTAATTTCTTGACATCAGCCTTCTGTTTCTTTTCAGATTGCCTAGTAAAGTATCCATTTGGCTTAGGATGATATCTGAGTGGTTCTTGTGCATCTGCTAAGATTCTTCCGGCTAGCTTGTCTCTTCTGTGACTTCTTCTTAGTTTTTCTTGATTTCCATACTTCGTCCATTCTTGGGAGCTATACAATTTGCTTCTTTCAGTCTTGTTTATTTTAATGTGCTCCCATGCATTTAAGATTATTTCCTTGATTTAGGGCTTCATTGCTCACAATCTTCTTTTTTCTCCATTTCTTCTCCAAATCTCTTTTTTTCTTAACTTTGTTTCATCTTCATCAATGATCTCATTTCCTTTCCTTTGTTCAGCAGCAGTATCAGATATATCAGCAGGCTCATCATAGAAAATAGGAGGGAGATTCATTGCTTCCCTGATTGTATTAGATGTCCAAATGATATGCTCACCACTGACCTTTATCATAGATCTCTCCCCCTTTATAACTTCTTATGAAATATCCCTTTGTAGACTTCCCTGAAGATTCAGAATCTTGTCCTTTAGCATGATGATTCCTTTTTCCAGTTGATTTTTAGTTTCAAGTCGTTGACTGTCCAGCTCCTAATTGTAGAGATCTAGCCTTTCTTAAATGATTATTGTGTGCTCAGCCATTTGCCTGGTAGTAGCTATGTAGGCTTTCTCTAGATTGTCAGAGGTTACAACCTGATTTTCAATGATATCAGCTAGACCCTTGTGAGTGAGTTCTAGCTATTTGGCAGTGTTCTCTTGCAGATATTTCATATCAATTCTCAGACTAGTAGTCTTACTCGACATGTCTTTTCTTATGTCATTGACAACAGTGTCAACATAGCTTTCAAGTTTGTTTCTTTGCTCTTCCAAGAGCATCCTTATCTGAAGCAGCAGTGTAGAATCCTCTAACATTTGTCCTGGGGAAGAGCTCGGCTTTTTCAGGTTCTCCCTCAACCTTCTTCTTCATTACAACAGATAGATATTCATCCATTCCTTCAGCGTCATCAAGCATAGGAGAAGGAGATCTCCTGAAGGAAGATTGTCTCACTTCATCCTCATGAATAGTTAATTCTTCAACATTTAACAGATCTCTGCTTATGTTGCAGCAAGATCTTCTTGATTTGGTTCCTTTTCAGCTTCACTTGGATCCTCTTGGACTGCTAATCCAAGATGGGCAACATCCTCAGCCACAGTGATCTTGTTGATCACATCTTCCACATGAGCAGGGAGCTCAGTGTCATACTCCCCCTTAGTTTTAGTATTTCCTTGATCTGTTCCTGTAGTGGTTCTGGATCCAATGCTCAGTACTGAAGTTTGGAGAGAGACATTCCTCTGCTCCACCTGCTCCTTAGAGCTTGATAAATTTAGATTATGCATAGGCTCACTTTCTGCAGAAGAACTTTCTTCTTCACTTTCTACATTCTTTGCAGCCTTCATCCTTTTGGGAGACTTTGTCAGAACCTTTTCCCATCTTTCCAATACTTTGTTGTCCATTCTTCTCATGTGATGTATTTTGACTCCCAGTTTCTTATTCAATTTATCGGGATATGACTGGAGTAAGTAAACAGATAATATTCTGCTGAGATTTGGGACTTGAAGACTTTCCTGAATTCTCTGGAGGATGACTTGATCCAAATTTGTTTTCTTGATCAGGATAATCCTTGCCATCAGGTCAAACATCTGTTTGGATATCCTGTCACGTGACCCTACCTTGCAGGGAGAGCTTCTCCCACTATATTAGCCAACAACATTCCCCACAGATTGAAATTCTTCCTTTCCAGAGACCCATAGGTCTTCCTGGAGTGTCCACACCATTCTAGGGCATCATTCAAATCCTTAGTAGTAACTTCCTCATTCTCTTCTTCACTGGCAAAGGAGGGTAGCTTGAAGACCTTGGCCAGTCTCTTTGCAGTTACATTTACTCTATTTCCATTTATTCCGCTCTTTACTGACATCCCTTTTGAATCAGTCTTGGCATCTGAGTAGAATTCAAGGACTTCTCTTCTCATTATTACTATTGGATCAGATAACATGTGTTGGATTCTATGTTCCGCATCTCTTGGTTTGAGAATAACAAATACCGTGTTGTATTTGATCTTATATTTTGTGTATTTTTAGTGTGCAGGTTGTATAGGTACATGCATAGATTGTATGAGGAGACAAAAGCTGAAGCTCTGAATTTTGAGCTACCGTAGAGTGGTAACACTACCACTGGTGGTAGTGGGAATGATGCCAGGTAACTGTCGGCAAACGGTTGCGTAGCAAAGACGTGGTGGAAGCTAACACGTCGGGTTAGGACTTACCGCGACGCGGTAGGTGCACGATCCGTTGCGGTTAGCACGTTCACCATGATTTCTGGCACATTTCAACACGATACGCTACCAACGGATGTTAACACTACCGCAGGCGCTAGCTCCCGATTCTATTTAAAAGAGCGGCTCCTCTCATTCTAGGATAGATCTCTTTTTGCCTCTAAAGCTACAACTACAATTCTTTTGAGAGAGGCTCGTCTCCATCCATTGAGAGAACTCCCTTGGGCTAACATGAAGATCAAAAGAAGATTTTGAGGGAGAAGTGTTGGAACATGGTCTTCCGCATCTCCTAGGTTTGAGAATAACAAATCATTTGTGTATTTAATCTCGTGTGTTTATGTGTGTAGGAAACAATGTCATATGACTTACGGATAACATAAGAAGGTTGTGCCCAAGTTTGAAGCCAAAACTCCAACATGACCACTAGCGCCGACGATAGTGGCTAGTGCAGGCGCTAACCTTGAATAGAGCAATTTCGGGAAGCAGTTATAGAGGGAGATAGCGCCGACGGTAGTGGCTAGAGCAGGCAGTAGCTCGATGCACAAGAGGAATCTCGGTTGGCTTGCCTTGGAATGAAAGATTCTCACATGCAGGATTTTTCCTAAACCGACATAGCGTCGGCGGTAGGGATATCGTAGGCGGTAGCTCCAAGGATATAAAAAGGACCCCTTGGCTCCGTCTTCATCATCCTCTCACAACCCTAAATTCCAGAGCTTCGTACCACAGTATATAGAGGATGTTTCAGAGAGATACTCTCACAAATCCATGAAGGCTTAAGGAGATCAGTGGAGAAGATTTTTACCCGCTTCATCATCGTGACGAAAGACCACATCGACTACGATCATACTCTGCGGGTCTTTGTCTACTTCTTCAATAGATCCACATAAGGAGTTTTTATATTATTGTTTCATTTCTTTACTCTTTTGTACTCGTGTAGTGAATTCGCCTCGTGTTGGCGACTAGGTCTGGGTAGGACTTAGGGCAGAAATTCGCCTCGTGTTGGCAACTAGGTCTAGGGTATAGATCTAGGGAGTGATCGAGGCCGTATCCGGGGGAGGATTGGCTAGAGCGGTGAAAGTGAAGTTAGATCTTAGATTTACTCTAGAGGGGGGGGGGGGGATGAATAGAGTATTAAAACTTTTTCACTTAATTTTATAGCGGAATTAAAATAGTGTTACTTATATGTGTATTGCAGAGTGAGTTATAAAATAAAATAAATAAGCACAGCAACACAACACAACAAAATAAGCGCAACACAGATGACACAAGAATTTATAGTAGTTCCCCACTAAACCTGGGTACGTCTACTCTTCTACCACACTTGGTAGGATTCCACTACAGGTTGTTGATCAGGTGCCCTGCCATCAAGGGGTTTTTGATCAGGTGTCCACACACCAAGTGAGCTTTTGATCTGGTGCTCTAACCCAACTACAGGTTTTTGATCAGGTGCCCTGCCACCAATGGCTGTAACTTTTGAAGGGAGTTATAACCCTTTATACAGGTAAAAGAAAACAGAAAATATATTGTTCTTCTCTTTCTAAGAAGACTCTAGTAGATCCTTGATGATGTTGAAGAGCTCCCCCTGATTTGATTAATGTTTGATGATCAGGTGAGGAAGCTTCTTCTCTAGAATGTAGTACTTCTTTCTTCCTCTTCTGCAGTTGAGATCCTGAGCAAATGATATAGATTGAGTGTCTCAGGATGAAGATGATCTGCAGAGAAGAGTTAGCAAACAAGATAGATAATAATATGTTGTTCTCTGTGCTTGCTCTGTCTGTGTGTGTAATCTGGAGGGCTTCTCTCTTATGTTGAGTTCTTCACTCTGTTCCTTCTCTCTTGCTCTATATTTCTTCTGTCGAGAAGAGGAAGAGATAAAGTCTCTTTTATTGTCTTGACACCTCGAGAAGGTAAGCTGACATCTTTAATTTTAGCTGTTTCTGCAACGGCTATATCATTAATGTTCTGCAACGACTATATTAATTGTTGTTCTGCAACTGCTATATCATAAATGTGAGGCAGTGATAATTCAAACAAATATATAAATAGAAACTATACAAAATATTACTTTATCAGAATATTAAATATTAGTCGAGCTGAGAAATGAGAATATATAAAGCTGAACATATTTCATCGATCTCAGCTTGAAGTTCGTCGGGCTGAGCTCGTCGTTTGTCGATCTGAAGGATGAGTTCATCGAACTGAACATCTGATACTGATTCATCGAACACAGACTGGGGTTCGTCGAGCTGAGATAGAATTTCGTCAAACTGAAGAATTCGTCGACCGCTGAGCCGCTGAGATACTGAGATAGAAGCAAGCCGTTCATCGAACGCAGAATGTAAGCCGTTCGTCGAACGCAGAATGTAAGCCGTTCATCGAACGCAGAATGGAAGACGTTCGTCGAATGCAGAATGGAAGACGTTCGTCGAACGCAGAGAGCATTTCGTCGAATGCAGTATTGAGAGTCCTTTCGTCGAACGCAGCTTCAGAGTCCTTTCGTCGAACGCAGCTGAAGAGAACTTTCATCGATCGTAGTTAGCTTTTCGTCGATCGCAGCTTCCTTGATATTTCGTCGAGCGCTGCTATCCTTTCGTCGATCGCAATGAGGAGTTCGTCGAACGCAGAGAACTTATATTATTTTCTTATATTATTTTCTCAGTCTACTGACTTAATGAGATTTGATCTAGTTTATACAATATGTGTTATGAAAGAAACTTAGACCAAAGATGGATCCTAACTCAAATCAAAACTAAGGTTCCAACAAGCGGCTTGAGGCCGGATCTGGGGGAGGATAGGCTAAAGCCACCGGTTCATGGGGATACAAGTCGGGATAGAAAACCCAAGAGTCTTACTACTCGCCTCCGATTTTTAGCGTTATAGAAATCTATTTTTGTAATCATTTTTATTAATAGTAATCATGTCTCTCTTTGTGTAATAAAATTGATTTGTTCTTCATTTCTCTAAATTGTTTATTATCCTCTCTTTCAATATAAAACAATTTAGATCTTTATTCAAAATCACTATTGTGATCTACTTAGTTTTCAAGTCATTTAAAATATTAAAAATTTTAAAAACTCTTATTCACCCCCTCTAAGGGCGCCTACAGATCCAATAAGTAGTATCAGAGCGGGTTTATTCCAAACGGTCTTACAACCAGGAATAAATGACGTCTTATGATCTCCCGTTTCCAAAGGGTCAAGGTGTTAGTAGACCACCTCTTTTTACTGGGTCAGATTTCAACTACTAGAAATCTTGGATGACGTGTTTTCTTATGACCATGAATATAGAAGTATGGAACATGGTGGAAGTTCAGTACTCTCCTCCAATAGTGGTAGTAGGAGAGGTTATAGCAGAAAAACCTAAGGATAGATGAGATGATAACGATAAACTCAAGTGCAACAATAATGCTAAGGCAATGAATGCTTTATATTGTGCATTAAATAGAACCAAATTTAATAGAATTTCTGCTTGTGTAACTGCTTATGATATTTGGAACCAATTGGAAGTTACTCATGAAGGTACATCGCAAGTGAAGGATGCAAAGCTATTCTAACTGGAGTCGGAATATGAAAAGTTCAGGATGGATGCTGAAGAAGACATCAACTCGATGTACACACGCTTCACCAAGATCGTCAACGCTTCAAAATCTCTTGGAAAGATCTACTCCGATGGTGACTTGGTCAGAAAGATTATTCGCTCTCTACTTCTGAGGTTCAATCCAAAGATGACGACCATCTCAGAGTCACACAACCTGAGAACGCTCCTGTTGAAACCAGAACTTGGTCTCTTATGGAGCTCGGGCCCCTAACAGGTTGGGGGGCAGCTAACACTTACTGATTCCTCGGAGGGAAATAGACCGAAGACTCAAAACTAGAAACAGACCCTTGGTCGCAGCGAGGAGATCCCACCACACACCCGGAAGATCTTTGAGCACTTCCCCCCAAGCCAAAGATGAGACTAGGCACCTTGGAGAGCCTGAGAGCTAAGCCAAGATAACTTAGGGAGGAGGAAGCTCAGAGTACTGAGATTAGAATCCTCTCCAAAGGTGCCATTCAAGGTCTATATATAGTTTTTTGCTTACGGTCTACTAATAGCAGGATTCCGCCTTATACTTTTGCTATGCGTAGCCCAAAATGGCCTGCCAACAGCCAAACTCCGATGTTTGGAGAGGCTAACTGCAGACCACCATGGGTTTTCATGTAAAATCACCCCTGGACCCTTACTGGGCGAGCCGCTCACAAGGGCTCCTCTCGCGAACTGAGAGGTCTGACTCGCCCGCCTTCCTGCGAGCGGCCGATGAGGGCCCGGCCCGCTCGCCTTCCTGCAAGTAGCTGGCAAGAGCCCAACTCGCCCGCCTCCTTGCGAGCGGCCCTTGAGCACCTTGGCTTGCCTTATTTCCTATCCTTCTTGCATGTTGATCCCTTGGCCTCCGCGCACCTCTTGCGAATACCGGGGTTATACACAATCCCCGCTCTTCGCGAGGCTATCTTAGACTCGCAAAGAAATGTCCAACCCCTGGTGTTCGCCGGTCCCTTGATGATGTGGTGATAATCTTTTGGTGGGCCCCATGCCCAATGCTATAAATACCATTCTCTATGGCCGGTACATGAAATTTTTCTCCCTCTTCTCCCTTTCGCTGCTCGTCGCCATATTCGCCGAGATGTCCAAAAAGGAAGAGATATTGGCTCGCCTCAAGGCCTCACAGGTGACTCAAAAAGCCAAAGCTACCGAGTTCGCTTCCAGGATCTCCCAGCAACCTACTCCGCCTCCGCCTCATATCAAAGAGGCGAAAACTGTCCGACGGCCGTTCGGGGAGGATGATTCATCGCCATTGTCCCCGTCCCCCCGTCATGAGCTCGCCTCGTAGGTATTACTGTCAGGTTCAACAACTTAATATTTACTCGTATGACTTTACATCCTTGCTCGCAGAATCCTCCTTCTGAAGAAAATATCCTCGGGCAGTCACCACCGGGGTCTCGCCTCGCGTCCCCTGGGATGACTAACCTTCCTTCCCGGAGGTGGGGACCTCCAGGCTGCGAGTCTCATCCTCGCGTCCTGGTAAGCTGTTTGCCTTACCATTTTTTTGTCTCTGTCCGCTGAACCCGTATTATCCCTTTTGTGTAGAGTCCCCTCCCGCGACCCCGGAGAGGCGAATCCCCACCCCGGTGGGCTCGCCGACCCCACCTAAAATGAACATCATCACCCCGAGGTTCGGCTCTCTAGGCCAACGGAGTCTGGGCGGGTCGCTTCCTGCTGACCCCGAACTCGCGGTCGACACGATGTACCGCCCTGGTCTGGGGAAATCAATTACCCTTGTCTTCACTAAAGATTTCAAGGGTCAGCCAAGCTCTTCTCGCCCGCGAGCCCGTACCATCCTCATCTCGCCAGGTTAAATTATTTCTGTTGGATGCTCCTTTCACCGCACCAAAAATGTTGAAACCAGAACTTGGTCTCTTGTGGAGCTCGGGCCCCCAACAGGTTGGGGGGCAGCTAGCACTTACTGATTCCTCAGAGGAAAACATACCAAAGACTCAAAACTAGACACAGACCTTTGGTCGCAGTGAGGAGGTCCCACCACACACCCGAAAGATCTTTGAGCGCTTCCCCTCCCAAGACAAAGCTGAGACTGGGCACCTTGGAGAGCCTGAGAGCTAAGCTAAGATAACCTAGGGAGGAGGAAGCTCAGAGTACTGAGATTGGAATCCTCTCCAAAGGTGCCCTTCAAGGTCTATATATAGTTTTTTACTTACGGTCTGCTAATAGCGGGATTCTGTCTAATACTTTTGCTATGCGCAACCCAAAATGGTCTGCCAACAGCCAAACTCCGCTGTTTGGAGAGGCTAACTGCAGACCACCAAGGGTTTTCATGTAAAATCAGCCCTGGACCCTTACTGGGCGAGCCGCTCACAAGGGCTCCTCTCGCGAACTGAGAGGCCTGACTCGCCCGCCTTCCTACGAGCGGCCAACGAGGGCCCGACCCGCTCACCTTCCTGCGAGCAGTCGGCGAGAGCCCGACTTGCCCGCCTCCTTGCGAGCGGCCCTTGAGCACCTTGGTTCGCCTCCCTTCCTATCCTTCTTGCCGGTTGATCTCTTGGCCTTCGCTCACCTCTTGGTGAATACCAGGGTTGTACACAATCCCCGCTCTTCGCGAGGTTATCTTAGGCTCACGAAGAAACATCCAACCCCTGGTGTTCGTCGGTCCCTTAATGACGTGGTGAGAATCTTTTGGTGGGCCCCATGCCCAATGCTGGATTGGGAGGGGAAGCGCTCAAAGATCTTCCGGGTGTGTGGTGGGACCTCCTCGCTGCGACCAAGAGTATGTGTCTAGTTTTGAGTCTTCAGACTGTTTCCCTCTGAGGAATCAGTAAGTGCTAGCTTCCCCCAACCTGTTGGGGGCCCGAGCTCCACAAGAGACCAAGTTCTGGTTTCAATATTTTTGGTGCGGTGAGCGTGGAGTGTAGATAGTACAGGAAAGTTCCAAGGAAGAGACATGGCGGGAGACGACAAGCGAGAGGTAGGCTTTGGCGTTTCGCCACCACCCGACGTGCCAGCGATGATAGAGATGCTGGCGGGCCTCAGGAGGGACCTGCTCGGGGCCTTTCAGTGCGCTCTCGCCATGGCACTTGGGCGTCTCGCAACCCCTGCACCCCAGGTGGCCCCTCCAGCTGGAGTTGGCGAGAACGCCCCCGGGCAGAGGGCAGGAAAGGAGGCGATGTCCCAGGCGCTGGAGCGAGATCTCGCAGGGCGGGAGCTTTCCCCAGTCTGGCTAGTGCGAGCGGGATACTGGTGAGTGTCGTCCAGGTAGGCGGGATCCCGTCCAATGGGGTCCCGGCGAGCTGCCCATCTGCGAGCGGGAGGACGGTAGGAGCCGGGTCACCCGGGGAGCTCGCGGGGCGAGTGGAGCAGGCCAGGGGGCGAAGGGGGGGGGGGGGGAAGCCCATTCTGCGAGTTGGTGCTCTCAGCACCACTCCCCTAGGGGTTCAGAGAGCCGACCATGATGTTATATACCGGCAAGGACGACCCCATTCAGCACCTGCAGTGGTTCGAAGATGAAAGGGACAATTGATATCCTCTGATGAGGGTGATTAATAAAATCAACCTGCTTTGATACCAATTGAAAGGGGAGTTTAGTTCTTATTTATTTTATTAAAACTCTTGTTTAAGTTTTACATTCAAAATAAATGATATATATAAATATATAAGTGTGTTTGCTGATTGAGTAATAAACACAAACAGTTAGAGTGCAAAGTAATAAACAATACAAAGAAATAAAACAAAGAAAGCATCCAGACGACACAAGATATATAGTAGTTCCCCAAAACTGGGTACATCTACTCTTCTACCCACTGGTAGGAATCCACTATGAGAGTTGATCAGGTGCCCTCACACCAAGGTGTTTTTGATCAGGTGTCCACACACCAATGAAGGTTTGATCAGGTGCCCAATTCACCTATAAGCTTTTGACCAGGTGCTTATAAAACAACTAGATTTTTTGTTCATGTGTCTTGCCACCAACAGGTAAACCTTTGAAGGGAGTTTTAACCCTGTACAAGATGGGGAAGGAGAAAGGGAAAGTTTTATTGTTCTTCTCTTTGTGCTGAGAAGACTCTTGATGAAGATCCTGATTGGTAGTTGTGTTTGGATCTTGATGATGATGTGGAAGAGCTCCCCCTGTCTGATATAATTGTTGACAGTTTGTGGAGGCCTCTTCTCTTGATTGTACAAACTCCTTTCTTCTTTATGCAGTAATGATCCTGAGCAAGTGATTGTGATTGGTGTCTCAGGATATATGATCTGCAAGAAAAAGGGTTAGCAAAAAGAAGATAAATAATAGAAGATCTGCTTCTTCTTTTTTCTCCTCTGATTTTCTCTTCTTCTTTTTCTTCTTTCTTCCTGTACAGCAATATAACAATGTTCTGTTCTATTCTTCCTTGCTATTCTGTCGAGAGATAACAACTATATATATATCCTGATATATATTATCTGCTGTTGTATATTCTGTTTAAATCCTTGCCGACCAAAGAGGAATATAATAAATATATCTTTCATTTCCCAGATCATTGAGAACATAACTTGTCGTGTTTGACTTGCTGCAACGACTATATTAATTAATGCTTTTGCCAAACGGCTACATCATTAAATGCTTGCATGTTGTAATGTCAGAACAGCAATGTATACAGCAATATATACAGCAATATATAAAATAGAATAAAGAAATATTGCTTTAATAAAGTCTGACAACATATTAGAATAAGAAATATAATATGCATAAATTTCGTCGAGCTGAGCTCCACTTTCGTCGAGCTCAAACATTTGATTCATCGACCTCATTATTAAGTTTACTGTTTCTGAACATCTGTTGGAATTCGTCGACCTCAGCTCGTCATTCGTCGGGCTGAGCTCGCCAAATGATATTGATTAACTGCAGAGAACTTTCGTCGAACGCTGTTCGTCATTCGTCGACCTCTGTTCGGATTTCGTCAACCGCAGCTTCCTTGCTGTAATCTGTCGAGCGCTGCTATCTGTTCGTCGATCGCCGTCCGACGAATGCTGAGCGTCGTTCGACGTTCTTCGAACGCCAGTGAACTATATGTAAATTTAATTTCTCTTCTTATTTTTTGCCTTATAAAATATATGTATATTTTAGCTTTCTTTCTTAATGATATTTAATCTAAGTTATAGGATATATTATGATATAAACTTAAACACTAAAGGTGGATCCTAACTCAAATCAAAATAAAGGTTCCAACAGAAGACATGGTTTCCATTTGGCCAATGACGAACCCTTTCAAGTGCCGACTCTTCGCCACCACCCTGAAAGAAAAAGCAAGGGACTAGTTCCACCAGTTTCCCTCGGGGTCGATCTATGCTTTCGAGGATCTGCACCGCGACTTCCTGTTGCGTTTCTCGACCTCAAAAAAAGAGGAAGAAGGACCCCGAAGCGCTCTTCAACATCAAGCAGAGGCCGGGGGAGTCGCTAGCCCACTACGTAGATCGGTTCCAGGAGGAGGTCCTCCTCATCCAGGAGGTGCCAGGGTTCACCCTCCAGCTTGCCTTCATAGTAGGACCGCGGGAGGGGTTTTCCAAGATGGACCTCAAGAGGAGGGCTCCTTTGTCCATTGAAGAGTTGATGGAGAGAGTGGCAGAGGAGATAGAAGGGGAGGCTTCCAACCCCGAGTTCTCGAAGAGGCTGGCAAGGTATCAAGTGTTTCATGCTGGAATGTCCCGGATGATTCCGCTGCCGGGCTCTCACTAACTAGTGGGTCAAGTTGATCTCGCGGAGAGGCTGGAAAGGTATCAAATTTTTTATGCTGGAATGCCCCGGATGATTCCGCTGCCGGGCTCTCAATAACTGGTGGGTCAGGTTGATCTCGCAGAGAGGCTGGCAATGTATCAAGTGTTTCATGTTGGAATGCCCCAGATGATTCCGCTGCTGGGCACTCAGTAGCCGGTGGGTCAGGTTGATCTCGCGGAGAGGCTGGCAAGGTATCAAGTGTTTCATGCTGGAATTCCCCGGATGATTCCGCTGTCGAGCTCTCACTAGCCGATGGGTCAGGTTGATCTCGCGGAGAGGCTGGCAAGGTATCAAGTGTTTTATGCTGGAATGCCTCGGATGATTCCGTTGCTGGGCTCTCACTAGCCGGTGGGTTAGGTTGATCTCGCGGAGTGGCTGGCAAGGTATCAAGTGTTTTATACTGAAATTCCCCGGATGATTCCGCTGCTGAGCTCTCACTAGCCGGTGTGTCAGGTTGATCTCGCGGAGAGGGTGGTAAGGTATCAAGTGTTTTATGTTGGAATGCCCCGAATGATTCCGCTGTCGGGCTCTCACTAACCTGTGGGTCAGGTCGATCTCGTGGAGAGGCTGACAAGGTATCAAGTGTTTTATGCTGGAATGCCCCAGATGATTCTGCTGCCGGGCTCTCACTAGCCGGTGGGTCAGGTTGATCTCACAGAGAGGCTGACAAGGTATCAAGTGTTTTATGCTGGAATGCTCCGGATGATTCCATTATCGGGCACTCAATAGTCGGTGGGTCAGGTTGATCTCGCGGAGAGGCTGACAAGATATCAAGTGTTTCATGCTAGAATGCCCCGGATGATTTCGCTGCCGAGCTCTCACTAGCCGATGGGTCAGGTTGATCTCGCGGAGAGGCTGACAATGTATCAAGTGTTTCATGCTAGAATGCCCTGGATGATTCCGCTGCCGGGCTCTCACTAGCCGGTGGGTCAGGTTGATCTCGCGGAGAGGCTGGCAAGGTATCAAGTGTTTTATGCTAGAATGCCCCGGATGATTCTGCTGTCGGGCTCTCACTAGCCGGTGGGTCAGGTTGATCTCGTAGAGAGGTTGGCAAGGTATCAAATGTTTCATGCTGGAATGCCCCGGATGATTCCGCTGCTGGGCTCTCACTAGCGGGTGGGTCAGGTTGATCTCGCGTAGAGGCTGACAAGGTATCAAGTGTTTCATGCTGGAATGCCCCGGATGATTCTGCTGCCGAGATCTCACTAGCTGGTGGGTCAGGTTGATCTCGCAGAAAGGCTGACAAGGTATCAAGTGTTTTATGCTGGAACGCCCCGGATGATTTCACTGTCGGGCTCTCACTAGCCGGTGGGTCAGGTTGATCTCGCGGAGAGGCTGGCAAGGTATCAAGTGTTTTATGCTGGAATGCCCCGGATGATTCCACTTACGGGCTCTCACTAGCCGGTGGCTCAGGTTGATCTCGCAGAGAGGCTGGCAAGGTATTAAGTGTTTTATGCTGGAATGCCTCGGATGATTCCGCTGCCGGGCTCCCACTAGCCGGTGGGTCAGGTCGATCTCACGGAGAGGCTGGCAAGGTATCAAGTGTTTTATGCTGGAATGCCCCAGATGATTCCGCTGTTGGGCTCTCACTAGCCGGTGGGTTAGGTTGATCTCGCAGAGAGGCTGGCAAGGTATCAAGTGTTTTATGCTGGAATGCCATGGATGATTCCGCTGCCGGGATCTCACTAGGCGGTGGGTCAGGTCGATCTCGTGAAGAGGCTGGCAAGGTATCAAGTATTTTATGCTGGAATGCCCTGGATGATTCCGCTGCCGGGATCTCACTAGTCGGTCGGTCAGGTTGATCTCACGGAGAGGCTTGCAAGGTATCAAGTGTTTTATGCTGGAATGCCCCGGATGATTCCGCTGCCGGGATCTCACTAGCCGGTGGGTTAGGACGATCTTGCAGAGAGGCTGACAAGGAGACGGCTTATGCTAGTCCTTGCTTGCATAATCTCTTAATGCGAGGCCTAGGCTGGGCGAGCCCCAGGGCTCGCTCACACAAAAATAAAAAGCGATATAATCAAGTGGTTATATCGAGGCGGCTGAACATGGTGGCAACGAAATATTTCGAGGCGATCCCTAGCTCGCGAAATGCTCGGAGAGTCTCTAAGCAACACCTAAATATGCGAGTCAGGGGGGACCGTCGGCGTGGGAATCAATGAGTAGCTTCTGGTCGCGCAAAGGTTGCGGAGAGCGAGGTTAGGCAACGCCGATTCTTCTCGCGAGGGCTCATACTGGGCGAGCCAGAGGTGCGAAGCGATGCACGTTTTGCCCAGGTGCGGATGCATGCAGAAAGTTTATCTAACAAACATCTAAGCGAGAGAAGCTACGCGAACGCCTTATTGGGTGTGCGCGGGGTATGGTAGTGAGACAAAATGAAAGGACAATAAAACGGTGAACCTTATAACCATTGCAAAGGAAAAACGTGCGAACGCGAGCATGGCTAAGCTTATGGGTGCGAGCATGACAAAATATATTAGCGCGAGCATAGTAAAAAGCATTGGCTCGAGCAAGACAAAATGTCAAATTAAAGAGAGAAAAATACTTTATTTCATTTCTTGAAAGGTGATCATTACATGTAACGGCGAACTCGCCAGTCAAAATAAAAATGTACATGGAAAAAACAAAAAGTCAAGGCCGTTCGCCGGACAGCTCCTCCTCGCTCCCGCGATCTTCGGGCTCTGGAATCGGCGCGAACAAGTCTGGGACGATGTCCTCGGCGCTAAGCTCCATTGCATCCAGAGAAAGCAGGATCGCCCTCTTGAGGGTATTGAAGACGAGGTTGGCAATGAGCATCGAGCTCTTGCGGGTCGACTCTTCCTCGTCCCGCGCTCGGTTGCGAGCCCCAGCTCGCGGGGGGGGGGGGGGGGGGGGGGGGGGGGGGCACAACCCTGGTCAACTCGCGGATTTGAGCTTTTAGGAGCCCGTTCTCCATCTCCGGATCGACATTTCGCGTGAGGAGCTGGCTCGTTGACTCAACGACCTGAAAAATAAAAAGTTAAGTCATAAGGTGAAAAGAAAAGGCGAGCGAGGTGGAAAGGTTGTATGAACCACTTACCATTCCGCCCTAGAGGCTGGCGAGGAGACCCTCAGACAGGGCCTCTTTTCCCTTGAGGCGCGTGACCTCATCTGCGGCCTCCTGGAGCTCGCGCTTGAGCTCCTTAGAGTCCCTGTCCGAAGTCAGGTACCGCCGGCCCACCATATGGGAGATCTCCATGGCCCGAAACTGGGCTCGCATGGCCTCGTAGACGAGCACCCAAGACCTTAGGGCGCTGAAGCTGGCGGCGTCCTCGCGGACATACAACCCGAAGGCGAGGGCGAACACCTCGCCCCCAACCTTCTCGCTCTCAACCCAGGAGGGGAGGAGCGAAGAGTATGAGATCCTGTTGTGGTCAGGATCCCACACCAGCAGCGGCTCGCCGACTGCGTCCGGGAGCTTCACGTCGAGACCAAAATTCTTGTAGCTCGCTGGCTTGGGCTCGCCGGAAGCATCCCCAGCCTCACGGCTCCCCTTGGCAGCCTTTTACTCGCGGGCGGGGGGGAGTGGAGCCTCCGTCTCGCTCAGGTCCACAACATCCTTCCCCTTAGTTGTGGCAGGGGTCTCCTTGGTCGTTTTCTTCGCTGGGACTTTCGCGGCGGGCAGGCTCGCAGGTGGCGGTCGCTTCTTAGCAGAAGTCAAGCCGAGAGCGTCTCAGCACGCATCGGCGGCCGCAATGGCGAGAGAGCTGGAGGAGAAGGCTGTACTTCTCGCATGCGGGGGGGTGGAGGGGAAGATCCCGCTCTCCTGCAAAGGCAATGAAAGAGTTAGCGATCAGAATAAGAAAAAGTTATGGGAGTTTGCGAGCGAGAGTCGAACTTTCTCCTTGTGGGACCGGCAATAGCGAGTCCACCCTCTACCGGAGGTCGGCGAACTCAAAGTTTTTCCCTTCCATATACTGTAAGAGCTTCGCGTTGTCACCCTCGAGCGAGGCAGGGGGCGGTAGGTTGCATCATCTCGCTGGAGGGGGAGAAAGGAATATTGTCGAAGGGTCCTTTGACGAGGACGAACTTTTGGTGCCAGTGTGGCTCTTGTTCACTGTCTCGCAGACAGTAACGTGCTGGCTCGCGAAATGGGTTGTCCCATCTTTGTAGGCGCGGAAGGAGAAGATCTTGTGGAAGACGAGCAGGTTGAATTCTATTCTCTCCTCGCGCAGGTAGCTGGCGAACGTGACTATAACAATGATCGCATTTGGGGTCAGCTGGCTCGGCAGGACGCCATAGCATGTTGTTGGCGAAGCGAACAAGATATGTAATAGTTGAGTAAGTTACCTGGCGTACTTCCGGCCATAGGGGGAGTCGCAACCCATTCTCGAAGTGAGCAATGGGGATGACGAGCTCTTCAGTGGATGGCTCGTTGATGGCGACGGTGTTCGCCGGGCAGCGAGCTACAAACCCCGAGGGGATGTATCTATCCACCATGGCGAGGAACTCCTCATCGGTGAGCGAGGCGCAGAAGAAAGGATGGTCGCGGTAGGCCCCGACGCACCTGGCCCGCCCCTCAGAGTCTCCGTCAACAACCATGGCTTTTTATAATAGCAAACCGGAGGAAGCGCGAGTGCGAGCTGAGAATTGCGAGAGAACCTAGAAGAGAGAAGAAAGGTTGACGACAGTTAATGCAGTGGTTAGAAAGTAAAAACCGATGGCTATTTATAATAATGAAAAGGGCCGGAAGGATTTGAAGCGCCAGGGGGTGCGGATAGCTGGTCCGCGTGGTGACGTTTTGACTTCTTGGACTTTATCTGCTCCTGATGGGCTCGCATCCTGGCGACATCCTCTAACTCGCCATTAGCGAGCCAAGTTGCAGAGGAAAAAGTAAAGGTCGCGAAGGCGAGGCGGTAGCTCGCGAGTCGTAAGGCGAGACAGGCTTAAGAAGCATAAAATAAGCAACATGCGAGCGCAGTTAACATATCAGTAGAAATAATCGAAAGCGGAAGGAAAAGCTCGCGATGCGAGCAAAAATATCCTTATTACAAAATTCATAAATTGTTCAAAACCCCCAAAAGGGGGGGGGGGGGGGGTAGTAAGAGCGAGCAACAAATAATAAAAAACAACTGTTCAGTAGTTAATCCATTGCCAGCGACCGCGACCTCGCACCCCAGATCGCGGGGGCACTTTTGGGTAATGATACTCGCGAACCGACTGGACCTCACGCTGCATCAGGCGCATCTGATCCTCGATTCGCGCGAGGTGCATCCCGGGCGAGGTGACCTCGCCACGAGAAAATTGGCGTATCTCGGCAAGGACTCACGCGCTCGCATCCTCCATAGTGGCGAACCTCTCCTCGTAAGCGGTCCTGTCCACCTGGTTCTGATCATATAAGTCTCGCAACATGAGGCCGTACTTCTGGAATAGTTTGGTGACCCGCATTTTCATCTGCTCTAAGTTGCCGGGGTCCCCCAGGAAGTCCGAGAGCTAGTTCGGCGAGGGCGGGGGCGATAGCTCCTCCTCTCCGTGCTCCGATTCGGCAGGCGGGGTCGGGGGAACACCTGCGAAAAAGAAATCAGTGATAAGGAGAGGAAAGAGGCATCCAACAGAAATAATTTAACCTGGCGAGATGAGGATGGTACAGGCTCGCGGGTGAGAAGAGCTTGGCTGTCCCTTGAAAGCTTCAGTGAAGGCAGGGGTAATAGATTTCCCCAGGCCTGGGCGGTGCATCGTGTCGACCGCGAGTTCGGGGTCGACAAGTAGCGACCTGCTCGGACTCCGTTGTCCCAGAGAGCTGAACCCCGGGGTGATGATGTTCATTTTAGGTGGGGCTGACGAGCCCACTGGGGTGGGGATTCGCCTCTCTGGGGTCGAGGGAGGGGACTCTACACAAAAGGATAATGCGGGTTCAGCGGACAGAGACAAAAAAATGGTAAGGCAAACAGCTTACCAGGACGGGGGGAAGGTTAGTCCTCCCAGGGCACGCGAGGCGAGACCCCTGTGGGGACTGCCCGAGGATATTTTCTTCAGAAGGAGGATTCTGCGAGCAAGGAAGTAAAGTCAGACAAGTAAATATTAAGTTGTTAAACCTGACAGTAATACCTGTGAGGCGAGCTCATGACGGGGGGACGGCCGGGGACAGTGGCGATGACTCATCCTCCCCGGACGGCCGTTAGACGGGTTTCGCCTTTTCGATTTGAGGCGGAGGTGGAGTAGGTTGCTGGGAGATCCAGGGAGCGAGCTCGGTAGCTTTGGCTTTTTGAGTCGCCTTCGAGGCCTTGAGGCGAGCCAATATCAATTTCGCATAAAAGCCATAGTTTATAAATTGATTCCATAGGATTAAATGCTTAGTATGTCCATGATTATTCACCCACATTATGTGTCTCACAATAGCGATGGCGTAGGATTGTGTGCATTAGATCGACCTAACCTCTAAGTCATGTCGTCCTTAACCGAGGAGGGTTCCAGTAGGGTCTTGCGAGGCACTGGGGGGAAAGAGTGCAAGGTTGAGCGTCATCTTTTATATGCATATGAGATTAACACCCCAACCTACGACATGTGTGCAACTCCTCATGCCCATATGTCACTTAGTACGGGGCTAGGGTGTAGACATATAGCTAGCGTATCTTGATTTTAGACATACTTATATTATATACATGCATGAATAATATTTCACTCTTTATGATCATTTCAATCATGCATATTTTTATGCAAACATGCTACCTTGTGTTTTTCATACTATTTACTCTTTGGGCCTTCATGATTTTGAAAAACAGAAGTATTTATTTTTGAAAAATAACCTATTTTGACACCTTAGACAAAATTCTTAAATCCGTAACTTTTTCATTATTATTCAAATCTCTTTGCGGTACTTGGTGTTAATTATCTTAGAAAACATGAATCACGAAAAATCAGAATGAAAAATTATCAAAACGCGTGTTTTCTAAGCAAAAGAAAAATTCTATGTTGCTAGCGCCGAGCGGTAGTGCTAGCACCGGCGGCAGCATAAAATCAATAATTCTTTTCTTTTTGCATTTTCTCTGGCATAGAAAATCATTATACTGATGTGCTCTTAATATACTTCTATGTTTTCCAGAAAAATATTTAAATTTGAATTCTTAAAAATCAAATACAAAATTACAAAACAATTTCAAAGAACAAAAATATGTTTTTCCTTTATGCGTGCTTATTGTTTTGTTTTTATGTAAAAAAATAATCAAATTTTTTATAAAAATTGAAAGTTATTTATTGCCATTGTCAAGGATAATAAATAATTTCAATTAAAGATTAAATACAATATTTAATTTAATTTTCAAGTTTCTTACAAAAACATTGTTTTGTATGTCATGCCTTGAAAATCATCTTGTTATGTGAAATGAAATTGATTGTAGAAAAAATGTGTAAGGACGCTTAGAAAAAATGCATTTTCTCTAAGTTTGAGTAACGTATTATATTTGATAATGATTTATTCACTCATTTATTTTTGATAATCTACATGTGTTTACAATCTTATACTTGCATGATTGTGTAGTGTAATAACATAAATAATTAAAATGCATAAATAAATTACCTACACAACATTGAATTGGTTATTACAATTTTTTGTCTTTCATGCACTTATTCATTAGAGAAATGTGGTTTAAATTTAAAATGCTATGTTTTTCAAAACAAGTGAATTCGGAGTCATTAGTCACTAAACTGAAAAGCAAATAATAAATGACAAGGAAAACTCCGCCAAGCACTACTCCACTTCCTGATAAGTCTTAATGAGCATTGTGAGGTTGAGCACCTTGCAATGAATTGTAAAGTGGCTTGTAGCAAACAGTTTATACACCATTTCTCTTAGTACACCGGATCACAAAAAATGAAAATAAAGCTAAAAAGTATAAACGTGATCCCCAAGCACTATTTTGCACCCTGATAAATCTTAATAAGCATTGTGTGTGCAGAGCACCTTGGTAATTGTTATCTTTATTCATGTGCATTGAAATATTGTGGAAGTAATATTATTTGTGTACTTTAATGTTGTGTTATTCCATTATAAATGTCATGTGTTTTGGTTAATTCACTTGTATACTTTATCAAAACACAATTTGTACACATCATTATCTTTCATAAAACTTATACTCATGAGAATTGAACCCTAAATCACTTCTACACTATTCTCTACAAATTTCAGTAAATGCACTAGAAAATAAAGCTTGACCGCTACAATGTTTATGTTTACTTGAAAAGCAAATTTTATTACATTGAATTTTGTATCTTTTCTTGATACTTTCAAATCATGCTTGCAATTTTATTTCAAAATAGCATCTCCTGAAACCTTAACTCAAACATCTACTTTTCAAATTTAAAACTCATTATCTTTTATATGATTTTACCTTCTAAAATGATGTTTATCTTGAAGAGCGCTTATTATATTCTTCTGTTGTGATTACTACTTGCGCTCATTCATGACTTTTTTACCAAGTAGTATCTTAAAATAAGAATGCTTACTTTATCATTTCAGCTATGTTGCTTACTACGTACTTTATGTTCTATCATAATTATATTTTTCTCAACAAGTAGTATTAAACAAGCTTACATTTGCATCCTGTTTTTATTCTCTACATAGAACATATTAATTTTTATTGCATACACTCACCTAAACCCTCTTTTGATACTACCAAAAGGGGAGCATAAATTGCATAAATCTAATTTTTTAGGGGAGTACATTAAAAATTTCATAAGAAGCATCTATGTAGGGGGAGTAATTATATAGGAGGTGCATACTTTATTCTTTGCTCGATCATTATTATCCTTCCAATAAGTTATCCCTAATCAATCTTAATAGATATACACTCATCACTACCCACTTTTGCTAATAACAAAAGGGGAAGAATAAATTGAGAAATCTAGTAAAATAGATATTTAGGTGGAGTAAATTATAAGAGAACACTTATGTAGGGGGAGGACCTCATATAGGAAGAGTATGCATTATTGCTTTCAAATCTATCACGCTATAAATTTGTTATTCATGCATATTTTATAACCACACTTATCTATAAACACAAATAGTCTTAAACTCACTAATTTCTCATACAGGTATTTGTTATTATCAAAAAAGGGAGATTGTAGGAGTCAATGTTCCGCATCTCTTGGTTTGAGAATAATAAATACCGTGTTGTATTTGATCTTATATTTTATGTGTTTTTAGTATGCAGGTTGTACAGGTACATGCATAGATTGTATGAGGAGACGGAAGCTGAAGCTCTGAATTTTGAGCTACCACAGAGCGGTAACACTACCGTTGGCGGTAGTGGGAATGATGCCAGGTAACTGTCGGCAGACGGTTGCGCAGTGAAGACGTGGTGGAAGCTAACACAGTGCGTTAGGACTTACCGTGAAGCGGTAGGTGCACGATCTGTTGCGGTTAGCACGTTCTCCACGATATCGGGCACGTTTCAACACGATACGTTACTGCAGACGCTAGCTCCCGATTCTATTTAAAAGAGTGGCTCCTCTCATTCTATGATTGATCTCTTTTTGTCTCTAAAGCTACAACTCCAATTCTTTTGAGAGAGGCTCGTCTCCATACATTGAGAGAACTCCCTTGGGCTAACATGAAGATCAAAAGAAGATTTTGAGGGAGAAGGTCTACAATGCATATTCAACACGAAGGGCGAATGCATCAAGAACGCCGATTTCCACATTGCCTTCGTCTTCACCTTCATAATTTCTTGGGCAGTTTCTTTTACATTATGTATATTTTTGTAATCTCTTTTTTTTACCATTTTGTAACGGGTGTGAAGAAATCGTTCGGGGAGAAAGTCGGATTTCGGGAAGGATTTCGTGGGAAATTCGCCACCTTGTGTGTGGCGACTAGGTCTTACATGATTTAGGGGGAATTCACCTCCTTGTATGTGGTGACTAGATCAAGGTAAGATCTAGGGGTGGTTATTGGCCTTATTTGGGGTAAGATAGGCTATAACCAACCGATCCTTGGGAGAAGGACCGGTGAATCATCAAAAAGGGATTTTTATATTCGCCTTGATTACTAGCGTTATAGAAGTCAAACATTTTTGTATTCAATTTCTAGAGAAATAAAATCATGTCTCTCTTCGTCTTATTATCTTGATGTTATTTCCAAGTTATAAAATATTTTAAATTATTTTTTCATCAAAGCATTAAAGCAAAATTTATTGTAAGATTCGTTTTGATCATTAACTTGAGGAATTCAACTTCTATGAACTAGCGTCGGACGTTAGCACTAGCACAGGCGGTAGTGGAGAAAAGTAGAATTTTGTTTTCTTTAAAACATAATCTTCAATATAACATTATCTGAGATATTAAAATATATTTTCCAAAAAATATTTTGAAACTTCGGTCACAAACTCTGATATTTTTAAATAAGATATAAAATCCATAAAACCCTTATTCACCCCCCCTCCCCTCTAAGGACGCCTAAAGATCCAACAGCATGAACTGCAAGTTGACGGAGTCGAGTAGTTTTATGGTGGCTTGGATTTCTTCTGGAGCCTTCAGGAATCCATCCCTTACTATCTCACTCCCTTCATATAGGTATCCTTCCTTCTTTGGAGCCATCTCTCAGATTCTTGAGGGAGAGCTGAGTGTATCGACTTAATTACTCCCACTCGATTAAGAGCACTCGACGGATTTTAGGGCAAATATAGTATGCGCTTTTAATTTCAAGACATTTGACCCTATTTATACTTTCTAGTGTGGGAAGCGAAGAGCCGCATATTAGATGTTTGATTATTTTAGATTGAATGGCTGTGATCGATTCATTTTAGATTTTTGAATTGACGAACAGACAGTTAGGTATCGTCGTGTCTTTATGACGAAATCGTAGAGTCGTCTCGACGATACTATCTGTAATTACGTCGATATTGTTTTGTAGACAAAACAATATTATCTTGGATTACTCTTTTGCATAATTAATGTGTGCACATCTTGGTGTCAGTTGTAGTGTCATTCTTACCAACATTTATGCTTTCCCAAGCATGCATTGTTATTTTAGTGACACCAGATAATATATTAATTCTAGTGAATATTAATTTCTATCTGAATTTCATTAACCATTATTTACTGATGAGTTAATTGTTAAGAAGTATGTTTAGCACAGGTTATACATATATCAGAGAAAAGAAATAAATGCATAAACAAGTACTTCATAAACTTCAGTGAGATTTTATAGATAAGTCACATGTTCTTAAAACGGAGTTACAACATCATTTGCTTCTAACTATCACATGTACCAGTACTACTTTAACAGTTCCTTCTTTTCTCTGCATCTTTCTCCTTCCTTTGAAGCTCCTACTCTTGTCTTTCAAAATAGGAGAATGGCTTTGGGATGTATTTGTCAGGAATATAAGGGGCATTCTCTGGCAATGTTTTTTCATATTGATGATGTTTGTACAGTGTTCTCATGGCTTCTATTTTATTGTGCTTGTCCCACTCACTTGAAGGGCAGTGTCTGGATATGTCTTTGCCATTTTCCCCAAAGTTTCTCCATGTAGTCCATACAATATCTCTTGACCTTGGGCTTAAAAAGTTAAGGCTTGGATCACTGGCACACTGTTCATCTCTTTTTTTTTTAGAGGCATTTCCTCATCTATCATTATGGTCTTATTTTTCTGACTTGATTCACCAATACACTGTAGAATTCCTTAGTATTTTGCTCCAATTTGGTGTTTACAGCTTCATGAGTGAATTCAATTGAATTAATGCACCTAGTTATGATCAACTTTTGACTATCAGCAATTTTTGTGGTTAGCCATCTAACTCCTTTTTCCATATTCTCATCTGCCTGTTGGTTTTGTTGTAGTGAGGCGTCCACTCTCTCACCAAGAGATTGCAGTGCATTCATATTATTGTCTACAGTTGTTCCTGCCCTTATGAACAAGCTAGTGATATGAGTATTGATGTGATCAATATCTACTCTTATCTCATTCATCTGGGCTGACATGTCATCTCTGATTCCCTTAACTACCCTGTCCACATATTCTTGATAGCTTTGTCTTTCCTCAGCTAGCAAATTCTTTATTTGTTCAAACAAGGAGCTTGGAGCTTGCTCATAAGATGATGGTGTAGATGCTCTTGTAAGATTTTGCTCTTTCTCAGTTACTTTCCCTTCTAGGTCTTCACCCACACTAACTATGATCTCATCATCAAGATGATTATTAGGGGAATCATGCCTTTGATGAGCATCCACAGTTTCTTTGTCTGGAATCAAGATGAAATCAGTACACAGATTCTCTAGTTCAATACTTCACTTCTCAAGAATAGTATCTTCAACATCCATCCTGCAGCTTCCTAAGTCTTCTTGGGCAGCATCCTCAGTGTGAGTTGCTTCCTCAACCTCTGGAGCAGGGAGTTCATTGTGAGAATCCCCCTCAACAACAGTCACATTCTTAATAGGCAACACAGTCTCTTGGGCTGAGAACTCAGCATGAGTCTCCCCCTCAACTGTTGCACTTCTCTATCTAGCAGAAGAGTCTTTAGGCATTGTCATGGCAGTAACCAGGGCCTCTGCCTGTGGTTTTGGATTTGGAATTCAATAGCCTTCTGCAGATGAGTTGTCTTCACTTTCAGTGACCTTCTTCCCTTTCTTTGCACTTGGAGACTTCCAAAGTTTGGTACTTCCAAAGTTTGGTACTTGGAGAATTCCATGGATCCTTTTGAAGAGTAACTTATCCCAGTCAGTTTTCTTGCAAAGAACTATTCTTGTCATTATCTCAAACATGTCCTTGGATATTCTTTCGTGGGATCCAGGTTTGCATATCAGTGTTTTGCCAACGTTATCTGCCAAAAGTTTTCATCTTACATTGAAGTCAGCCTTTTTCAAGGTACCATGTAATTGTCCTTTTTGGTTGCACCAGTTCTTTGCAGTCGAGAGATCTTCCTACGAGATCTCTTCCTCTGTCTCGTCTTCTAAAAATCTAGGCTGACGGAGAGCCTTAGAAAGTCCTTTTGCCGTCACTCTTAATAGGATATTTCCAACCCTAATTTTGATGGCATTTCTAGAAGTGCTCATGTTGGGCTCAACATAGATCTATAGAAGTTCTCTCTGTATGATAACAGTTGGCTCTGAGAGCACGTATTCTAGTCCCACTGCATCAATTTGCCCAATTACTAATTTTATCTCCTCATTGGAATTGGTGAACCCGCCACGCACCAGCTCACATCCCGTATTGCAGGTGTCAATATTCTTCATAGGTGCCATTTCCTTGAGTCGTTGAGTTTGCAGGGGTTTGGCGTCGCGAGAGCTCGTCGTGATGGCTTAGAGCAAATGTAGGTTGTACTCTATTTCTAAACATGTGAACTATTTATATATGTCGTACTTTAGAATGTGAAGGGGCACGTACCTGGGTTGACAGACTTATTGTATTGATCTTAAAATCAACGGTTGTGATTGTAAGATCCAATATATTTGTTGAAAGTAATATGTATATTTTTGATGAAATTCTTCTTAATCTAGACTTATGCCTGGATCATCTATTGTCCAACAACCACATTTACTTTTGGTTGGCCATTGGACAAACCTGCAAGCCAAGGATTAATATTCCTTAGGAACCCAAATGAATTTGGGTCCTAGGTTCTTGTTAGCCATAACTATTGAAACTTTAGCAACTAAACTACTGACAGGCTTCTCATACCTTGCTCTAGGCACTGTTGGGTTGAACCAGCAGTGTATAGCAAAGTGCACAACCTTGCCACATCACCAACATTCAAATTTATTATTCTTCCTTTTCTAAGTCACCTTCTAAAATGAGGGCAGGTGACTGTAAGAACAGACTGCTTTACAACAAGCATTTCTACTAATCATATGATTGTGCATTGATCTTGGAGTTGGTTGCACATTCAATGATTTTACTTTAGGAATAGGCTTTTGAGGTAAAGCTTTTTCTTTCTGTTTGGCTGATGGTGCTTGTGGAGAGACAACCTTTTCGAAGACAGCTCTAGCTTGGGAAGTCTCTCCAACTTTCTTATTATATCTCAGTCCTTATCTATATTGAGTGGATAAGCTATCTATAATAGGGCGAACAGTTTTGGGCTTAGAGAAGCTAGCCACAAGCCTTCTTTCCAAGACAAGCTTGTTCTCTAGAGACTTAATTGTCCTATGCTGAGCTTCAGACCTCTTCTGAAGTAGGATAAGCTCATTGGACAATCTAGTCACTTCCTTGGCCTTCTCATCTATTTGAGATCTTAATGACTTGAGGATTCTTATTTCCTCAGCTTGAGATTTGACCAATTTCTTGCTCTTTTTAAGAGCTGCCAAGAGAATACCATATTGTTCCATTAGATCAGTATGGTCCTCATTGTTGCATGATGAGCAGTCTTCTGCTTCATCATCAGATGATGAGCAATCATCTGATGCACTCTGGGTATTTTCAAATGAAGTAGATAATGAAAATGTGTGAGGAGTGCATACTTGAGCAGGATGTGAACCAACCTGATCTTCTTCATTAGATAGGGCAACAAGCCCATATAACTCATCATCCTCAAATTCACTGTCTGAGAGAGAGAGAGAGAGAGAGAGAGAGAGAGGTGCTCTTATCCCTCTTCTAGCCATAGAGCAGTCTTCATCCTTAGACTCACTATCTGAGGGAGTAATGAGTGCTCTGATACCTTTTACACTTAGCCCCATAAATGTTTCTTCTTCAGAGTACGAGGAGCATCAACTACTTTCACTTAGAGATCTAAACTTCTTGACATTAGATCTTCTTTCCTTCTTCATGGAGCTTAACTTTTTATGGTGATAACTTGACACACCCAAGGACAGATCTGTTCAAGTTGTTAAGCTTTTTTTGAACAACCTCGTTTTGATACCACTTGTTAGTTTAGGATGTTGTCTAATCACCTGGGGGGGGGGGTGAATAGGTGTTTCAAATATTTTTGTCTTGATAGTTTATGTTGGGAATCTTGCCCACATGATTCCTGATTTGAAGAAGTCACCAAGTCAAGACTACTTCACTTTGTATTTGATCACTTCTCTAGCTTATAAATCTCAGGAAGTTAGCAGAACAAAATTCGTCGAACGCAGAAGGAAGTTCGTCGAACTCAGAAGGAAGTTCGTCGAACTCAAAAGGAAGATCGTCGAACTCAAAAGGAAGATCGTCGAACGCTGAGACTTGGCGAGTTAGTCAAACGCTGAGACTTGGCAAGATCGTCGAACGCAGAAGCAAGATCGCCGAACTCAGAAGGAAGATCGTCGACCGCTGAGACTTGGCGTGTTCGTCGAATGCAGAAGGCTGTTTGTCGAATGCAGAATGGAGTTCGTCGAACGCTGAGACGGGACAGAAGAATGAAGCTCGTTGAACGAAGAATGTTGTTCGTCGAACGAAGATTGTCGTTCGTCGAATGCATAGAAGAATGAAGAAAAAAGGAGGAAATGTCATCCAGAAGACGCAGTATCGCCGACTTCACCAAAGTGGCCTTGTCGTCGAGAAGAACAGACATCGTCGTGAAGAAGCCTTGTCGCTGAAAAGGCTAAGTATGATCTGTCGACATGTTATCACTCATGTCGTCGAGAGAGCAACGTGATTACGACGACAGTCTGCAAGAAAGAAGATCACGACGACACAGTCAGAGATAACATATCGTCGTATATGCAGATGTGCCGGAATGTCTCGTATCATCGAGATACCTGCATCAGTGGCAGAAGCAAGAAGAATTGAAAGTATACATAATTTCAAGGCATCGATAAAGTCATGCCGTCGAGATATCATCCATGTCATCGTAACATTGGAAATATCATCGCGACAGATTCAAAAGTTGTGGACGCGCTGTCAGCATTTAATGCCGCCGCCTGATTGTCCAATCAACGCGTGCTCTTAAGGAAAGGAGCGTCTGACGCTTAAGGAACTTTTTCAGAAGACCGTTGGGAGCCTCGCAGTCTTATAAAAGAGATAAGAGGTTGCCCTAATGCGGGAATCAATCGATCAATCAGAAAGAACTTGCGCATACAGAAAATAGAACAGAAAAAGCGGCGCAAGAAAGAAAGTGAAAAAGAAGAAGCAGTCATCTCCATCGACTGTCAAGAAGCCAATCCTCATCAGGCTAAGAAAAGATTGAAGAAGAACTGTGCGCTCAAGATCTGATTCAGAAGCATCTTCTTCAACCTTAAGAAGTCAATCTTCATCAGGCTAAAGTTGCCGATCTTCATCCGGCAGAAGTAACAGTCTTTTAACACTGTATTTTTTGTAAGGCTTGCGGGCCTATTTGTCTAGCTTGAGGGCTGGAGAGCTGTGAGGCTTGAGGGCCAGGGTAGTGGACTTGCGGGTCCGACACCGTCTAGCTTGAGGGCTGGAGAGCTATGAGGCTTGAGGGCCAGGACAGTGGACTTGCGGGTCCGACACCGTCTAGCTTGAGGGCTGGAAAGCTGTGAGGCTTGAGGGCCAGGGCAGTGGATTTGCGGGTCCGATCTTGTCGAGCTTGAGGGATCGGGCGCAGTAGGGGCTTGCAGGCCTAGGCTGTAAGCACAGGAGTTGCGGGTATGTGTTGTGTAGGGCTTGAGGGCCTGAGTGTCGAGCTTGCGGGCTCGGGGGCAGTAGGGGCTTGCGGGCCTAGGCTGTTGGACTTGCGGGTCCATGTTGTAAGGCTTGAGGGCCTGAAGTTTTTGGTGGAGTTTGCTGATCCTAGCACATTGCTGGGTAGGCGCAAAGGGACAGAGGACTACTCAAGACACCCAGTCTTGAGGAACCTCTATAGATCTTTTGTCGTCTGGTGTGTTTTATCTGTGTTTATTTGTGCAATATTTTTGTGTTGTGCCTGAATATTCGAAACTCGCGCAAATAATTTGAAAAGAACCCAGATCACCTAACACCCCCCCTCTAGGTGAACGTTCCAATACTAACAAGTGGTATCATAGCTAGGTTGATCAAAAGAAGACTTAACCGTCTAATCTAGATCGTGGAACGACTCACTATGGCTGGTGGAGATCAGAATCGGGAGATGAGATCCATGAAACTTCCAATCTGCTCAAAGGAGAACTTTCCTATCTGGAAGGAAAGGGTTATGCTGTTCATGGAAGCGGCTGATCCAAGAATCTATCTGACATTCCAACAGGGTCCCTTCATCCCTACAACTGCTTCCACTATTGATTCAACAAAGAAGGTGGTAAAGAAATATGAGGACATGACCAAGGACGAGCTAGCCTTGGCAGGCCTAGATAAGAGGGCACAAAAATGTCATTGTAAGTGCCATAGATGATTCAACCCTCCAAAATCTGATTCACTGCAAAACGGCCAAGGAGATGTGGGACTCCTTGATCGTGTACATGGAGGGTACTGAAGAGGTTAGGTATGATAGAAAATCCCTTCTCAACCAAGAGTATGAGGCCTTCAAGCAAGCCAAGAATGAAACAATCTCCAACTGTTATGAGAGATTTTTCAAGATAGTGAATGGATTGAGAAACTATGATAGAGAGTTCACAAACTCATATCTTAATGACAAGTTTCTTAGATCCCTCACAAAAGAATGGGACATCAAGATCTGTGCCATCAGAGAGATGGGTCAGCTGGGCATCATGGAGCCCAAAAATCTGTACGGGAAGTTGCTGTCTCATGAACTTCAGCTCAACACCAGAAAAGCTGAAGAAGAAAGCTCAAAGGTGAGCTCAAGAGACAGATTTGTGGCTCTAAAGGCTGAGAGCACCAGAAGATCCAAGGGCAAGATCTCTGCAACTCAGATCAGATCTGAGAGCAGTGAAGAATCAGAAGCCAGCTCTTCAGATTCTGATGATACTGACAGAGAGGTGGCCCTCCTCTCAAAACAGTTCAGGAAGCTGATACACAGAAGGAGTTGATATTTTGCTTTTACAATAGAGGACTGTAAAGATATAACCTTCAGCTTTGGTCTTCTGTTGTTGATGTACATTAGATTTTGTCTTAGAACATGGCTGAATGGCAGCAACTTCAAGCCTTGTTCCTATCTGATCTTCTTCTTCAGTAGATGAAGAAATATCCACTTGTTCTTCTGGATTGAATCAGCAAGAACAATCTTATCTCAGTTGTCTGCTTGTAGCTTCAGGAAGCAGGAAGAGATATCTGTGGAAGCCGTCAATAACATAGTAGCTGCTCTTTCAGATTATTTTCCACACCTTCCAAAATGACCTAACATCTTCTTTTATACTCCCTCCAATCTGCAACGGCTCTGAAGAGTGCCCTGTCACAACATGGACGGAAATAGAAAATGTTATCTTTGCTTTCCAGCCACTTGCGCCAAAAGCAGATCCCGCCAGGCCTTTATTCAAATATGAATCTGTCTCAGCGGTTGGGCTGATACAAGCTTCAATCTCAGTAGATAAGCTCCAGTCTCAGCGGCAGAGTCAGTCTACGTCTCAGCAGATCTGCTGAGACAGATAGTCTTCTTAACGATTTTTGTCTAAATGCAGCTCAGCTGAGACAGACTCCTCAACGGCTCTGGCTGTGTCTCAGCGGTTTAGCTGAGACCATGCTGTTATCTCAGCGATTTTGACAGTAAAACCAGAGAACTATTCCAATGATTGGAATGACCTAACCCTGCATAAGCATGATGCAAAAGAGGGTTTATCAAATGCAATATGTACTTAGCATTGAGTGTGATGCCTCTTCAAATCAAGGGAACATTGAGGGCAATATTCCATACAATCTCCCCCTATTTGAAGAAGAAAGAATATACACCAATGCTAAGATACATAACCACAAATAACCATATCATGACAAATAATGAAATATCAGAATTAGAAGTCATGATAAAATAACAATATAATTGTTAACAGAAAATAGGTACCATAGAAGATATCATGACACATTATGAAATTTAACAGTCATGACAACATAACAATAACATTGTTAACTAAATATAAGCACCACAGTATATATTAAGTATTAATATAGAACAATATTAAGCTTGACTAACATTGGTCTATTAACACAAGATATCATTTCAATCATAAGAATCAATTTCATTAGTGATAAAATGTCATTACAATTTTTAGTTCACATTTGATTCAAATGAAATTCTAAATACATTAGTTCATGTTTTTTCTTTTCTTTGCTGCACTTGAGCACTCAGCACCATCAGCAACAACCTCCTATTTTGGAGCAGTAGCTTTCATCTCAGTTATCTTCCTCTTGTTCTCTTGCCTCTTGAAATAAAGATATGGCTTGGGAATATATCTTGAAGGCATTCTCTTTGGGTTGCTCTTCCTTACAAGATTCTCTTTGGAGACCCTTTCCCTCTGGGAATTCCTCTCAAGGTGCCTGATCCATTCCTCTGCAGGATATATTCTATCAATATTTTTGCAGATCTGACCATGGTTCAACCAAGCATTCGGAATTATACTTTTGGAGTCATCACTCCAATGCTCATAGTCAGGATCCTTGGCTGGCTCACTTCTGTCTTTGGCCATGAATTCCTCAGCAAGCAAGACCCCTTCTCTCTTCCTTCTTGCTGCAAGCTGAGCATCTTGAGCAATTTTGGCTTGAGCCTCAAAGTCAAAAACCTCCTTTCTCAGATTATCCAGCAGAGGAAGGTTCAGTACAATCCTAGTTCCTTGTAGAACCATGAGGGTCAGCTCATACTTTGTCTCAGCATTGAACTCCTCTCCCTTTCTGGCTTCTTCAAATACTTTTTGTTCTATACTTTGGGAAGCAGCTGCTACTGACCCAGATAGAGTTTGGAAGGCATTCTCTAGATCAGATTTCAGTTCATCCTTCATCATTTTAGACTCTCCAATCATTGTGGTTGTTGTAGACCACACATATTCTTCAATATGGTTTGAGGCCTTCTCTATTACCTCATCAGTTTTGCTCACATAATTCTTGACATAGGTCATGTCATTCCCTGAGAGTTGCAGGCTCTTGTCCATTGATCTTAGAATAGTATTCTGAGCAACTGCTGATTTTTCAGCAAGATAAAACCATTTTGTCATTTGTCTATTGAGGTAAGAAGTTTCTTCCTTTAAGACTTGTATTTCAAACATCACCTCACTCTTGACTGAAGAAATAGATTTATCAATATATTCCTCTATTGAGTTTATATGACCATCAATAAGTGTACTGATAGAACTTAGGATAAGTTCATTTGAGATTGTAGAGGTGGAGGGTAGTGATAGATTATAGGTATGTGATCTAATTCACCTAGAGGGGGGGGGGGGGGGGGGGTGAATAGGTCTTTTGATTTCTACTTAGATGAGATAGTTAAAATTATTCTAAGCAAGTAATCAAGCAAACCCAGAAAACACACAAGTGTTTATAGTGGTTCCCCAAGACAGTGTGTCTATGGGTAGTCCACTTTCCCCCTTCACCCTTCTAACAGTGTGTTAGACAGGGCCAACTCCTCCAATCTCAGCTATAATAGCTTACAGTTTAGATCCCTCAAGATCTCTCAGGCTTGCTCCAAGCCCTACCTCAGGCCAGTCAGCCTTACAACTCAGGCTCAACAACCCTACAACCTCAGGCCTAACTGCCCTACAAACTCAGGCCAACAGCCCTACAACTCAGGCTAAACAGCCCTACAACTCAGGCTAAACATCCCTACAAACTCAGGCAAATAGCCCTACAGTAAAAGAGTTTTTAAAGCTTACTACAGCAGACAGCAGTGAGAAGAAGTCTCCTATAGTTCCTACACAGCTTGTGCTTTCTTGTAGCTGGAGATGATGATGGAAGCTACAAACTGATCTTCCTCTTCAGTTGAAGGATGGAAGATCACCTTGCTCCTTCTTGTAGAGGAGCTATCTTTATCTCTCGGATTCTTCTTGCTTGTTCAGTGAGCAGGAGGAGAATGAGGAGAACGGGGGCCGTCAATGGAATAGTCAATATGTTTTAGCACTCAACCCGCTAAATCAAAAGTGCCCTAACTTCTTCTTTTATACATCCCTGATCTTCAACAGCTCTCAGTCGTCCTTCTGACAGATATGAGAGTGATTGGTGGACCCCACAATGCCTTTCTGCAGCTTGCGCCAAGGGCAGAACCCGCCAGGTTACTTTTGAATCTGTCTCAGCGGTTGGGCTAAGATGGCTTCCTCTTCTCAGCGGATTCAGTCGATCTGCAGAGAAGTTTCTGCGTTCGACGAACTGCATTCTGCGTTCGACGAACTTCATTCTTCGTTCGACGAACTCCATTCTTCGTTCGACAAACTTGCCAAGTCTCAGCGTTTGCTTTTGTCTCGTCTCTGCATTCGACGAACTTCATTCTCCGTTTGACGAACTCCATTCTTCGTTCGACGAACTCACCAAGTCTCAGCGTTTGCTTCTGTCCCGTCTCTGCGTTCGACGAACTTCATTATTCATTCGATGAACTCGCCAAGTCTCAGTGTTTGCTTCTGTCCCATCTCTGCGTTTGACGAACTTCATTCTTCGTTCGACGAACTCGCCAAGTCTCAGCGGTTATTTGCTGCTTCTTCCCTGTCTCAGCGGATCCACTGAGACAGACAGTCGTCTCAGCAGTTTCTTCTATCTGCAGCTCAGCTTGCCAGATGCCTTCTCAGTGGCTCCTGGTCTTGTCTCAGCAGTTCAGCTGAGACAGTGAGACCTTCTCAGCTGATTAAACAACACACCTTTGAATCTATTCCATTATATAGAATATCATCTCCCTGTACAATACTTGAGACAAAATAGATTGTATCAAATACAATATGTACTTAGTATTGTGAGTGATGCCTCTTCAAATCAAACGAACATTGAGGGCAATATTCCCAACAATCTCCCCTATTTGAAGAAGGCAGAACATTTCCAATGCTAAGGTACATAGCCAACAAAAACCTATCATGAAAATGATCTATATAGCATTCATGATAACATTGCTTCTAGAAGATAACATTGTTTAAGTATTCTATCAAAACTCATGACAAATTATATTAAGCTTTGACTAACTCAGAGGGCAATCCTTGTACTCAAAGCTAACTCTGAGTTAGGCTTAGCATTGTCCATCTCCCTCTTTCTGGTTTCTTCAACTATTTTTCCCTCTAGGGATTGGGAGGCAGCAGCTACAGACCCTGAGAGGGTTTAGAAAGCATTTTCCAAATCCACCTTTAGGTCATCCTTCATCTTCCCTGACTCTCTTAGCATTGTCCATCTCCCCCTCAACCTGAGCAGGAACTTGTCCCCCTCAATGTGAGTACTATTATCTTTATTAGCTGTTCTTGTTCGTTTTGAATAACCCTTTCTAGCTCCCCCTCATTTGGCGCATTTGTATTGTTCTTATGATTGTAAGTGTAAATTAAGCTTATGTCATAAGGCTGAGTTCGTCGAACTCAAACTCGACGTTCGATGAACTCAGGAAAGAGTTCGTCGAACCCAAACTTTTCCCAGCTGTTTAAGGGTAACCTGAAGCTCAGCTAAAACAGATTGTTCTGATTAAGCTGATCATCCTACTTTATACTATTCTACATTTAACATTCCTAGTTCAATCTTGAAAGCATTAAACTTGGCCTCATCCAATGGCTTAGTGAAGATATCAGCCACTTGACTGTCAGTGGGGACAAATTCAAGGCAGATATCTTTACATTCAACATGTTCTCTTATAAAATGATACCTTATCTCTATGTGCTTAGTCCAACTGTGAGAGACAGGATTCTTAGCAATAGAGATAGCACTGAATGAGTCACAATAAATAGGAGATTTACTTACCTTGAGGTTGTAGTCCTCTAGCTGGTGTTGAATCCACAATAGCTGTGCACAACAGCTCCCTGCAGCAATGTATTCAGACTCAGCAGTGGAGATAGACACAATTGTCTGCTTTTTGCTGCTCCATGATATCAATCTTCTTCCTAGGAATTGATAAGTGCCACTTGTGCTTTTCTTGTCTTCTTTGCAGCCTACAAAATTTGCATCTGAAAATCCAGTTAGTTCAACATCATTGTTCTTAGGGTACCAAAGGCCAAGATGTAGGCGCCTTTAAGGTATCTCAGAATCCTCTTTGCAGCTGTGTAGTGAGATTCCTTAGGACATGTCTGGTACCTAGCACACACACCATATATAATATCTGGTCTACTAGCAGTCAAATATAACAGGGATCCAATGATGCACCTGTACATGGATTCATCAAAGGCCTTGCCCTTCTCATCCTTGTACAGGGGAACGTTGGACCCCATGGGAGTTTTCATGGTGGAGGCTGACTCCATTCCAAACTTCTTAATTAGCTCCCTAGTGTACTTTGTCTGAGAGATAAATATCCCATCATCAGACTGTCTCACTTGGAGGCCTAAGAAGTACTTTAATTCTCCCATGCTGCTCATCTCAAACTCCCCCTGCATTAGGTTGGCAAACCTTGTGCAAAGAT
Source organism: Dactylorhiza incarnata (assembly GCA_033032865.1). NCBI lineage: Eukaryota > Viridiplantae > Streptophyta > Magnoliopsida > Asparagales > Orchidaceae > Dactylorhiza > Dactylorhiza incarnata. The sequence continues at coordinate 3,916,790 of JAWHQI010000157.1, read as the reverse complement.
TGTCATCAGTAGACCCAAATATTATGTCATCAACATATATTTAGACTAGGAGAACCTTGCCCCTTGTTTCCCTAAAAACAATATGTTATCTATCTTTCCCCTCAAGAACTTGCTCTTGATGAGAAAGCTAGACAATGTCTCATACCAAGCCCTGGGGGCTTGCTTAAGACCATATAGAGCTTTCCTAAGTAGATAAACATGAGATGTAAGAATAGGATGGACAAAACCTGATGGTTTCTCTACATATACTTCCTCTTTCACATTTCCATTTAGGAATGCTGATTTGACATCCATCTGGTACACTTTGAAGCCTTTATGGGCTGCATATGCAAGGAATAGTCTTATGGCCTCCAACCTTGCAACTGGGGCAAAGGTTTGGTCAAAGTCTATTCCTTCCTCTTGCCTATACCCCTTTGCAACAAGACTTGCCTTGTTCTTGATGATTGTCCAATTTTCATCCATCTTGTTTCTGAAGATCCATTTGGTGCCATTGATGTTGTGTCCATGTCGTCCTGGCACCAACTTCCATACTTTGCATCTCTTGAATTGCAAAAGTTCTTCCTGCATTGCCTGAATCCAGAATGGATCCAAATTGGCCTCTTCAAACTTCTTAGGCTCTACCTGTGACAGGAAACTGAGGAACAAGGCCTCATTGTGAGCCCTGCTCCTAGTTGTCACACATTGTTGAATATTCTCAATAATTTGCTCCAAGGGATGATCCCTTAGATGTCTTGTAGCTGCACGCAGTCTGTCCTCTACACGCTGAATTTATTCCACTGGGTCAGCAACTTCTTCAACATCCTGCACCTCTACTTCTTCTGGAATTGCTGCATCAGTATATGCTTTACTGCTGCTGGATGGTTCTTGTATAGATAGTTCTTCCATGGCCCTTTCACTTCCTGTCAAAACAGAAGAACTGGACCCGCCCTTATAAATTAGGCTGGTCTCATCAAACACCACAAGCATGGACTCTTCAACAACATGGGTTTTCTTGTTATATACTCTATAGGCTCTACTATGTGAGCTATAGCCAACAAGAACCCCCAAGTAGCATTTTTCAGCAAACTTGGTTAATTGAGATTTTTCATTGTTTAAAATGTAGCATTTAGATCCAAAGATCCTAAAGTATGAAATTGTTGGTTGTTTACCTTTCAGAATCTCATAGGGGGTAATTCCATGAACTTTATTGATGGAAGCTCTATTGAGAACATAACATGCAGTATTGACTGCTTCAGCCCAGAAATATTCTGGGAGTGAAGAGTCACTAAGCAATATTCTCCCAGCTTCTATCAAGGTTCTATTCCTCCTCTCAGCCACACCATTTTGTTGTGGGGTCCTTGGGGAGGAAAACTCTTGGATGATACCTAGTTCTTGACAGAACCTTGTCATGGCTTCAGATTGAAACTCTGTGTCATGGTCAGACCTAGTTCTGACCACAGAACATTGCAAATTATTCTGAATGGCCTTGGCATGGCTTATAAAGACATTTAGAGTATCTGATTTCTTTTTAAGGAAAAATACCCATGTATATCTTGAGTGATCATCAACAATCACTAAGGTATACAACTTCCCTCCTAAGCTCTGAATTGGCATAGGACCAAACAAGTCCATGTGCAATAAATAAAGGCATCTCTTAGTGTCTTTGGAGCCAATACTTTTAAAAGTGGCCCTTGTTTGCTTGCCCATTTAGCAAGCATGACATGGGCCATTTTTAACACATTTTAAATTAGGACTATTTCTAACCAAGTTCTTAGAGAATAGTCTATGCATTGCCTTGTAGTTGATGTGAGCAAGTCTCTTGTGTCATTGAACACATAGAGACTCACTCTCATTTGCCATAAGACACACAAAAGAGGAAGATGATTTGCAAATAAAATCTAAACAATAAACATTTCCACTCCTAGTGTCTGAAAGTATGGTTTCCAAGTCATTAGACTTTTTGATTAGGCACTTATCATTGTGGAATTCAATGACATAGCCAAGATCACATAGTTGGCTTATGCTAACAAGGTTGTGTTGCTGTAAGACCCTATTTTTTTTTTGCAAAAACCACCGGGTCTTAGGCCCAGAACCGCCGTTTTGCGGTGACACCTTCGCTCGAGAAGGTCGCCACTACAAAATGCCGATCCTGCCGGCCAAATCGATCACAAGAAAAGTAAGCTAAACTGATTAGTAGAACAAGCTAAGTCCACATCACATATATAAATAACTCATCAAAAGATGTCCACAATGTAACTGAAAAGAAAGGAAATAAGATAGCTAGGGCCTTGCCCAATACATCAGATCCTCACTACATGATTCACTCGCGGAAGCAAAACAACTAAATCAACACTCACGGATCCTGTTATCTGAGCTCCTGAGCTAGACTGCCCCGCCTCCATTTGCACCGGCCTCCGGTGCTGCTCCGTCGCCGCGGTCTCCTAAAATGATAAGGTCCACCGACCGTCAGTCATAAAGACTCAGCCAATTCCCCACCCCTCCCCCCAAGGCTCCTAGGCACCGGATGGGAAGGAGGAAGCGGAGGACAAACAAGGGGTAGAACAAATGCAGGTGACAAGGAAATATCTACGCTACACAGGTGATATATATATGTAAATGAAACCAGAAATAAAAATAGCAGGGTAAAGTATAGGTAAAGCAGTAATGAGTAAATGTAGAAACAATTTAAATATTATAATATTAACCATTGATTTATAGGAGTGCCCATACAAACCTATAGACCAAGGGGTCGTTTAGCAGGGCCTATCGTATAAAAGTCCCATACCAATTTATACGATAGGTGTCAGGGGTTGAATGCAATGGTTATGCTATGACATGCAAATATGTTGTTATGCGGTGATCAAACAAGTGCAACTCACCCACTACGACTCTATGCGCATAGACCTTTAGTTCCCCCTTTTTGGAGCGAGCTAGACTCCCCGGATACTCCCGTAGTGGCAAACGGAAGCGGTGGGTTGGGCCCCGCCCACCTCTAGGTTGGTAAATGCACTACCCGACCTAGACCTATCGTACGCCTCCACTAAACCCGCGGAGCGTCTGCGTACTCTTACTGACTGGACCGCCAGATTTTATGGCTAAGTACTAACCCGCACTAGCCGAGCCCAAGTATCAACGTCGGTGCAACGACCGCCAACACTAAGGACCCACCACCTTATGCACATGCAAGATATCTTCCAACAACACCGAGCTACAAGCTCCCCGGGCTAACCCGCCCGCCACCAACAAACATCTCCGAAACAAAAGATCACCGGATTAAACCGGCCAGACTTCCACAAACACATTCTCATAATAACTTTCCTGCTATAGAAACTTAGGTGCTAAAAAACGCTTAACAGGAAAAGACGATCTTTCGTCAATCCCCGGACGACCTATTCCGAGGGTGGCACTCCACCACCCTGAGACTTACCAAACCCTAACTCCTCTAGGGATTCATACATAATACTAGGCTACCACCCAACCTTCTTTACTCTAGACCCAAGACCACCAGTTTGACCCCCTTAACCCCAAAGTTGTCTAATTGCTAAACGCAGACCAACCTTAACGATTTGATGCTCATGAAGAGAGGTACACTAAAAAAAAACATCTCCTTGACCCAAGGGATTTACTGGGGACCCATGCTACCTATTTCAGACCAAATCTAGGGTTTCATAATTTTTCCAATAATAAAAGTATTTTAAATAATTTTCCAAAGGGCCATTTTACTAAGGTTTGAACTACAAGTGTACTTTCCAGACCTCCAATGCCTACTACAATTTTTACATAACACAATAGTACCTAATAAACTGTAGGTATGAAATTTTAGAAGAAAAACAGCAAGGTTTACTATTTTTAGAAATTCCAAAACACAATAATTTCCAATAATTTACAAAGGAGGTACCCTCATATGATCTCTAAACCTTTTGCAAATTGGTACAGTGGTGTATCATGATATAATATTAAGTCCCACAAAGTTTGACCATGTTCCACAGAGGGCATATTTGTAATTACATCCAAGGATATATTTGCAACTTCTTCCAAAATGAACTAGAGGTACCAAAAATATTGATCCATAAATTATGGGAAAATTACAGTGGTTATATATTGTTATGAAAAGACATCCAGCAAAGTTACATGCAATTACAGTAATTTATCATCATAAATTTAACCAACCCAAAAATTGCCAACAATGAGGAATATTACAATTTGGACCTCCAAGGGTTAACCCATGTTCTAACCAATTCTTCCATAGATTTATATCATTAAAACCATGTATATTACAGAAGATGGTAGATTTACAAGTACTATCTCTCCCTAAAATCCCAAACCCTAATTATTTACAAATCTACCCAAGGGTTTATTACTTAGGATGGGCAACTCCAAATTCCTCCAAACTCTCACAGTAGCATTCCCTAGTCACTAAGGCCACCTTCACCAAATTTCAAGTCAAACCATTAAGGTTTGACCTCTCTTCCTTCATTAGCTTCTAATTGCACCCCATTAGGGTTTAGCCTAGGGTTAGGGTCTAACCTTCTCCAACAGCTCTAGTAGGAACTCCAGAGATTCATAACCTCAAAAACAAGTGGGTGACAGAAGATGGTGATTCCCTAAGTGCTATTTCTTCCTAGATCTCCAACTTCCAATTATTTACAAATCTACCCAAGGATTTATTACCTAGGTTAGACAACTCCAAACCTCTTCAAATTCACAAGGGAGTCTTCTCTGGTCACTATGACCTACCCACCAAAAATTTAGGTCAAACCACTAGGGTTTGACCCTACTCCCTTCATTGACCTCTATTTGCACCCCTTAAGGGTTTAGCCTAGGGTTAGGGCCTAAACATCTCCAAATCCACTCAAACCTCTTGGGAGGGGATTATACCACTCTTAGGACTCAGAGAGGTCTATTACACTTCTCCCCATGGGCATTTACTCCTACCTAATTCACAAACCCTAAAAGGCACCATAAACTCAACCATTAGGATTCATGGGCACAATAGGTCCTAACCCACCCAAAGTGGCTCCTTGGGGTGCCTCCTACCTCCCAAGGCAGTGACCAAAGTTACCCCAACAATCAGTGGGAGGAAACCCCTCCACACCCCAAAACTAGCTTAGGTTTACCTTTACCCTAAACATAACCTTTAAGAGAAACTAGACTCAAAGGTCTCCCTACCTTGCCCAAGTCCATACTACTCACTATACTGACCATGGGTCAGTGTAAGACCACCCAAGATCCTACCAACATTTGGTGGGGAGTGGAATTCCAATGGGTACCTATTTGGGGTGCAAATAGCAATTTAGCCCCTTTTTGGTTTACTAGGGCAAAACCCCTCCAATGGCCACCAAACTTGGACCAGAGGTTGGCATGGGGGAGGGTGAGGTGCACCCCAAATATGGAGCCAAAAGACCTTGTGGAAGAGTGGGGGCACTCACCTAAAGTTTTGCCTAAACCTAGGGAGCCTAAGGCTATTTTGGTGGAATACCCTACCAAAACAACTCCATAAATCATGATATTTTAACCAGGGCCTATACATACCCCTTAGGACCACCCATCCAAGTTTGGAAGGGTTTTGAGGTGTTTAGGACACCTAATTAGGTTAAACTAGGATTATTGGTCTTTCCCAAAAATTAAGAAGAAAACTTCTCCAATCCTTGTGATCTTTGGACATGACCTAAGTATGCACAAGACTAGACTACACCCCAAAAATCAAGTCATTTGGAGTTCTATAATGGGGTGGGCATCAAAAATGAGTTCTGATTAGCCCTAAAGACAGCCTCCACTAGAATGAGTGCTGAGCCCTAACCAGGACTCCAAATTGAGTGATCTCAATTTTGTATGAAACTAGACCCAAAGGGCTACATTTTCTATGTTGACCACTTTTCATGATTCGGCCTCTAAGTATTTTTCCCAGATTTAAAATGAGGCTGCATTTTAATCACAGAATTAATAAGGATTGAATTAAATTAGCACGAATCTTAAAGCAGATCGGGCGGCGCCGGGTCATCGTCCCCAAGAAATCAGCGGCTGAGATTTACCGCGCCTGGGCCGCCTTGATAGGTGATTTCCCGGCCACCTGAGCGCCGCCCCGGCCGACCAACGCCACCACCACCTCCGTTGAGGTGGGGACCGGCGATGAGCGGTGTTTGATCGGCCGGAGGTGGCCGGAATCGCGTTCTGTAAGAGGATACCCAACCCGATCAACGGGGGGCAAGGCCGGCTTGATTCCCGGCCAATTGGCCACGGATCGAGCCGCCGTCGATTTGGATCTAATCCTTAGAGTTCAGGGAGGAGAACGGGACCTGCTGGAGGGCTTGCCGTCGGGTCAACCTCGAGTACACCATGGGAGCTGCCGTCGGTTGTGAAGCATGCCGATTCCCTCCTACAGTGCACGAAATCTCCAGGTAAGATAGGGGTTTCTCTCCTCTCAGGTCTCTGAAGGTGAAGGGGGGTTCGATTGGGGGTGGTGATGGCTTTAAGCTCCATGGCCATTAATGGCTTCTTCGGTTTCTTCCATGGCCGGCCCCTCTCCATCTCCCCTGCCTTAATTCCCTTGTGTAACTGATGGAAACTTCTCCCAGCTGGCTGAGGAGTTGAATGGAGGCATCAATTGGGGGGGGGGGGGGGGGGGGGGGGGGGGCCAAGAGGTAAAACCTCTTAATGGCCATGAATGGCCTCTTCTCTCTCTTCCAAAAATGGTGAAACCCCCATTTTCTCTCTCCTAATCACCATGGTCGGTTTCTACACTCTCTCCTGAGTTTAATGATGGTCCACATGGGCTGGTTGACCATCCAATTGAGCTAGCCCAAAGAGATTGGGTTAGGTTTGAGCATTTTGACCTAAATTGGGCAATTTTGACTTTTGGTCAAATTGGTCAATTGGGGAACCCTAGGATGGGGCTTTTGGGTTCAATAGGTTCTAAATTAAGTTTAGGAACTAATGGTGGAGTCAATTTGGTCATATGGTTCTTGGTTGACCCAATCTAAGATGATTTGACCAAAATAGGCTAAATTGACTTTGGTCAAATTGAGCCCTAGGGTTGACTTGGTCATGGGGCTTTTTGGTCCACTAGCTCCCCTATGACATGATAGCCCTATGGGTGAGGTCAATTTAATGTGGTGAAGGTCAATTGGGGTACTTTGAGAAGAAAGGTCATTTTGACCTAAAAAGGGCATTTTGGTCAATTTGCACCCCTGGGGGTCCCATGATGGGGTTTTTGGGTTCATTAGGTCTATAATGGTATTATAAACCTAGGAGTGTGATCAATTTGACATGGTGAGGGTTGATTGGCTCTAAATGGGCTACTTTGACCAATTTGAGGGTTTATGTTGACTTTGGTCAAATTGGCCTCTTAGGTTGACTTCAATGGGCCCAAGGTGCCCTAAGGGGACCTCTAAAGGGTTAGGGACACTATGGTGGGGTCCAAGGGTTAAGTTGAAGCCCTAAATTCCAATCCCAAGCTTGGAAGATGGGAATTGCTACTTGCAGACCAAGGTGGCTTCCTCCTCCTTTCCTAAGCTCTTAGGTTCAAAAAGGTTCTTCCTATGGTTTTGTCATGACCCAGTCATGACAAAACCAACTTAGGGGTCTAGCAGTTTGGGGGATGTTACAAATCCCAATACATAAAAATAAAAATTTCGTCCCCGAAATTCAGACAAGCCTATGGGGTTTCTACTAGAGGAAAAACTGTAACATCCCAGAAAAAGTAAGTTGTACCTGTCGTAAAAAGCTGCAGATATTTTTGCTGCATCAAGTCCAGTGGCTCCCAAGTATGTTCTTCCTGTCCATGATTCCTCCACAGGACCTTGACCAGTGGGACCTTCTTGCGCCGCAAGACTCGTAGCTCTGTGTCGTCTATCCGAACCGGCTCCAAGTGAATCGATCGATCTGTAGCTACTGGCCCCTCAGAAGTAGACACCTGCTGCTCAGGCCGAAGTAAAGCCTTCCTAAGTGAAGAGACGTGGAATACGTCATGCAGTCCCTCCAGATCCGGCGGTAGCTCCAGTCTGTAAGCCAAGGGGCCGATCCGCTCCAGGATCCTATAGGGTCCCATAAACCTTGGACTGAGCTTCTTCCGGCCGCGAACCCTCGAGACTCCATGCATCGGACGTATCTTCAAGAAAACCCGGTCTCCTACCTGGAACTCCACCATACGATGACGCGCATCGTAATACTTGGCCTGCCTGCTCTGGGCCTCCAGCATCCTATCTCGAATCAACCTCACCTGGGCCTCCGTGTCCTCCACGAACTCTGAGCCAAGAGCCTTGGGGTCCTCATCCTGAATCCAAGATAACGGTGTCCTGCACCTCCGTCCATATAATGCCTCGTAAGGTGCTCTGCCTATGCTAGCCTGGTGACTGTTGTTATAAGAGAACTCGACCAACGGCAACAGTCTCTCCCAAGGCTCCCCACGGTCTAGAATGCAAAGACGCAAAAGATCCTCCAAGGTCCGATTGGTGCGCTCCGTTTGCCCGTCTGTCTGGGGGTGAAAAGCTGTACTGAAGGTCAACCGGGTGCCTAGATAGGCCTGCACCGCTCTCCACTCCCTTGACGTAAAACGTCCATCTCGGTCGGAAACTATCGTCCTTGGCACACCATGATAACGGATAAACTGCTCCACAAACTTTCGAACCAAAACTCCGACTGAATCATCCTTCCTGATCGGAATGAATCTAGCCACCTTCGTCAACCTGTCGACGATCACCCAAATCGAGTCATTCCCCGTACGGGATCGGGGAAGACCATGAATAAAATCCATCGTTATATCGTCGAACTTCCACTCCGGCACTGGGAGTGGCTGCAATAATCCTGCGGGGTTCCGACACTCCGCCTTCACAAGCTGGCAGGTCTCGCAGTGGGTCACAAAATAAATGATATCTCTCTTCATACCCGGCCAGTACATGGTCCTCTTCAGATCTGCCGTCATCTTGGTAATACCCGGGTGCACTGAATACTTACTGCAGTGAGCCTCTGCCATAATATCTTCCCGGATCTGATCTCCCGCCGGCACATACACCCGACCTCTAAAACTCAACAGGTCGTCCTTCATCGAATAATCTCCAGCTGAACCTGCCTCCAAGGCTCTGAAAATCGGCTCCAGCTTGGCATCCTGTCTCTGCCATTCCCTGATGCGGTCTCGAATGTCATAAGTGGCACCAGTCGCTGCTAGGTACTCCTCGTATAGCTCCGGATCATCTTCAGATACCAGGGAGATCCGCATATCTTCGAACATTCGCACCAACTCCATGGCCATCAGCTTAGGCTCTGCTCCTGATGTAGTAGCTCTCCTGCTCAGAGCGTCTGCTACCACATTTGCCTTCCCTGGGTGGTAATGCATCGTATACTGGTAATCTGATAAGAACTCCACCCATCGCCTCTGTCGGATATTCAACTCCTTCTGCGTATCTACATACTTCAGATTTTTGTGATCTGAGAATATGTCGCAGTGGACACCATAGAGGTAGTGTCGCCAGATCTTAAGAGCGAATACGACTGCTCCCATCTCCAAATCGTGCACTGGGTAATTCCGCTCGTGGTCCTTCAACTGGCGGGAGGCATAAGCTATCACATGCCCGTTCTGCATCAGAACGGCACCCATCCCCTGATAAGATGCATCCGTATACACTTGAAATCCTTCCTTCCCCGACGGAAGGGCAAGGATGGGAGCTGAAGTAAGCCGACCCTTCAGCTCCTGGAAAGCTGTCTCGCACTGCGGCGTCCAAGTAAAAACAGCATCCTTTCTTGTCAGAGAGGTAAGCGGGAGGGCTATCTGGGAAAACCCCTGAACGAACTTCCGGTAGTAGCCGGCAAGTCCCAAGAAACTTCTTACGTCGGTGGCCGTCTTTAGCGGCGGCCAGTCCCGTACTGCCTGAACCTTTGCTGGATCTACTGCCAAGCCTGCTCCACTGATGATGTGGCCCAGGAAGGCCACCTCCTTCAACCAGAACTGACATTTACTGAACTTAGCATATAACTGATGCTCCCGCAGCTTCCCCAAGGTTAGTGCCAAATGATGCGCATGCTCCTCCTCCGTCCTCGAGTAGATGAGGATGTCGTCGATGAACACTATGACAAAGATGTCAAGGTAAGGCTCAAACACCCGGTTCATCAAGCTCATAAATGCTGAAGGTGCATTTGTGAGCCCGAACGGCATCACCGTGAACTCATACAATCCATACCGACTGCTGAAAGCCGTCTTCGGGATGTCCTCCTCTTGGATCCTCAGCTGATAATAACCTGATCTTAAATCCAGCTTCGAGAAGCAGTGGGCTCCCTCTAGCTGGTCAAAGAGCTCGTCTATCCTTGGCAGAGGATACGTGTTCCGTACCGTCAGCCTATTCAGAGCTCTGTAATCGATGCACAGTCTGAGCGTCCCATCCTTCTTTTTCACAAATAACACCGGTGCTCCCCAAGGTGAGGAACTCGGCCTAACGAACCCTGCTTCCACCAGCTCCTGCAGCTGGCTCCGAAACTCTACCAACTCCTTTGGGGCCATCCGGTAAGGAGCTTTGGACACCGGCTTGGCCCCTGGCACCAGCTGAATCTGAAAATCCTTCTCGCGGTGCGGTGGTAGCCCAGGAAGCTTCTCTGGAAAGACATCAGCAAAATCTCGAACTACCGGGATACTTGGCACTGAGTCCTTGACTTCAGTCGCCTCGAAGAGCACCTGGTAAACCTCATCTCCCTGCAGGTGGGCCTTGACGGCATGAATGGATGATAAAAAGAGACGAGAGGTAGGTTGAGTACCTTCGAATACCACAACACCGTCTTTATGCTCTAGCACGATCCGCCTAGCCGGGCAATCAATCCTTGCCTGGTTCTCATACAACCAACTCATGCCCAGGATCAGGTCGTAATCCCTCATCTTCAGAACAGTTGCCGGGACTTCGAACAGTCTTCCTCCAATCTCCAGACTCATTAGGCATGTTAAATTTGTTAAGACCTCTGATCCGTCCGGAAATCTCACTCTCCTATAGTCGCTTTTGAAGTGCTTGAATTGGTCTAGGTCTTCGATAAATTTGGCCGAGACGAACGAGTGCGAGGCACCCGTATCGAACAAGGCAAAAGCAGGTTTGCCGAAAACGGAAACTAAACCTGAAGGGTTTGACGATTGGTTCAAGGCTACGGTAAAGCTAAAACTTTCAAAACATTAACTATTTAAAATTAAAAGCGACAAATACCTGCGATGACCCTTGCCGGGTCCCTGGGCCTGGCCAAATCTAAGGCATAAGCCTGCTCTCTGTAGTGCCTCCGATCGTCACCCTGAAATCCACGGCCTCGACCACGTCCTCGGCCTCCGGGATGCTGGCCCCGAGGTGCTGCCTGTAGTGCTGGAGGAGCATTCCTCTGGGGGCAGTTCCTCTTGATGTGGCCGACCTGATGGCAGTGAAAGCACTCAGGAGGTGGCCCACCTCCTCCAATCCTTGGCACTTCCCTTATCTGCAAGGGCTGAGGAGCCAAAACTACCGGCTCCCTTTGCTCCTGCCTCTCTTCCTGACGGGGTCGGACCTCCGTCCTTCTTTCCCCGGCGTCTCGGCCTCTCGGCTGATCTCTTCTCCCATTTCTTCCTTGATCCTCCATGGGTCTCTTCCTTCCTCGAACAACTTGCTGGTCTCCCTCCAGCTTCTTTGCCATTTCCAGAATCTTCGTCATGCTGCCATCGGAGACGAACAGAAGGGCCTGTCTCAACTCATCACGGAGGCCCTTATAGAACCTCTTAGCATATCCTGCATCATCCAGCTGGTAGGATACCGCAAACCGGGACAGGTGAGTGAACTCCTGATGGTACTCCAGCACTGATCTACTCCCCTGCCGCAACTGCAGAAATCTATCTTCCAAGTCATCTCTTGCCGACTGCGGCACAAAATGCTCCAACAACGCCGCTTTGAAATCATCCCAAGCAACATCTGCTGCCTCTAATCCCGGGTACGATGTAGCCAGGAACCTCTTCCACCACCTCTTAGCATAGGATTCCAGGCATGAAACCACCAGTGGCACCTCCATCTCCACCGGGCACTGGATTCCTGTCAGCATCTCTTGCATAATGTCCACCCACTCTTCAGTTCTTACAGCCGTCTCCGTCCCAATATAAGCTGGCGGGGAGAGCCCCCGGAAGATGCTCAGCCAGTTGGCCCCAGGGTTTTGCTGAGGAGCCGGTGCCTGCTGTGCTCTGAATGTCTCCAAAATGGCAGTCAGAGTCTGCCCCAACTCCGTCTGCTGGAACGGGGTAGGAGCCGGTGGTGGTGGAACGACGTTCGGAGTCGGCGGGACTCCATGCTGCGGTGAAGGTTCCGTTGCCGGCTACACAAGAAAGATTGCACTTATAAGGGACTTAGCTAAAGGGAAGAAAAATTTCAGTTATAAGTGGACTTTTACATGTGATTTCCCTTATGGGCACACCATTGCTTCCGCTGCTAGTTTGTCCGCAAACTAAGCTGGCGCGGGGTGGCCCAGGGTTTGTGGACTTCTTTTCCTTGGATCGATGTTTGCTCTGATACCACTTGTAAGACCCTTTTTTTTTTTTTGCAAAAACCACCGGGTCTTAGGCCCAGAACCGCCGTTTTGCGGTGACACCTTCGCTCGAGAAGGTCGCCACTACAAAATGCCGATCCTGCCGGCCAAATCGATCACAAGAAAAGTAAGCTAAACTGATTAGTAGAACAAGCTAAGTCCACATCACATATATAAATAACTCATCAAAAGATGTCCACAATGTAACTGAAAAGAAAGGAAATAAGATAGCTAGGGCCTTGCCCAATACATCAGATCCTCACTACATGATTCACTCGCGGAAGCAAAACAACTAAATCAACACTCACGGATCCTGTTATCTGAGCTCCTGAGCTAGACTGCCCCGCCTCCATTTGCACCGGCCTCCGGTGCTGCTCCGTCGCCGCGGTCTCCTAAAATGATAAGGTCCACCGACCGTCAGTCATAAAGACTCAGCCAATTCCCCACCCCTCCCCCCAAGGCTCCTAGGCACCGGATGGGAAGGAGGAAGCGGAGGACAAACAAGGGGTAGAACAAATGCAGGTGACAAGGAAATATCTACGCTACACAGGTGATATATATATGTAAATGAAACCAGAAATAAAAATAGCAGGGTAAAGTATAGGTAAAGCAGTAATGAGTAAATGTAGAAACAATTTAAATATTATAATATTAACCATTGATTTATAGGAGTGCCCATACAAACCTATAGACCAAGGGGTCGTTTAGCAGGGCCTATCGTATAAAAGTCCCATACCAATTTATACGATAGGTGTCAGGGGTTGAATGCAATGGTTATGCTATGACATGCAAATATGTTGTTATGCGGTGATCAAACAAGTGCAACTCACCCACTACGACTCTATGCGCATAGACCTTTAGTTCCCCCTTTTTGGAGCGAGCTAGACTCCCCGGATACTCCCGTAGTGGCAAACGGAAGCGGTGGGTTGGGCCCCGCCCACCTCTAGGTTGGTAAATGCACTACCCGACCTAGACCTATCGTACGCCTCCACTAAACCCGCGGAGCGTCTGCGTACTCTTACTGACTGGACCGCCAGATTTTATGGCTAAGTACTAACCCGCACTAGCCGAGCCCAAGTATCAACGTCGGTGCAACGACCGCCAACACTAAGGACCCACCACCTTATGCACATGCAAGATATCTTCCAACAACACCGAGCTACAAGCTCCCCGGGCTAACCCGCCCGCCACCAACAAACATCTCCGAAACAAAAGATCACCGGATTAAACCGGCCAGACTTCCACAAACACATTCTCATAATAACTTTCCTGCTATAGAAACTTAGGTGCTAAAAAACGCTTAACAGGAAAAGACGATCTTTCGTCAATCCCCGGACGACCTATTCCGAGGGTGTCACTCCACCACCCTGAGACTTACCAAACCCTAACTCCTCTAGGGATTCATACATAATACTAGGCTACCACCCAACCTTCTTTACTCTAGACCCAAGACCACCAGTTTGACCCCCTTAACCCCAAAGTTGTCTAATTGCTAAACGCAGACCAACCTTAACGATTTGATGCTCATGAAGAGAGGTACACTAAAAAAAAACATCTCCTTGACCCAAGGGATTTACTGGGGACCCATGCTACCTATTTCAGACCAAATCTAGGGTTTCATAATTTTTCCAATAATAAAAGTATTTTAAATAATTTTCCAAAGGGCCATTTTACTAAGGTTTGAACTACAAGTGTACTTTCCAGACCTCCAATGCCTACTCCAATTTTTACATAACACAATAGTACCTAATAAATTGTAGGTATGAAATTTTAGAAGAAAAACAGCAAGGTTTACTATTTTTAGAAATTCCAAAACACAATAATTTCCAATAATTTACAAAGGAGGTACCCTCATATGATCTCTAAACCTTTTGCAAATTGGTACAGTGGTGTATCATGATATAATATTAAGTCCCACAAAGTTTGACCATGTTCCACAGAGGGCATATTTGTAATTACATCCAAGGATATATTTGCAACTTCTTCCAAAATGAACTAGAGGTACCAAAAATATTGATCCATAAATTATGGGAAAATTACAGTGGTTATATATTGTTATGAAAAGACATCCAGCAAAGTTACATGCAATTACAGTAATTTATCATCATAAATTTAACCAACCCAAAAATTGCCAACAATGAGGAATATTACAATTTGGACCTCCAAGGGTTAACCCATGTTCTAACCAATTCTTCCAGAGATTTATATCATTAAAACCATGTATATTACAGAAGATGGTAGATTTACAAGTACTATCTCTCCCTAAAATCCCAAACCCTAATTATTTACAAATCTACCCAAGGGTTTATTACTTAGGATGGGCAACTCCAAATTCCTCCAAACTCTCACAGTAGCATTCCCTAGTCACTAAGGCCACCTTCACCAAATTTCAAGTCAAACCATTAAGGTTTGACCTCTCTTCCTTCATTAGCTTCTAATTGCACCCCATTAGGGTTTAGCCTAGGGTTAGGGTCTAACCTTCTCCAACAGCTCTAGTAGGAACTCCAGAGATTCATAACCTCAAAAACAAGTGGGTGACAGAAGATGGTGATTCCCTAAGTGCTATTTCTTCCTAGATCTCCAAATTCCAATTATTTACAAATCTACCCAAGGATTTATTACCTAGGTTAGACAACTCCAAACCTCTTCAAATTCACAAGGGAGTCTTCTCTGGTCACTATGACCTACCCACCAAAACTTTAGGTCAAACCACTAGGATTTGACCCTACTCCCTTCATTGACCTCTATTTGCACCCCTTAAGGGTTTAGCCTAGGGTTAGGGCCTAAACATCTCCAAATCCACTCAAACCTCTTGGGAGGGGATTATACCACTCTTAGGACTCAGAGAGGTCTATTACACTTCTCCCCATGGGCATTTACTCCTACCTCCTTCACAAACCCTAAAAGGCACCATAAACTCAACCATTAGGATTCATGGGCACAATAGGTCCTAACCCACCCAAAGTGGCTCCTTGGGGTGCCTCCTACCTCCCAAGGCAGTGACCAAAGTTACCCCAACAATCAGTGGGAGGAAACCCCTCCACACCCCAAAACTAGCTTAGGTTTACCTTTACCCTAAACATAACCTTTAAGAGAAACTAGACTCAAAGGTCTCCCTACCTTGCCCAAGTCCATACTACTCACTATACTGACCATGGGTCAGTGTAAGACCACCCAAGATCCTACCAACATTTGGTGGGGAGTGGAATTCCAATGGGTACCTATTTGGGGTGCAAATAGCAATTTAGCCCCTTTTTGGTTTACTAGGGCAAAACCCCTCCAATGGCCACCAAACTTGGACCAGAGGTTGGCATGGGGGAGGGTGAGGTGCACCCCAAATATGGAGCCAAAAGACCTTGTGGAAGAGTGGGGGCACTCACCTAAAGTTTTGCCTAAACCTAGGGAGCCTAAGGCTATTTTGGTGGAATACCCTACCAAAACAACTCCATAAATCATGATATTTTAACCAGGGCCTATACATACCCCTTAGGACCACCCATCCAAGTTTGGAAGGGTTTTGAGGTGTTTAGGACACCTAATTAGGTTAAACTAGGATTATTGGTCTTTCCCAAAAATTAAGAAGAAAACTTCTCCAATCCTTGTGATCTTTGGACATGACCTAAGTATGCACAAGACTAGACTACACCCCAAAAATCAAGTCATTTGGAGTTCTATAATGGGGTGGGCATCAAAAATGAGTTCTGATTAGCCCTAAAGACAGCCTCCACTAGAATGAGTGCTGAGCCCTAACCAGGACTCCAAATTGAGTGATCTCAATTTTGTATGAAACTAGACCCAAAGGGCTACATTTTCTATGTTGACCACTTTTCATGATTCGGCCTCTAAGTATTTTTCCCAGATTTAAAATGAGGCTGCATTTTAATCACAGAATTAATAAGGATTGAATTAAATTAGCACGAATCTTAAAGCAGATCGGGCGGCGCCGGGTCATCGTCCCCAAGAAATCAGCGGCTGAGATTTACCGCGCCTGGGCCGCCTTGATAGGTGATTTCCCGGCCACCTGAGCGCCGCCCCGGCCGACCAACGCCACCACCACCTCCGTTGAGGTGGGGACCGGCGATGAGCGGTGTTTGATCGGCCGGAGGTGGCCGGAATCGCGTTCTGTAAGAGGATACCCAACCCGATCAACGGGGGGCAAGGCCGGCTTGATTCCCGGCCAATTGGCCACGGATCGAGCCGCCGTCGATTTGGATCTAATCCTTAGAGTTCAGGGAGGAGAACGGGACCTGCTGGAGGGCTTGCCGTCGGGTCAACCTCGAGTACACCATGGGAGCTGCCGTCGGTTGTGAAGCATGCCGATTCCCTCCTACAGTGCACGAAATCTCCAGGTAAGATAGGGGTTTCTCTCCTCTCAGGTCTCTGAAGGTGAAGGGGGGTTCGATTGGGGGTGGTGATGGCTTTAAGCTCCATGGCCATTAATGGCTTCTTCGGTTTCTTCCATGGCCGGCCCCTCTCCATCTCCCCTGCCTTAATTCCCTTGTGTAACTGATGGAAACTTCTCCCAGCTGGCTGAGGAGTTGAATGGAGGCATCAATTGGGGGGGGGGGGGGGGGGGGGGGGGGGGGCCAAGAGGTAAAACCTCTTAATGGCCATGAATGGCCTCTTCTCTCTCTTCCAAAAATGGTGAAACCCCCATTTTCTCTCTCCTAATCACCATGGTCGGTTTCTACACTCTCTCCTGAGTTTAATGATGGTCCACATGGGCTGGTTGACCATCCAATTGAGCTAGCCCAAAGAGATTGGGTTAGGTTTGAGCATTTTGACCTAAATTGGGCAATTTTGACTTTTGGTCAAATTGGTCAATTGGGGAACCCTAGGATGGGGCTTTTGGGTTCAATAGGTTCTAAATTAAGTTTAGGAACTAATGGTGGAGTCAATTTGGTCATATGGTTCTTGGTTGACCCAATCTAAGATGATTTGACCAAAATAGGCTAAATTGACTTTGGTCAAATTGAGCCCTAGGGTTGACTTGGTCATGGGGCTTTTTGGTCCACTAGCTCCCCTATGACATGATAGCCCTATGGGTGAGGTCAATTTAATGTGGTGAAGGTCAATTGGGGTACTTTGAGAAGAAAGGTCATTTTGACCTAAAAAGGGCATTTTGGTCAATTTGCACCCCTGGGGGTCCCATGATGGGGCTTTTGGGTTCATTAGGTCTATAATGGTATTATAAACCTAGGAGTGTGATCAATTTGACATGGTGAGGGTTGATTGGCTCTAAATGGGCTACTTTGACCAATTTGAGGGTTTATGTTGACTTTGGTCAAATTGGCCTCTTAGGTTGACTTCAATGGGCCCAAGGTGCCCTAAGGGGACCTCTAAAGGGTTAGGGACACTATGGTGGGGTCCAAGGGTTAAGTTGAAGCCCTAAATTCCAATCCCAAGCTTGGAAGATGGGAATTGCTACTTGCAGACCAAGGTGGCTTCCTCCTCCTTTCCTAAGCTCTTAGGTTCAAAAAGGTTCTTCCTATGGTTTTGTCATGACCCAGTCATGACAAAACCAACTTAGGGGTCTAGCAGTCTGGGGGATGTTACAGTTGCAACCCTTCAACATAAGCCACTTTAGTGACGGAGACTATGTCATTTGAGATCATACCATAACCTTTGGTGAATCCCTTTTCTGAACCCCCAAAGATGACTTTGGGTCCATTCTTCGCTGCTTTGTATTCCTGCAGTAAACCCTTGGTGCCTGTCATATGTCTTGAGCACCCACTGTCCAAATACCAAATCTGCCCAAGGCTGGTATTTGAACTAACCTGCATGAAGGAATTTAATTACCCTTAGGAGCCCAAGCAATTTTAGGTCCTAGGTCTTTGTTAGAATGAAAAGGCTTCAAACCTGCTGCAGCTTTTGCAGGAAAGCTCATCCTTGCAGTTGACGCATTGGGATTGTGCCAACAATCTATGACAAAGTGTCCCACCTTACCACAGTACTAGCACTCATGAATGTTATATCTCCTCTTCTGAATATTTCCTGTGGTGACATGAGCTTTACCATGCTTGTGTTCAGGAGAGGAGACAACTGTCTTCATTTTATTCCTTTCAGCAATGATTTGGCTGAAGGTCATCTTGTGGACAGGCTTAACAGCCTTTGTCATTATGACATCACCTTGCTTTGACTTGGAAGTTAGGCAAGATTGGATGTCATAGGACATAGGGCAGCAAGGCTTATCTACAAGTTTGACAGCAGTCAAAGATTTTGCTGGGGTGAATTTTGAAGATTTAGCCTTCTTACCTATGAGTGAGGGAGCCGAGATACCAAAACAAATGGTCCTTGATGGGCCATTTGAATTTCTTCATGGGGAGCTTTCATAGCACTCATTCCCATGCCCCTTCTTCCAGTGACCATACATGAGATCATGGTCAAACTTGTTTGAAGGAAGAAGTACTTTTTGAAAGGTGGTGTGAGACTTAATCTTTTCCTTGGCCTTTTCTCCACCTCCCTCACCACTTTTCCATTTATTGAATCCAAGTCCTTTCTTATTGGTTTGAAAGAAAAAGATGTCAATAATTGGAAGCACTGATTTGGGCTTTGAGAATTGAGCCACTAAGTTCTCTTTGAAGAGCTTTTCCTAAAGATCCTTGATGATCTTGTTCTTTAGAGAGATAGTGCTCAATTGGACAATTGTTATCCCCTTGAGTTTCCTTATTTCTCTACTCATCTGAGCCACCAAGGTAGGAGACTCAGAACAGTTTCTTTCAGCCATTTTGAGAGAATCAATCTCTAGAGCTTGGTTTTTGCCAAGCTTCTTGCTCTTTTTCAGAGCATTAACTAAAACAACATATTTGTCAATCAATTGATTGACACCCACTTCAGATTCTGAGTCATAATCATCAGTTGATGAGTATGCATCAGATTCTGGGATTGATTCATCCTTAGAGAGAGAGGAAGGAGTGGGTACCTGGTCAGGTGTGTCCTGACAGTCTTCATCATCTGATGTTAAGGCCATTAGGCCAATATATTCTTCAACATCTTCATCCACCTCCATATCACTGTCTGAATGTGATAGAGGGGCCCTAATGCCCACCTTTGCTGCAGGAAAGTCCTCATCTTCCTCAACTGCAAACAACCCAATATAGGCCTCTTCTTCATCATCTGAATCTGATGATGATGACTCAGATTCACTCCAGCTTTTGTCCTTCTTGGCTAGGAAGGATTTCTCACCTTTTCTTCCCTTCTGGTGATAAGGCTTGTTATCACCCTTATCCTTTCTTTTGACTGGACAGTCAGCAATGACATGTCCAGGCTTACTGCAGTAATAACAAATCATATTAGTTAAACCATGTTTAATATGTTTAGAGTTATACCTGTCCCCTTTGGGGTACTGCCTGTCTGCCCTGCTTGAATCCTAGGATGTGAGGAGGAGGAAGGCTTATTCTTCCACTGCTTCCTTCTCATCATATTTTTGAATTGCCTTGAGAAGGCAGCAAATTCCTCATCAGAAGAGCTGTTTTCAGATGAGCAGTGATCTGAATTGTCTGAGTCAGCAGCCCTTCTTGGAGGGGTAGGAATTATTGTCTTGCTCTTCTTGGACCCTTTATCCTTGAGGGCCACAAACTTCTCCCTAGCATGAGTCCTGGAGGAGGTGTCATCTTCCTTTCTAGCAGATAGTTGCATCTCATATGAGAGCAACTTTCCAAACAGAGTGTGAGGAGAAGTTTCACTCAGCTTTGCCACTTCCCCGATGACACAGATTTTGGTATCCCAGTCTCTAGTTAGAGATCTTAGGAATTTATCATTCAACTCATAATGAGTGAAGGTCCTTTCATAGGTCCTCAACTCATTTACTATTCTGAAGAATCTTTCATAGCAGTCAGCTATGCATTCCTGATTTGGTTGCCTAAAGGCTTCATACTCCTGATTGAGGAGGGATTTCATATCATTCCTCACTTCTTCAGTCCCTTCCATGTACACAATCAATGTATCCCACATCTCCTTTGCAGTCTCACAGTGCACCAAGTTTTGAAAAGTTGAATCATTAATAGCATTGACAATAATATTTTGAGCCATTTTATCCATTGTAGCCAATGCTATTTCATCCCTTGTCATTTCAGTGTAAGACTTGCCTACCTGCCTAGTAGGATCAATGGTGGAGGGCTTTGTGATAAGGAAGGGGCCTTCCTGAACAGTGATATAGATTCTAGGGTCTGAAGCTTACATGTACAGCCTCACCCTTTGTTTCCAAATGCCAAAGGTTTCCTTTTTGCATATAGGAAGCTTCATGGAACCCATTTCTTCCTGAACTTCATTAGAAGACATTGGATTCAGAATTAACAATACCTATGTAGGATCTGGTCAGACAGTTAAGCCCTTTATGACCAACCACCCTATGATACCACTTGATAGATTATAGGTATGTGATCTAATTCACCTAGGGGGTGAATAGGTCTTTTGATTTCTACTTAGATGATATAGATAGTTAAAATTATTCTAAGCAAGTAATCAAGCAAACCCAGAAAACACACAAGTGTTTATAGTGGTTCCCAAAGACAGTGTGTCTATGGGTAGTCCACTTTCCCCCTTCACCCTTCTAACAGTGTGTTAGACAGGGCCAACTCCTCCAATCTAAGCTATAATAGCTTACAGTTTAGATCCCTCAAGATCTCTCAGGCTTGCTCCAAGCCCTACCTCAGGCCAGTCAGCCTTACAACTCAGGCTCAACACCCCTACAACCTCAGGCCTAACTGCCCTACAAACTCAGGCCAACATCCCTACAACTCAGGCTAAACAGCCCTACAACTCAGGCTAAACAGCCCTACAAACTCAGGCAAATAGCCCTAAAGTAAAAGAGTTTTTAAAGCTTACTAAAGCAGACAACAGTGAGAAGAAGTCTCTTGTAGTTCCTGCACAGCTTATTCTTTCTTGTAGCTGGAGATGATGATGGCAACTACAAACTGATCTTCCTCTTCAGTTGAAGGATGGAAGATCACTTTGCTCCTTCTTGTAGAGGAGCTATCTTTATCTCTCGGATTCTTCTTGCTTATTCAGTGAGCAGGAGGAGAATGAGGAGAACGTGGGCCGTCAATGAAACAGTCAATATGTTTTAGCACTCGACCCGCTATATCAAAAGTGCCCTAACTTCTTCTTTTATACATCCCTGATCTTCAACGACTCTCAACCGTCCTTCTGAAAGATATGGGAGTGATTGGTGGACCCCACAATGCCTTTCTGCAGCTTGCGCCAAGGGCAGAACCCGCCAGGTTACTTTTGAATCTGTCTCAGCGGTTGGGCTGAGATGGCTTCCTCTTCTCAGCGGATTCAGTCGATCTGTAGAGAAGTTTCTGCGTTCGACGAACTGCATTCTGCATTCGACGAACTTCATTCTTCGTTCGACGAACTCCATTCTTCGTTCGACGAACTCGCCAAGTCTCAGCGTTTGCTTCTGTCCTGTCTCTGCGTTCGATGAACTTCATTCTTCGTTCGACGAACTCGCCAAGTCTCAGCATTTGCTTATGTCCCGTCTCTGCGTTCGACGAACTTCATTCTTCGTTCGACGAACTCGCCAAGTCTCAGCGTTTGCTTATGTCCCGTCTCTGCGTTCGACAAACTTCATTCTTCATTCGGCGAACTCGCTAAGTCTCAGCAGATATTTGCTGATTCTTCCCCGTATTAGCGGATCCGCTGAGACAGACAGTCGTCTCAGCGGTTTCTTATATCTGCAGCTCAGCTTGCCCAGATGACTTCTCAACGGCTCCTGGTCTTGTCTCAGCGGTTCAGCTGAGACAGTGAGACCTTCTCAGCTGATTAAACAGCACACCTTTGAATCTATTCCATTGTATGAAATATCATCTCCCTTTACAATACTTGAGACAAAATAGATTGTATCAAATACAATATGTACTTAGTATTGTGAGTGATGCCTCTTCAAATCAAAGGAACATTGAGGGCAATATTCCCAACAGGTTGTACTTCAGCAATGGGGGATTGTTATAGTTCAGCTACCACTATGGGTATGCTTTTCTCTTGTAGGGCTTGATTATCACACTCATTTAGAGTGGATGGCTCTTTTGTATGCTCTTCATGCTCCCCCTCAGCCATAGCAGGGATCTGCTCCCAGCATGATCATTCTTATCATCATTGTCATTGCTGACATCTTCATTACCTGATAAGCTCTTCTACTGCCCCCCCTCAGCTAGGGCATCCATCCTTTCTGGATCAGTTGAATCCAAGAAATCTGGGAATTATCAGGAATCAGACTTATCCTTCTGTATAGATTAAAAATAATTATGTCAATCTTACTTTGCAAATCACCAGGAGAGTTTGATTGCTCCTCGTCATTTCTTGCAGAACCAGCAGACACATTGTGTGCATTGTTATCAGCTTCTTGAGGATTAGGAGCATCACTTTGAGTATGATCTCCTTCATTGCCTTCAGATTTCTCTGCAGCAGCAGCATCATCCTCATGCTTCTCAATGTCATGCTCTTCATGAACATCTTTGTCTTGACTGTTGTCAGATCCTTGATCATCATCAGCAGGGAGATTCTCTGCAGCATCTGAATTTGAATTAGAACATACTAATCCAGCCTTCTTTAGTCCTTTGACTAACTTCCTTTTCTTCTCCTTTACCTCAGAGGGTTGACTCATTGAGAACACCCTTGAGAACCTATCCAATGTCCTTATATCCATTCTTTTAAGATAGTGAAGGTTGGAACCTTTTGATCTATCAAATTCATCAGGATATGAATTCAGAAGGTAGAGAGACAGGATTCTGCCCATGTTAGGAGCCTGCAGACATTCTTTGATCCTTTGGTAGATCACAACAGCCCATGGGGTCTTTTTCTTCAAGACCACTCTTGTCATCAGCTCAAACATATGCTTTGAAATTGTATCATGAGACCCAGGTTTGCAAAATAATGCTTTACCTACTATGTCTGACAGTAGCTTCCCTTTTTATTAAAATGTTTCCTCTTTAGTGAGCCAATCTTGGCATCACTATACTCACACCATTTTAAGGCTTTCTCTTTGTCTTTTTTCAGAGACAATATCTTCCTCATCATTACTGCATTAGGGCATTTGAAATGCTTTCTCCAGCTTCCGTGGAGATATCTTGATCTTCAAGCTTCCAATTTTGGATTTTAAGGAGGACTTGGAAGATGATAGTCTTGCATTACTGTACAGTTCCAGAACTTCAGTTCTGAGAATCACTGTGGGCTCTGACAGTAGATATTCCAACCCTTGTCTTTCTAGGATTTGAATCACTTCTTTAATTTCTGGTTGAGCATGCTGAAAGCCATTTCTTATTGTCTCATAGCCTTCCGGAAGATCCTTTGAACTCTTTGGCACCATTCTTGAAGAAAATGAGTCGCTGAGTCGGAGGGAAAGGAAGGGTCATCTCAACGGCTAGATATGGTTTAGTGTGTGGAAAAATGATTTAATCAACATAGCATTATTTATAGGTGTATTACAAGTTATTCTTAAAGTGTGATGTTGATTAGACTTCATAATTAGTTGTTTTAATTAAGCAATCCCGTCTCAGAGGATCCGCTGAGATGGAAAGCTTGGCCGCTGGGACAAGGTAATATTAACCGCTGAGACGACTTAGCTGTCTCAGCGGTTCAGCTGAGACTGTCTCAGCTGAACTCATTGCCTAGTAGTGAACCCTTTTAAATTGGATTGTCTTTCCCCCTAATCAGGTCACTAAGTGTTTGAAGCATTACCATTTTCTAGCAAAGCTTAAGAGATAAAATGACAAGCATGATAAACAATATGAAATGTTGAAGCCTATTCTAAATTCAACATTCCTAGCTTAATTTTGAAAACATTAAACTTAGCCTCATCCAATGGCTTTGTAAATATATATGCAACTTGATTGTTAGTGGGGACATGTTCAAGGCATATATCTTTACATTCTACATGTTCTCTAATAAAATGATACATTATTTCTATATGCTTAGTCTTGCTATGAGAGACATGATTCTTAGCAATAAAAATAACACTGGATGAGTCACAAAATAGTGGAGAGTTACTTACCTTGAGGTTGTAGTCCTCTAGATGGTTCTGCATCCACAGTAATTGTGCACAGCAACTCCCTGCAGCAATGTATTCAGTCTCAGCTGTGGATATTGCCACACTAGTCTGCTTCTTGCTACTCCAAGAGATCAACCTTCCTGCCTAGGAATTGACAAGTTCCACTTGTACTTTTCCTATCTTCTTTGCATCCTACAAAATCTGCATCTAAAAAGCCATTTAGTTTAAAATCATTGTTCTTAGGGTACCAAAGGCCAAGATGTTGGCTGCCTTTAAGGTATCTTAAAATCCTCTTTGCAGCTGAGTAGTGAGATTCCTTTGGGCATGCTTAGTACCTAGCACAAACACATGTTGCATACATAATGTCTGGTCTACTAGCAGTTAGATACAACAGGGATCCAATAATACACCTGTACATGGATTCATCAAAGGGTTTTCCCTTCTCATCCTTGTCCAAGGAAATATTTGACCCCATGGGAGTTTTCATGGTGGAAGCAGATTCCATCCCAAACTTTTTGATAAGCTCCCTATTGTACTTAGTCTGAGAGATGAATATCCCCTCATCAGACTGTTTCACTTAGAGGCCTAAAAAGTACTTGAGCTCTCTCATACTGCTCATCTCAAACTCCCCCTGCATAAGGTTGACAAACCTTTTGCAAAGGTTGTCATCACTAGACCCAAAAATTATGTCATCAACATAAATTTGGACTAGGAGACACTTGCCCTTTGTTTCCCTAAGAAACAATGTACTATCTATCTTTCCCCTCAAGAACTTGTTCTTGATGAGAAAGCTAGACAAGGTCTCATACCAAGCCATAAAGGCATGCTTTAGACCATATAATGTTTCCTAAGAAAATAAACATGGGAGGTAAGAGTTGGATGTACAAAACCTGATAGTTGTTCCACATATACCTCCTCTTTCAAATCTCCATTTAGAAAGGCTGGCTTGACATCCATCCGGTATACTTTGAACCCCTTGTGGGCAGCATATGCAAGGAATAATCTAATTGCCTCTAACCTTGCAACTGGGGCAAAGGTTTGGTCAAAGTCAATACCTTCTTCTTGCATATATCCCTTGGCTACCAACCTAGCCTTATTCTTAATGATGATGACATTCTCATCTAGCTTGTTTCTATAGATCCATTTGGTGCCAATTATGTTGTGTCCTTGAGGTTTTGGCACCAACTTCCATACATTTCACCTCTTGAATTGTAGAAGCTCTTCTTGCATGGCTTGAATCCAGAAGGTATCTTTATTAGCTTCTTCAAACTTCTTGGGCTCAATCTGAGATAGAAAGCTCAGGAATAGAGCTTCATTGTGAGCCCTGCTTCTGGTGATCACATCTTGGTTCTCATCTCCAATTATCTGGTTCCTTGGATGATCCCTCAGATGCTTGGTTGCTGCAGGCAATCTGATATCATTCAGCATCTCTTCTTCTGGAGGAGCAGGTTCTTTAGCAGCCTGTTGATCTTCATCTTCAGGAACAACAACCTCTGAATAGATTCTATTGGTGCTGGGTATGTCTTGGATAGACATTTCTTGCATCTTCTTTTCATTACCTGTCAAAATAAGAGAACTGGATCAGCCCTTATAAAGTAGGTTAGTCTCATCAAATACAACATGCATAGATTCCTCAACAACATGAGTCTTCTTGTTGAATACTCTATAGACTCTACTATGTGAGCTATATCCAACAAGAATACCAACATTGCATTTTTTTAGCAAACTTTGTTAGTTGTGATTTTCCATTATTTAAAATATAGCATTTGCAACCAAAGATTCTAAAATATGAAATTGTTGGTTGTTTGCCATTCAGAATCTCATAGGGGTTTTTTCCAAGGGCCTTATTGATGGAAGCTCTATTGAGAACATAACAAACAATATTGACTGCCTCAGCCCAGAAGTATTCTGGGAGTGAGGAGTCACTAAGCAGTGTTCTCTCAGCTTCTATCAAGGTCCTATTGCTCCTCTCAGCCACATCATTTTGTTGTGGAGTCCTTGGGGAGGAAAACTCTTGGGTGATACCAAATTCTTGACAAAACTTTGTCATGACCCCAGATTGAAATTTTGTACCATGGTCAGTTCTAGTTTTGACCACAGTACATTTTAGTTGATTCTGGATTGCCTTGACATAGTTTATGAAGATATCTAAAGTATTAGATTTCTTCTTAAGGAAGAATACCTATATATATTTTGAGTGATCATCAATAATCACTAAAGTATACAACTTCCCACCTAGGCTATGAATGGGCAAAAGACCAAACAAGTCCATATACAACAGATATAGACATCTTTCAGTGTTTTTGAAGCCAATGCTTTTAAAGGTGGCCCTAGTTTGCTTGCCCATTTGGCATGCATGATAGGGACCGCTTTTAACACATTTCAAATTTGAACTATTTCTAACAAGGTTTTTAGAAAATAGTCTATACATTGTCTTATAGTTAATGTAGGCAAGTCTCTTGTGCCATTGAACACAAAGAGATTCACTCTCATTAGCTACAAGACATACTGGAGATAATGAACTATTGCAAATAAAGTCTAAGCAATAAACATTCCCACTCCTAGTGCCTGAGAGAATGACCTTTAAGTCGATTGACCTTTTGATCAAGCACTTGTCATTGTGGAATTCAATGACATAGCCCAAGTCACATAATTGACTTATGCTTATAAGGTTGTGTTGCAACCCTTCAACATAAGCTACCCTTGTTATTGAAACTATGCCATTTGAGATCATACCATATCCTTTAGTGACTCCCTTTTCAGAACCTCCAAAGATAACTTTAGGTCCATTCTTCACAGGAGTGTAATCCTGCATAAGACTCCTCATTCCTGTCATGTGCCTTGAGCACCCACTATCCAAGTACCATATTTCCCTTAGGCTGGTACTTGAACTCTCCTGCAAAATGTAATTCATTTTCCCTTAGGAGCCCAATTAATTTTGGATCCTAGGTTTTTGTTAGCATAAAAAGACTTACTCACACCTACTACAGCTTTTGCAGGAAAGCTCCTATTTGCATTAGGCACACTAGTGTTGTGTCAACAATCTATGGCAAAGTGTCCCACTTTACCACAACACCAACATTAACGGATGTTGTACCTTCTTTTCTGAACACTCTTTGAGGTGGAAGGAGCATCAAAATGCTTATGTTCAGAGGAGAAGGTAAGAATATTCTTCCTATTCCTGTTAGCAATAACCTGGCTTTTTGACTGTCCATAGTTAGTCTTAGCAGACTTTATCTGAATGACATCAGTTGGTCTTAGCTTGGCAGTTAAGCAAGAGTTGATGACATCAAATATTGTGCTGTTTGACTTGATTATATGCCTGACAACATCCAAGTGATTTGCTAAGTGGGATTTAGAAGAATCAGCTTCCTTATCTTTGAATGAGGGGGCTGAAGTACCAAATACAAATGGACAGGATGGGCCATTTGAATTTCCTCATGGGGAGCTTTCAAAGCACTCATCCCCATGCCCTTTCACCTGCTATAGTTAGGAGTGTTCTCCTTCCTATAGGAGATTCCATTCTTCCAGTGACCATACATGTTGTCCTGGTCATACATGTTAGAGGGAAGTAACACCTTTTGAAAGGTGGTATGAGGCTTAGCTTTAGCCTAGACCTTTCCTCCATTCTCATCACCTACTGCCACCTTATTGAAACTCAACCCTCTCCTATTAGTTTGGGAGGAGAAGGTGTCAATGATGGGCAGTATAGATTTGGGTTTGGAGAATTGAGCCACTAAGCTCTTCTCTTTGAGAAGCTTCTCCTCAAGGTCCTTAATGGCCTTGTTCTTTTGGCTAATGATGCTTAATTGAAATATTGTTATTCCCTTCAACTGACTGATTTATCTACTCATCTGAGCCATTTGGGTAGATGACTCAGTGCATTCAGGCTTTGTCTGCTGAAGGAAAGCAATTTCTAGAGCGTGCCTCTTGGCTAGCTTCTTGCTCTTTTTCAGAGCTTCCAAAAAAGCACCATACTTGTCAATCAATTGATTGACATCCACTTCAGATTCTGAAGCACTTTCATCATTAGATGAGCATGCTTCAGATTCTAGAATTGACTCATAATCAGAAGAAGGAATGAAAGGAGTTGGTACCTGATCAGGATGATCCTGATTTTCTTCATCATCTGATATGGCCATTAAGCCATAACATTCTTTGTCATCTTCATCGTCCTCAATGTCACTATCTGAATGTGACAGAGGGGCCCTGATGCCAACCTTAGCAGCTGGATAATCTTCATCCTCTTCAGCTGCAAATAGCCCTATATAGGCTTCATCTTCTTCTTCTTCTTCAGAATCTGAAGATGAAGACTCAGATTCACTCCAGCTCTTCTCCTTCTTTGCCAGAAAGGATTTTTCACCTTTCCTTCCCTTCTGATGATGAGGCTTCTTATCATCTCTTTCTTTTCTCTTAACTGGGCAGTCAACTATGGCATGTCCAGGCTTGCTGCAGCAATAACATATAACATTATTTGTAATATGTTTGACATGTTTAAATTCATATTTGTCACCCTTGGGGTGCAGCCTCCCTGATTTGCTTTACTCCTTCTTGGGATGTGAGGAGGAGGAAGGTATGTTCTTCCACTGCTTCCTCCTCCTCAACTTCTTGAAGTGCCTTGAGAAGGCAGCAAACTCCTCATCTGATGAGTTGCTGTCAGATGTGCTGGGCTCAGATTTTTCTGAGTCAGCAACCCTTCTTAGTGGAGAAGGCATTCTTTCTTTGCTCTTCTTAGATCTTTCAGCTTTGAGAGACACAACTCTATACTTTGCATGAGGCCTGGTGGATGTGTCCTCCTACTTTCTTATAGACAGTTGCATCTCATATGAGAGCAGCTTTCCAAATAGTATGTGGGGAGGAGTCTCACTCAGCTTTGCCACTTCCCTGATGGCACAGATTTTTGTATCCCAATCTCTAGTTATAGATCTTAGGAATTTATCATTCAACTCATAATGGTTGAAGACCCTTCCATAGGTCCTCAGCTCACTCACCACCCTGAAGAACCTCTCATAGCAATCAGCTATGCATTCCAGGCTATGTTGCCTGAAGGCTTCATATTCCTGGTTGAGGAGGGATTTCCTATCATCCCTCACTTCATTAATACCTTCTATATACACAATAAGTGTATATCACATGTCCTTAACAGTCTCACAGTGCACCAAGTTCTGGAAGGTGGAATCATCAATTGCATTTACTATGTTTTGTGCTCTCTTGTCTATGGTAGCAAGTGCAATCTCATCCTTAGTCATTTGAGCATATGTCTTGGCCACTTGCCTTGTTGGATTTATAGTGGAGGCCTTTGTGAAGACAAAAGGACCCTATTTGACAGTAATGTATATCCTAAGGTCAGAGGCTTCCATGAACAACCTTGCCCTTTGCTTCTATATGCCAAAGGTCTCCTTCCTGCATATGGGCAACTTCATAGATCCCATCTCCTTCTGACCTCAAGTGGCAGCCATTGGATTCAGACTAGACTACTCCTTGTAGGATCTGGTCAGACTGTTAAGTCCTTATTGACCAACCTCGCTCTGATACCACTTGATAGTTTACTTGGTAGTAGTCTAACTCACCTAGAGGGGGGAGGGGTGAATAGGTTTCTTTGAATTTATCTAGTTACAACTACTAGTGTTTAGAGATTAAATAAAGTAAATGCAAACCACAGAAAGCATACAACAGTTTATAGTAGTTCCCGAAGACAGTGTGTTTATGTGTAGTCCACTTTCCCTCTACACCTTTTTAACAGTGTGTTAGACAAGACAAACTCCTCCAAAAACTCAGCTCTAAGAGCTTACAATTTAGATCCCTTAGGATCTCTCAGGTTTGCTCCAAACCCTACATCAGGCTCAACAACCCAACCTCGGGCTCAACAACCCTACCACTCAGAGTGCTCCAACTTCTACAACTCAGAAATCCTCCTGATTTCCTACCTCAGGCCTATCAAGAAGCCCTAACTCAGATCTCCTCAGAAATCCTACAACTCAAGTTGGGAGTACAACTCTACAATCTCAGGCGCAAAGCCTTACAATCTCAGGCACTAATCCATACACACTCAGGCACAATGCCCTACACACTCAGAACTAATAAGTTCTTACAGAGTTGATATTTTGCTTTTACAACAGAGGACTGTAAAGATATAACCTTCAGCTTTGATCTTCTGTTGTTGATGTACAACAGATGCTGTCTTAGAACAGGGCTGGATGGCAGCAGCTTCAAGCCTTGTTCATTTCTGATCTTCTTCTTCATTAGATGAAGAAAGATCCACTTGTTCTTCTGGATTGAATCAGCAAGAACAATCTTATCTCAGTTGTCTACTTGTAGCTTCAGGAAGCAGGAAGAGATATCTGTGGAAGCCATCAATAACACAGTAGTTGCTCTTTCAGATTATTTTCCACACCTTCCAAAATGACCTAACATCTTCTTTTATACTTCCTCCAATCTGCAATGACTCTGAAGAGTGCCCTGTCACAGCATGGACAGAAATAGAAAATATTATCTTTGCTTTCCAACCACTTGCGCCAAAAGCAGATCCCGCCAGACCTTTATTCAAATATGAATCTCTCTCAGCGGTTGGGCTGAGACAGGTTTCAGTCTCAGTGGATAAGCTCCAGTCTCAATGGCAGAGTCAGTCTGCGTCTCAGCAGATCCGTTGAGACAGATCGTCTTCTTAGCAGTTTTTGTCTAAATGCAGCTCAACTGAGACAGACTCCTTCTCAGCGGCTCTGGCTGCATCTCAGCGGTTCAGCTGAGACCATGTTGTTGTCTCAGTGGTTTTGACAGTAAAACCAGAGAACTATTCCAATGATTGGAATGACTTAACCCTGCATAGACATGATGCAAAAGACAATTTATCAAATACAATATGTACTTAGCATTGACTGTGATGACTCTTCAAATCAAGGGAACATTGAGGGCAATATTCCCAATAATTCTTCTTTCTTTTATTAACTGTTCTAGCTTAGGAATATAAAGACTAAGAGCACACCACAGAAAACACACAGTGATTTATAGTGGTTCCCCAGTTAAGGGTACATCCACTTTCCCCCTTCACTTTTCTAGCTATGTGCTAGATAAGGCCAACTCCTCCAAACTCAGATCTCTTTCACAGATCCTACAACTCAGGCACACAAGTCATACAACTCAGGCACACTAGGCCCTACAACTCAGATCTACAAGAGATCCTACCTCAGGTTCCAGAAACTCTACAACTCAGGCACAAAGGCCCTACAGCTCAGGAACTCCAGGCCCTACAACTCAGATTTACAAGAGATCCTACTTCAGGTTCCAAGAACCCTACAACTCAGGCACAAAGGCCCTACAAAAATTATATTGTGTTAAACAATACTCCGCACAGCTCTGGAGAGTTCTTCTGAAGCCTAATGTAGATGGCTTCTGGACTTGAAGAGAAAGCTTTAAGAGTATTACTGATGTACGAAGCTTCTCTTCTACCTTCTTCCTTCTTTCTGGAATACAGCTTATCAGTCGATGAAGCTTGACTGGAACTTGGAAAACTGAAAGCAAAAGCGTATTGTTCTCAAGAAATTGTTCCTTCTTCTTGCAATTGTTCTGTGTTCCAATTTTATTCTCTGTGTTCTCTCTCTGTGTGTTGTTATGGCACACACTTTGTCTTTTAATATGACAAGACCTTTTAATGGTCTATTCTGAGCATTCCTTAATGTCAGAGGCCCATTCCTTAACGACATCCGTTGATTGGTCCCTTAGACGACAACATTAAATGCAGACAACGTGTTTCAAAAAATCTCGGCCTGTCTCGACAATATGGGCAACATCTCGACGACAGAACTTGTTGTCTCAACGATCCATTTGGGACTTAGACATTTCTTCAAGTCTTCTTAAGTCTTCATCTGAGAAAGATATCTCGACGATATGGAATATCTCAGCTACACATGCAGTTATAGTAACATGAAGTCTTCTCGTCGAGATCGTCGATATCATCTTGTCAACATGAGATCTTCTCGTCTATATCATCGAGATCATTCTGACTAATACTTCAGCTCCAAACTGTTTCCACGATCTCTGACTTAGTTTTCAAGATGATACAACTTCATTACGACGATAAGTCTTCTTAGCCAGATACTTTACTTCAGATTTCTAAAGAACTTTAACACGCCATACTTTTCAATGATACCCTTATTTTCTCTGCGATAAGCCTAGGCCCTTCATGTGTCTTCTCAACGATACCGCTGTGTGATACTTATTGTTACAACGATGTCGTCATGTTATACTTGTTGTCATGATGATACCTTGACTTAGTTGTTTCTTCTTGTTCTCGTAACGATATCGTTGTGCGTACTTTGTTGACACAACGATATCAACGTGTTATTCTTATTGTCACGATGATTCTTGACTGATTTCTTCTGCTGTCTTCTACGAGTAGTCTCAACGATATCGTCGTGTGTATCTTGTTGACACGCCAATATTTGGCTTAGACATTTTTGCTTGATCCTTAAATATTATACTTAGTATGTATGATGTTCTAACCTGCTCATGTCATATAAAATGAACATCAAATACAAATTGTACTTATCATTGACTTGAGAACTTCTCCAAATCTGGAACATTGTGGGCAGTGTTCCCAACAGCTCCGATTATAAGTACTTGAAAGTAAAGAAGATGAAAAATATTTCTTGGCGCTCGTAGGAGCGCCTTAGAGAGTAGGCACTAGAGGAGGCACTGGAGAAGGCAGGTATGGGTGCGCACGAGCATGGGTGCGCGGTCTGCCCGCGTGTGAACTCAGTGGAGCTCGTGCACTGGCTTTCAGCTATTGAGACTGCTCCATGAGGGGGCAAGACTTTGTGCGGTCAAACCGATTTATTATGGCGATCCGGTTTAGGTCATGATCTTGAATTACGTCTTGACTCGGAAGAATTTTAGGGGAACCCCATCAAATGCCCTCCAATTTTTGAAGGCCATTTCTTATATAAAAAGAGCAGAAATTTTTTTTCATGACGGTCGGGTACGGGTGCGCGAGGTAGAGTGTTCAATTTTTGCATTGAAATCACGCCTCAATGTTGGTTGCTTTTTGAGCTTATTTGAGTCAGTTGTCGTGTTTTGTGCGGTTGTGAGATTATCACTTTGCATGGGCACCAGAAGTTGGTGCTTGAGCTTTGAGCTCGTTACTTGGCGCCAGCCTCAGAGGATGACGATCCTGATGCTTATATTGAGGGGTGATCTCTAAGATTGATTGTATTCATATCAATTTTTTTCTGGCGTGGCGTAGAGGGACCTTAATTTGCCCTTACCGAAGGTTGATGAACTTGTTGCTCAGGATTGGCTCTAGAGGTCATCGCTCGTCTTCGAGCTTGATGTTTAGCATAAGTGATGCACAAAACTATGCATGTAAACGATAACGACAAGTGTACCGTATCGAAAGTAGTATAGGTTGTAAAAACAAACGTCGTATTAGACTCGGGGCGGTTGAGTACTTTTACTTCAGAAAATCTCTATTATTTTATCAATTAGAACTTTGGGTTGGTTTTGCAAAAAGAAAATTAAAATAAGATTAAAACGATGAGTAAAAGGGCTAGCACTCGATCTTTGGATCACCGCAGAATAAAATAGAAGAAATAGGTAAATCGGAATCTCTTAGGATAATTGCTTTGACCGTGGAGGTTCCCGAAATATGAGCGCGCCTTGGCCGAGGACTGCACCCAACTAAGATTAGGTTGATCAACCGAACTCTCGTTCTATAATTGAAACCCCTAAACTTGCTTTACGCGGTGAAGCCCGCTATTGGATTTGACTCCAATCCGGGAGATTTATGTCATCCTCTCTCGAGGGTTGCATGCAACACTCTTTATCCTTGAAGGATTGATTCGTCTTACGAGTTGGTTCGGCTAACTAAAGAATGAAAACAAGAACAAGAATTATATATCGAAAATATAATCTCACTTCATTAAAATCAAGGATAAACCGTAAGTATTTCCAAGAAGAGAAAAGACATCCTAAATTACTTCATGAATTATATTTATTCCTTAGATCATCTCGACTGAGTGCTAATAGAAGTTTAGCTACTCATGGAGATTAAGGAATTAAAGAAAATAAAAGAATACATGAAGAAGGAATAATAGAATGAGAAAACAAAACTATTTTATTAATTGAGGCAGAGGAAATTACAAACTATGAATTGAAAATTACAACTACTGAATCGAAAACTACAAGTAAAAGATTAAGGAGAAATGTAAGAAACTACTTAAAACAGTAAAATAATACAAGAAATGAAGAGTCTAAGTCCTAAAAATTTGTCTCCAAAATTCCTCCCTAAACATCTGCTGGAGCTGGCTTTATATAGCTGCAAATTTGAGGTTACACGCCCTTGGTCACGCCCGTGACCAAGGGGCGTGTAAGGGGCGTGATCAAAGCAGCAGCGGAGAGGGCGCCTTCTGGATTAATTGCTGGCGTTACGTGCGTGTCACGCCCCTAGGTCACGCCCGTGATCTGGGGGCGTGTAACTTTAAAACAGGCTGCTGGCGTGGGAAGCTTCGGCGGGAAGTGGCGCGGGAAGCTTCGGCGAGAAGTGGCGCGGGATGAGTCACGCCCGTGTACTGGATGACACGCCCCATGGTCACGCCTGTGACCTGGGGCGTGTAACTTTAATTGACGTGGCAAGCGTGTTCTGGGAGCAGGAGGCGAGTCGCGGCCATGTCATTGGGTCATGCCCCATGGTCACGCCCGTGACCTGGGGGCGTGTACTTGGCGAATCTCCACAGAATGACCCCGGGGTGGCGGAAACTGGTCTGGAACACCTCGTAGGTTACACGCCCATGGGTCACGCCCATGACCTTGGGCGTGTACTTGCACTTTTTGCCCAAAATGCCTAGAAAATCTGAAAACACAAGATAAAGCTTAAGTTAGTTCATAAAATTAAAAAGGGAATGATTTATATGATAAAATTCATATCATTCATATCATTTCATATTAAAAATATATTAAAACTATACTAAAAGATGAGTATATAAACTACTCATCAATAAGCACTGAAGGTCGTCGCCCGATTATGAGCATGAAGCTCGGCGTTAGCATAGGACGTCGTCAGTTTGATGTTTGGCATAAGCACCAGAGGTCGTCGCTCAATTATGAGCTCGCTGATCGGCGTTATCATCAGATGTCTTCGATCGATTACGAGCTTGATGTTTGACGCAAGTATCGAAGCTCGTCACTCGAATATGAGCTTGATGTTTGCAGTGAGCACCAGAGGTTGTCGCTTGATTACGAGCTTGCTGCTCGGCGTTGGCTGTCGGAGGTTGACGCTCGGATGTGGCTTAGAGGAACTTTTGTCCGCTCTTATCGGTTGCAAACTCGTTGTTTGGCTCTGGAGGTCGTCGCTCAACGTTGATGTCGAAGGTAGGCGCTCAGATGAGGCGTAAAGGACTTTTGTCCGCTCTTTTCGGTTGGAAAACTCGTTTGGCTTCGGAGGTCGTTGCTCGGTGTTGATGACGAAGGTAGACGCTCAGATGTGTTGTATAGGGACTTTTGTCCGCCCTTACCGAGAATTGGTGAGCACGTTATTGAGGATGGTTTTGGGGGTTGTCGCTCGGCGTTCGTGCTGAAGGTAGACGCTTGAATGGAGTAGGGGGAATTTTTCTGCCCTTACTGGGATCTGCAAGCATGCTGCTTAAGATTGTTCCAGAGGTCATCGCTCGGCGTTTGTGCCAAAGCTAGACGCTTGAAAAGCATAAGGAGACTTTTCTCTGCCCTTACCAGGGATCCGTAAACATGTTGCTTAAGATTGTTGTGGAGGTCATCGCTTGGCGTTCATGTCAGAGTTAGATACTCGGATGCGGCGGAAAGGGACACTCATTCGTTCTTACCATAGGACGTAGAGGGAACATTGTTCGCTCCTACCAAAGGGCGTGAAAGGACATTTGTCTGTTCTTTTGAGGGGGTGTAGAGGGGCCGAAGTTCGCTCTTACCAGAGGGCATAGAGGGACCAGAGTCTGCTCTTACCATAGGGCGTAAAGGGACCAAAGTCCGCTCTTATGAGAGTGCGTAGAGGGACCAGAGTATGCTCTTATCAGAGGGCACAGAGGGACCAGAGTTCGCTCTTACCAGAGGGCGCAGAGGGATCAGAGTCCGCTCTTACCAGAGGGCGCAGAGGGACCAGAGTCCACTCTTACCAGAGGGCGCAGAGGGACTGAAGTCCGCTCTTACCAGAGGGCGCAGAGGGACTGGAGTTCGCTCTTACCAGAGGGCGTAGAGGTACCAGAGTCCACTCTTACCAGAGGGCGTAGAGGGACCGGAGTCCGCTCTTACCAAAGGGCGCAGGAATCCGCTCTTACTAAAGGGCGTAGAGGGACCTTTTTCTTGCTTACCAGTTGTGAGATTTCCACTTGGTGTCAGCACCAGCGGGTCGTGGCTTGGGTGAGCTTCCTGCACGGCGCGAGGGGGCGCCGGAGATCATCACTCAATTAGGGCGTAGAGGAACCTTTATCCCCCTTACCAGTCATAGAGAGACCTTTGTCTCCCTTACCAATTGTGTTCCACTTGGTGTTGGCACAGAGGGTCATCGCTCGGGTGAGCTTCCTGCTCGGCGGAGGGGCGCCGAAGATCGTCACTCAATTAGGGCGTAAATGAACCTTTGTCCCCCTTACCATTTGTGAGATTTCCACTTGGTGTCGACACTAGAGCATCATGGCTCGGGTGAGCTTCTTGCTCGACGTGAGGGGCGCCTGAGATCATCACCTAGTTAGGGCATAGAGAGACCTCTATCTTCCTTAAGAGTTGTGAGCTTTCCACTTGGTGTTGACACCATAGGGTCGGTCGGGTGAGTTTCCTGCTCGGCGCGAGGGGGCACTGAAGATCGTCACTCAATTAGGGTGTAGAGGAACCTTTTTCCCCCTTACCAGTTGTGAGCTTTCCACTTGGTGACAGCACCAGAGGGTCGTGGCTTGGGCGAGCTTCCTACTCGGCACAAGGGGGCGCCAGAGATCATCACTCAGTTAAGGCGTAGAGAGACCTTCGTCTTCCTTACCAATATTCCGTCTCCAAGGACCTGTATTGTAGATGGAATCAAAAAGCAATTATAATATTGTAGGAAAGCAAAGCATACATGTGCGCACAAGTTTAGTCTTGTGGATTATCATTTTTAATGAAAATTGGAAAAACAGGATGGGGAAATGCTGATAGGAGGTAGAGCTTCCCTGTTTTGCATCTTTGGGCTTTCTGTGTCTAGCCTCTGCGAGGCTCTTTGCTAGGTTGTTACTGGAGGGAACGGTTGTCGCGGGCATTAGCCAGGAATTTATTCAGCAGTGGGCATCAAAGTACAATGTTGTAGGCGGAGTCGGCTTGTATGACGATAAACTGCACATCATAGGTCACTTGTACATGATGTTCTCCCAGATTTACGAGGAGGATGATGCTCCCCAGGACTAGGACAGGGGGCCGCCTACTACGTGGATACTGGATGCCTCCAGCTTGATGCTTCCGTTAGCGAGCTTGAGACAAAGTAGAGTTGACATGAACAATACATTGACGGTCACATCGTTGTCGACCAAAATCCGACTTATCTTGGTGGGTGGCTCCCCGATGGTTGTGTTGATGCTTAGTAGGACGAGGAGGGGGGGGTGGCATGCCCCTTATAGTGGTCCGATTCTTTTATGATGTTGAGAGTGTCTTCTTTCCCGTCCTTCCCCATATGGGCTTATTCGAAGGCGGTTGCGCCCGTGTTTGTAGAAATTTTTCAAGTTTCTTAGATGAACGAACTGTTCGATTTCTCCTTGTATGCACAAACAACTTTTCGTGTCATGCCCGTGACCTCGATGGAAGTTACAGAACTTATACTGATCTCCTCTATTCAGAGCAAGAGGCCTAGGTCTCTAGAGAGCAGGGTGATCGTGGATGGAGAGTAAGATCTCTATTCGAGGTGCGTTGAGAGGGGTGAAGTTCTGATGTTGGTGATGCCCCTGGCTCTATGAGTGTCGATGCGTTGCCCGACACTCTTCTTGGGCATCGAGGGTAGATGATGCTCTCTTTCTTTTCATACCACCCATGTCTCGTCGTTGATGCGCTTTCTTAATTATGAGCAATTCTTCTGTTGATCTATGCAGCTTTAAGTAACTTGCTCTCAGCGGAGTCTTCGATGCAAGTGGTTCCTTTAGGCAAGGTGCAGTTCGAAGAGAGCGATGGTCGACCACCGTGAACAGAAGTCGTATCGGGGGCTCGAGAGGCCTCTAAACCCTTTAGCAGGACGAGTGTCTGAGCTTGGCGCTCCTCCATCTGACGCATGCGGTCTTCCACGGGTGTTGTTAGCGAGGCTATGAATTCTTTGAGGCACGACACGTTGTTGGTGAACACATGCAATGATCGAAGTGGTTGAAGGCGCTCATAGTCATACAACCATATGCTCACATGGCGTCCATACAAAGCAACTATATAACATGTAAGGCATACTCATCCCGGGTTATCTTCTCATATTATGTAAGGTCAGACATAATACATACCCACTCACAGGGTTCTTCCTTTCACCATAAATACACGAGTAAGAGTAAGACATACCCATTTAAAGGTTCTTTTCACGTCATTTCAAGGATCGGGATATGTAAGGCGTGCCCGTTGCGGACTCCCTCCATATCACAACCGGGCCTAAGTATCATCAAAATTATAATTATTTTTTCATCCATGAGTCTATTATCTCATAGAGCTGGACAACATCTATACTCTAGATACATCCACGTCATGACAGCCTAAACCCGCCCTTCAAATTTTTCAGTCATAGGACTACATAAGGGATGACAAAATCCACCCGACATTTATGGGCCCGCATACAAATCAAAGACTATACAGAGTGTTCTCTGATACCTCAAACATAAATTTCATGTCATTCAAACATCGCCGATTCAAGCACACTTGCACTAATAGTCTTCATACATCAAGACTAATCCAAAAATGATCAACGAGTTTCTAATGCAAATCATGTTGGGGATGCAATCCCATGCTCGGGGTTCCAAAGAATCAAAAGTCGTCATTTCTCCACTAATTAGTGAGTGGGGACTCACCCAGCGGAACAAATCAAAGTATGAAAGCATACAAACAATCATAAGACAAGAAGAAAGAGCCATTACCTTTGAAGTCATTCTTAGATCCATGAAAAAATTGCATGAAGAGGTGTAAGAGGACCGAAGAGCGAAGCCCTACAATTCTATGGTCTTAGGTTGCCAAATGGAAATTCGAATCTTCGGTAATGGTATTTCTTTCTTAAGAACCCAAGCTTCTCCTCTTCAACTCCAAACCCAGGCCAATGGTGAAATGATCCCTCTCTTTCGACCCCAATACGACCTAAAGGAATCTGGGAAGACCTTAGGTCATTGGATGCTCCTTTAGAAGAATCACTATTGTGGAAAAGTAACGCATCAATTTTCTAGCTGCACGCGTGATCGTGCTCTTTAGGGCGTACGGTCGTGCATCACATGTTGACCGCCATGTGGCCACCACTCTCACGTGGAGAGGGCGTCGATAGTGTACCAGTCGAAGTAATATAAAACGGAGAATGAATCCCCAAGTATCGATCTCTCAAGGAACATAGTGGGGTGGATTACTCGTTAAGAAAATCTTGGCATGAAGGAGATTAAGAAAACTTTGATTTGAAGTTTTTTACTAAACTACGAAAGCGAGAAAGTAAAACTATTCTACGGTGAGGGTCGCCAACATCTCTCCGCTCAATAACAATAGCTTTACTGGGGGTTGTCGGCACCTTTTCACATCAACATCATCACACATTCGCAAGCACAAGAACTCAAGAACATCATCAACAAGGGAAAACACCATGAGCGTTATCCAAAGCTAGACATGATTGAACACATCTTCATGACAACCAAAAAAAACATCTAAACATTCATGAAAGTGGAGATTCTCACAAGGAAATCTAAAGAAGTGGAAGTTAAGAGAGAGAGATACAAATGATGCTTGAGTCTTTGCCTCGAATATCGACGGAGCCTCCGAAGCCGGGCTTTATCCCAGGGTGATTCTTACATGCATCTGGGTACTTGTGAGAGATATCACCTCTAGCACGAGCCTTTCCCATCTTCTTGATTGGTCTGCAAGCATCCACGCCAATCTCTTCTTCTTCCAAGCTTGACGATTTCAAAGGAATAGCAAGAAAACTCTTATGTGAAGCTCTAGAATGGATGGATGAAGCCTAGGGGACGAAATCCCTCCCTGGGAGCAAAAATGGCGAAGTTGGAACCAAAAGAACGAAAGATCCAAAAGCTCATGTCAAACCATACTTATATAGTCCACCAACAAAAATGGGTGTGCACGATCGGGTGCACAATCGGGCGTTTGATCGTGCGCGAAGAAATGAAATAATGGGCACAAAAATGAGTGCTATAGTAGTCATGCTACATATGCGCACAGTAAACTATGCACGATCATGCGAGAAGGACGACAAATGAACAGAAACCGAACTATGAAAATTGGCCATAGAATGTGCACAATCATGCATGTAGAAATCCACACGGACGTGCAAAACGTCGCTCGTGCACAATAACCCATGCACGGTCGTGCCTACACAATGACGCATCATGAGTAAAACCCGAACAAAGAAATTTTGAGAAATTGAGGTTAATGAAAGTGCACGGGCGTCAGAAAACCTTAGATGCACACCAATCATATGTTTAGAACGCGCACGGTCGTGCATGCCTAAAATGCACGGGCAGACTTGAAACTTAGAATTTTTAGGGTAATGGTCGTGAAGACGCACGGTGTGCAACAATGACCGTGCACGGTCGTGCGTGTTCACATCATGTTTCAAGGGTGCCCCTCGATTCCCTAATCAGCTAGATTACAATTCAAATAAGGTAAACAAGATAAATATAATTAGAAATACCAAGATAAGAGGGAGAGACTCCCTCATGCATGAACTACATGAAATGCACCCAAATAGATCACAAATGCTCTTATAATTCACTTTAATAAATATGAAAGAATATGAAGTTAAATTCTATCAAATTTGGAGCTAAACAAGATAAATCCGAGCTAAATGGATGTCAAAAATACTTTGTAAAAATCACTCATCAGACTTAAACACTTGCTTGTCCCAAGCAAACCACTGTACCTAAGGGTGAGGAGCAAAAACTGAAAACCGACAAAACCGATCGAACCGACCGAGCCGCCCGGTTCGGTGTCGGTTCGGTTTAGGGCTTGTGAAAACCGAAGTCATTTCGGCTCGGGTCGGTTTTCAAGTCGTAAAAATCGATCAAACCGAACCGAACCGACTAATATTATAATAATTTTACGTCTCATTTTCACTTAATAAATATAATATGTGTCTCATTTCGACTTAATATAAATATATAATTTTTAAGTGACGGGATGATTATATAAAAAGCTATTATTTCACGTAAGTCTCATTTTCGTGAAGCAGTGAAGGACAACTATGGTATTGTTGCATGTTTATAATTTCTCTGGTTATAATGTTTATGTTGACGGGATGATTATAATATTTTTAAATATTGTTGCATGCTTATTTATCATTTGTATATTATATTGATACAAATTTAAATATTTTGATAACTGTATGATGAACGATCGTAACATCTGCTTCACTTAATATGCAAGAGTGTAAATGTGTAATTAGGGAAGTATAAAAACAGACACCGAACCGCTAAAAACCGATAAAAAAAAACCGAACCGACAACAAACTGAACTGACCGGGTTTGGTTCGGTTCGGTTCGGACCTTTCGAAAACCGAAGCATGTTGGTTCGGTTTCGATTTGGGTTCAAACCGACCCAAACCGAACCGCTTGCAGGCCTAATTGTACCCATCGGCGAAATAAAGAGGCAAATGAATCAATTTGCCTATGAAATAGATAGTGAACGGAGAAGTAATGTGCATGCGGAGAATAAAATGGAACTTAAATAATTTGCCTAAGCATAGCAAGAATTTAAAAATCTTTTCAACAAAGTATCATATGGATACTAATCATTTCCTAACTTGAAT
Source organism: Dactylorhiza incarnata (assembly GCA_033032865.1). Lineage (NCBI taxonomy): Eukaryota > Viridiplantae > Streptophyta > Magnoliopsida > Asparagales > Orchidaceae > Dactylorhiza > Dactylorhiza incarnata. The sequence continues at coordinate 3,874,365 of JAWHQI010000157.1, read as the reverse complement.
TATCAGTGCATCTAGGGAGGAAAAAATAATGAAACTAATGAGATTGACATTAGAATTGCGGGACTATGGGGTAGCCTCCAAAGAAATCAATTAATGGCGGTGGCTATAGGCTTGCCCTATCACATCCTCTCCACTACACCGGTAATGTAGCGATTTCATAAATCAACTAGGATTTGAATTGGGACAAAATGTGTAGGCTTATGTTTAGGGTGAAGAAAATACATAGATAAACAAGAGGGCTCATCAATCACACCTAAACAAAATATTTTGAGCTTTGCAACAAAAAACCTACCAAAGAAAAAAAAAAGAGAAGTGACACCCCAAACTTATTCAATATCAGATGGGGCCACTCTCACTAGACAAACACAACCATAAACAACATATTCTTCATTTAAAAAAAAAAAAATCTTTTCATTCAAATATTTTTCTTTTCAAAAACAACTACACCCAATAAATAGGGATAGCAAATTTTATCCTTCTATTCCCTAAATAATTTTTCATTTCCACAATCATCCAGAGCACTACATCAACTACACACACAAATACAAATCAGATTTTTAATTGAAAGCTAAAGTCTAAGTGTGATAGTAGGATATAAATTTTGGCTTTGATGAAATGAAGGTGGGGGTGATGCAAAGAAATGGTGTATAGTTCAATTAGGCATGCAATGGTAGAGTCTAGGTTAGGATACAAAGGTGTGCACAATCGAGTGCATGCTCACGCGTCGAGTGCACGATCGTGCATCATACACACTGTTGAAATCAGAGAACCGGCTGCACGTTCGCAACGGGTATGCAGCTGACCCTTACTTGACCAGAGCTAAAACACTTGACTAGTTACTGAGAACCGAGAGACCTTACACTTACAACGACCTGAAGACCTGAACATACCTCTTAAGCTGCAGCGAGGAGGTCTCACCACAAACCCGGAAGTTCAAAGAGAGCTTCCCCTCCCAAGCCAATGCTGAGTCTGGGCACCTTGGAGGGCACTAAGGATCACCTCACCATCAACTTTAGCTGACGGGGGGGGGGGGGGGGGGGGGGGGAGTGCTTGCTCTCAAGCCACACACAAGGGATAGGAGAGACCAACCCTTCCCAAGGTACCCGTGGGGGTCTATTTATAGACTTCCCAAATTTGGGCTGCGGATAGCCAAAAATCTGTTATCCGCAGCTCAACTACGAACCCGAATGACCAAAACAGGAGGGGGGTGAGTGGGAGATGAGACGTCCACTCCCCACCTTGTCGGGGGCCGGGTGAGTGGACCAAGGTCCACCACCCGAACTGGGCGAGTGGACCTCATGGTCCACTTAGCTAATCGGGCGAGTGGACCTCAATGGTCCACTTGCCCCCCCCCCCCCCCCCCCCCCCCCCCCCCACTTGGCGAGTGGACCCTGTCTCTCCCCCCGGATCTTCTTCTTTTGGTCTTGACGGCCTCTATCCAGTCGATCTACTGCGCCACGACTATTTTCTCTACTGCGATCTCAACTGCGTCGGGTCGCACCAGCTCGGCAAATATGAGGGTTGTACACAATCCCTGCTCTTTTTGAGCTTGTCTCAGGCTCGGAAAGAAAGTCCAACCCACCTATTTGACGAGTATGTGGGGCTTTAGAGGAATCCACGGAGGGCCCCGCCAATTTGTTTATAAAAGCCCCCAATGGGGGGAGGTGAGGGAAGCACCATCCTTGAGAACTCCCCCTACTTTCATTCCTTTGAGCAGGATGGATCCTCCTCGAGATTTCAAAGCTCGTTTCAAGGCTCTTTCTGGGAGGAGCCAAAGTGACCTGGCGGAGCTCAGGGCCATTGTAACGGCCCCTTACTATTGGCTACCGCCACAAGAACATTTCTTTTTCCATTTACTTATCCTCAGAGGCGCCAGGTAGAAACATTTCAGTTAAAATAATTTATGACAAAGTAAAAAGAGAAAGTGCAGGAAAAACAGAAACATTTTTATTTATGTTATGTAATTGTGTGCTTCGAAGCGACGAGAAATGAACATAAATATGCGACGTTACGTATTGGATTGTACGTCTGAAGTAATGAATATGTTAATGTTAATAAGACATAAAATAATCTAATGGCTAAAATACATAGGCTTAAATGAGGGCTTATAAAATGACTAGAATGGGCTGTTAAGAGCTTTAATCGGCTAAATGGGTCAAAGAGACCGTGACTCACGCTAATAAATAGCGTGTGTGTCATAAGGAGGGCAGTCGGGTTGCACATAAGTGGCGAAAAGCTTCACATATGACTACAGAGGAGTGAAGAGGAAGGGATTACGTACCTCTCTACAGAAGGAGAAATCACGAAGATTGGAGGAGATTTGAGGAGTTTGGAGCAAACGGCGTCGATCGGCTCCGTGCGCCTGTCGTCGGTCTCGCGGGAGTTGGGAGAGGAAATGATATATCGGGATTGCTTCTCGCCCCTTATGTGCAACCCGACTGCCCTCCTTATGACACGCACGCTATTTATTAGCGTGAGTCACGGTCTCTTTGACCCATTTAGCCGATTAAAGCTCTTAACAGCCCATTCTAGTCATTTTATAAGCCCTCATTTAAGCCTATGTATTTTAGCCATTAGATTATTTTATGTCTTATTAACATTAACATATTCATTACTTCAGACGTACAATCCAATACGTAACGTCGCATATTTATGTTCATTTCTCGTCGCTTCGAAGCACACAATTACATAACATAAATAAAAATGTTTCTGTTTTTCCTGCACTTTCTCTTTTTACTTTGTCATAAATTATTTTAACTGAAATGTTTCTACCTGGCGCCTCTGAGGATAAGTAAATGGAAAAAGAAATGTTCTTGTGGCGGTAGCCAATAGTAAGGGGCCGTTACAATGGCCCTGAGCTCCGCCAGGTCACTTTGGCTCCTCCCAGAAAGAGCCTTGAAACGAGCTTTGAAATCTCGAGGAGGATCCATCCTGCTCAAAGGAATGAAAGTAGGGGGAGTTCTCAAGGATGGTGCTTCCCTCACCTCCCCCCATTGGGGGCTTTTATAAACAAATTGGCGGGGCCCTCCGTGGATTCCTCTAAAGCCCCACATACTCGTCAAATAGGTGGGTTGGACTTTCTTTCCGAGCCTGAGACAAGCTCAAAAAGAGCAGGGATTGTGTACAACCCTCATATTTGCCGAGCTGGTGCGACCCGACGCAGTTGAGATCGCAGTAGAGAAAATAGTCGTGGCGCAGTAGATCGACTGGATAGAGGCCGTCAAGACCAAAAGAAGAAGATCCGGGGGGAGAGACAGGGTCCACTCGCCAAGTGGGGGGGGGGGGGGGGGGGCAAGTGGACCATTGAGGTCCACTCGCCCGATTAGCTAAGTGGACCATGAGGTCCACTCGCCCAGTTCGGGTGGTGGACCTTGGTCCACTCACCCGGCCCCCGACAAGGTGGGGAGTGGACGTCTCATCTCCCACTCAGACGTACAATTCAATACGTAATGTCGCATATTTATGTTCATTTCTCGTCGCTTCGAAGCACACAATTACATAACATATTAAAACATTATTATTAAATATTCGTACCTCGTTGCCGGCGTCACAGCCATAGTACAGGGACCTTCGCTCTTGCCTGCCCTTCCGGCGGTGCAATCGCCGCGGAAGAAACCCTGACCTAACCCGGCGAGGGAGGTGGAGTCATCATCCTCTCATGGGATGACTGACTTCGTCCAGGACCTGGAAATAGACATGGTGCTGATTCATCCCTCGCCCCTGCTTCTTTTTTGCGATCATAAACGTGCTAACTTAGACATGCTTTTCGAATGCTAACAGCTCGTTTCGGGCGATGTCAAGAGAACCCGGGGGGACGATGGAGCCGACAGGTGCAGGCGTTCGAGTAAGCCCTGCCACTCTCATTCAAGGTCCTGCCGCCTTCTCCCCTGCTCACGATGATCCTTCCTTGAAAAGTCAAGGGATTGAGAGTTCTCAAGGTAGTGTTGCTGCGAGAGCTCCCATTGGGTCAAACACTTTGACATCTAATACTGTAATCTTGCAGGAGGGGACAAGACCTCGACGGGTCAGTCGAGCCGGAGGGAGGTTTTCTCGCCACTCCTTTCCCCTGCTGCAGACGAAGAGCCTGCCGGAGATCAGCCCAACATTTTCGAGCGTTTGGATCGATTGGCCGACACAGTACGGAGGTAGGAGATTTTTCTCCACGAATTGCGAGAGGGGAGATGGTCCGCAAGACCCGACCTTCCCGGCCGCGTCTCCGTGTTGGAGCAACGGATGGAGAGACTGGAAACCGACTTCAACCTGCTTAGAGAAGAGGTCTGGCTCGCGTCCGGAGGTATGGCGGCGCCGATAGAAGAGCATCTACGTCGGGTGGAGGCAACCGTACACACTGTGAGTGAGGAGGTTGCCTCAGCGAGAGAGTGCGTCGGGTCGCTGCATGGGGTGACGCCTTATGCCCGAGGCCAAGGCTTCTGGAAGTGGACGATGCGCTAACCGAATTTTCTTCTTCTTGCTACTTTGTTCTAACGGTCTGCCATGTAATAATAAGAACTAGTTTCGCGTGGTGGTTTAATCCACTTTGCGAACGAACGCTTGATTTCGTTCTACTTCTGCTTTTTAACTGCTATCAGTTACTCAGGCTTTGCTTACGTTGTCGTGTATTTGTCAGCTGCGCGCTAGGATGAGCGATATGATACCAGGATAACCGGCCCGTGGACAAGAAGTAGAAGTTTTAGGTGAGTGATTTCAGGATAGAGTGGGGGTAGGGAAATGAGGGGCAAGCATGGGCGAGTGGACCGCGAGGTCCGCTTACCTACGTCGGGCGAGTGGACCACGGGGTCCAATCGCTTATGCCGGGCGAGTAGACCACGAGGTCCACTTGCCTGCGTCGGGCGAGTGGACCACGAGGTCCACTCGCCTAAGGGTGAGTGGTCCACGAGGTCCACTCTCCCTGCTTTACTTTTCCCTATAAATACCCCCCCCCCCCTTCTTCCCCTTTGTCATCCCATTCACTCCTCTCTTGCCTTCATCCCTCCTTGCTCTCAGTCGAAGCCAATTCTATTCTTCCACCCTTGCCCTGCTAGATGGCTCCTAACCGCACCTCTACTGCTAGGAATGGCCGAGAGCAAAGCGCGACTAACTTCTCTGAACACTCTTTCCCTGACGGAAAGGTGTCTAAGGAGGAGTTCTTAGCCTTCAAGAGCTCCTACCTTCCCGAGGGGTGGGTGGCTCACCGCTCATCGCCGGGTGAGGCTATCAACTCCTTCTACGGGGACTGGCTTGCAATTCGCCTTGCTCATCTTGAGGCCGGACTACGCCTCCCCCTATGGCCCGAGGTGAAGGAGTTCTTTAACTACTTTAGCGTAGTTCCTGCTCAAGTTAACTCAAATGCGATTTCAATGCTAACGGCCTACGCTTGTTACCTGCGAGAGGAGAGAGTCGAGTTTGACTTAACCATCTTTCGCAAGGTGTTCGTCTTCCGGGCGACCACTGATGGGGTATGCTTCCTAACAGGCACTCATGTGAAGGTGTGTGAGACCTCCAACAAAGTTCATCATTGGAATGACACGTTCGTGTTCGTTCAAGGTGACCTTGGAGATATCCCCTTCTCGCCCATTCAGAAGCCCGAGAAGGCTTGCAAGGCCCCTCGCATAGGTGGCGAGGCAGCTGAGTTGCACAGCTATCTCGAGGGTGCGAGCTTTGAGGTCGAGCATCTTCGGAGAAACATAGATCGGCTCACTTACGTAGAGTCGGGGACAGGTACCTTCATCCTCCTGATGTCTCCTTTCTCCCCTTCACCTCCTTCTATGGACGCTCATTTTACTTTGAAAACTTGGTGGTTGTTCTACATATACTTCTTCTTGTAGAACACCATTTGCGAAGACACTCTTGACATCCATTTGATAGACCTTAAAATTGTTGTGTGTTGCAAAGGCGAAGAAGATCCTTATAACTTCAAGTCTTGCAATGGGTGCAAATGTATGGTCAAAGTCTATCCCTTCTTTTTGTATGTATTCTTGGGCAACTAGCCTTGCTTTATTCCTTATTATTACCCCATGAGTATTTAACTTATTCCTGAACACACATTTGGTTCCAATTACTGGGTAGCTCTTTGGTCTAGGAACAAGTGTCCATATTTTGCTTCTTTCAAACTAAGCAAGTTCTTCTTGCATGGTCATAATACAGTGAGGATCATTCTTCACTTCTTCAAATTTCTTTGGCTCTAGTTGAGACAGGAAACATTGGAGAACCAGTCCACTTGAAATTTTCCTTCTTGTCTGAACTTCAGTAGTTATATCACCAATGACTTGAGAGGAAGGATGATTCCTCAATGTCATCATCTCCATCACAGAGATAGGTGCAACTACATGTATTTCTCCTAGCTGAAGTTTTGGTAGATTTTCTTCAGCAGTGGGAGTCTGGGTTTGTTGAATTGAACAGTCCAATGTTTGAGCCAATCCTTCTTCTTCACTGTCTTCATTCCTGTGTTAATTATTGTTCTTCTGTAATTCAGGACCAATAGGCAGAATTGAAGAGCTTTGAGATTCTTCATTTATATCCAACTCTGTGAATTTGGTGGACAGGTCATGCCTTCAATATGTTAGTCTCATCGAAAATAACATGCATGGATTCTTCTATCCTTGAAGTCTTTTTATTGTATCATCTATATGCTTTGATTGATGATGAGTATCCCAAGAATATACCATCATCAACTTTCTTGTCAAATTTTTCTGTATGTGATTTCCCATTATTATGAATATAACAAGTACTTCCAAAAATCTTAAAATATGAGATGTTTGGAGATTTTCCTTTCAGTAGCTCATAAGAGACCCTTTTTGTTCTTGTGGATGAGACTCATGTTAAGAACATAGTTAGCTGTGTTAACATCCTCATCCCAAAATTGCTTAGGCAGATTAGTCTCAGCTAGTAATGTTCTACTTGATTAAATTAGGGTTCTATTCTTCCTTTTAGCTACCCCGTTTTGTTGGGGAGTTCTATGAGCAGAGAAATAATGCTTGATTCCTTCATTCTCATAGAACTCACACATCCTATGAGACTCAAACTCCGTGTCATGATCACTTCTGATCATAACAACTGAAGTATTCAATTTATTTTGGATCTGTTTAAGTATCTTGAGAGAATCCTGAAGGTGTCAGACTTATTTCTCATGAAGAATGCCCAAGAGAATCTAGAGAAGTCATCCACAATTACAAGGGTATAAGACTTGCCTCCTAAGCTGTGAATAGCAATGAGACCAAACAAGTCCATGCGAAACAAGTATAGGATTCTTAGGGAATCATTCTTGGAAATACTTTTAAATGAAGCTTTTGTTTGTTTGCCTAGTTGGCATGCTCTACAAGGTCTCTCCTTGGTGTATTTACCTAAGGGAAGACCTCTCACAAGATTGTGCTTAGAGAGCTTAGAGATGGTCTTAAGATTTAGATGACCTAATTTCTTATGTCATAACTCACTATTGTTAACTTTCATATTAAATAAACATATTTCTGTGTCGACTGAAGATAAATTTACTAAATGTTACCTTTTCTGGTTCCCTTAAGAATTATATTACCTGAGCCGTTGCATACGATCTGGCATTCACTTTGAGTGAAGATCACTTTGTATCTTCCATCACACAGCTGACTGATGTTGATTAGATTGTATTTGAGCCCTTCTACAAGGGCTACCTTTCTGAATGTTATCTCTCCCACTTTTATTTTCACATATCCTTTGGTATGACCACAGTTAGAGTCACCAAAGATGACTTTAGGGGCTAGCTTCTCTTTGAAATATTCCAACAAACTGATATCTCTAGTCATGTTTCTGGAGCATCCACTATCCAAGTACCACGACTGGTTTGTGATAGTCTTGGCTTTCATCTACAAAGTAGTTAGTAGTTAGGAGGTACACAGTTTATCTTGGGTCCTTGATTTCCAAAGGAAGATGGCATATAAGAGTATGATAGTGTTCTCATGTATCCCTTAGAATGGGAGATTGCTGGTAGATTATACCAGCAGTCTTTCATAAAGTGTCCCACTTTATGACAATTGTGACATTCAAATCTGATATATTTAGTTGTTCTTTTCAGGTAAGGATTGTTTAGATTGATTTCATATGAGTTGTTGTAGAGAGGAGTAGCATTTTGAAAGGCAGGATCAGGTCGAATAGCTTTTGACGCATATACGTTGCGTTGGATAATATTCGATGGGATCTGGTAGTTACGTCGATTATTATTCGATGTATTTTTGAGTGGGCGTTGCTCGCACGCAACCTCCGGTGATTGCTCTACCTGCTGCCTCCAAGCCGCGGTGAATGGTGAGAATAAAGTCTGGATGGAGGATTAACCTTGCACATGATTGATAATTAAGTGTGGGGGAGTGGATTACATCATATTGCCTAAACTGACCTAAATGAAAAAAGGTTGACTTCTAGAGTTAAATCGAATTGGGTTTAGTCCATTGGTTGGTGGGCTTAGGTTATGGAAAGGCTTATGTTATATATATATATATGATGTTATGCAATTAATTAATTGGCATATAAGGTCAAAGGGAGCTATAATAATCTCCCTTATTTTTTTTCTAAAATTTCTTTATAGTTTTACTTCATTTATTTGACTCAAAATCAACTAATTGAAGTTCAAATTCCATTATTTCTTATTTTTATTTCAATTAAATGATTAATTATTTAAAATTAAATAAATAGTTCATTTTTTTATGTTGGATATACTTGGGTATTATGTTGGACAAAGCTAGACTTATGGGTATTATGTTGGATATACTTGGCTAGTTGATTGTGAATGAATGTTGATCAACCAAAAATAGCACATTGATGGAGATCTTAAAGGGGAGACACTTTCTTTGGGATGATGTTATTGTCGTGATTGTTACTATGCAAAGCTTAGGATCATGTTTCAGGAGTATTAGCCACCCACGAAATTGAAAATGAATTATGTGTTGGATTTCTAGGGCATCAAATGCGCAGCGAAAAATACATAAAACCATCGACAAGATCCATGCAAAAACCAACAAATCAAGAAACGAGTTTATACTTCTATCGAAATCAAATTTTGAGAAGAATAACTGCATTTGAGACCAAAATGCAGAATGGTATCCGCGTCTCTAGATGTATTCACACAAATGCCGAAAATGCCTCGCAGTCCGCCCAACGGGCTCAGAATTGGAAGATCACTTTTCTCTGCTATGAAATGCTAGTTCCGTTTCCAGCAGAGATTCTCTTCTTCCTCTTCTCTTTCAAGTTTCTCACTACAGGAATGAGAGAGCCAGAATGACGGTTGCTTGCTCTTCAAGACCCTCTTGGAAAACCTAATAGGGCACGCTCGCACGCCCTAAAAGCACGTGTACAGTAGTTTGCAAAACTACACACCTTTAAATGGTTGGGAGAGAGAGATTTCGCAAATCTAAAGAGAGGATATTTATTATTAATTCTCAAACAATAATATTCAAGATTCAGTTTCATTTAAATCCAATATAACATAAACCAACATGATCAATATTCCACTTTCCGCACGTCCTTATGTGCGACTCTATAAACTCATATCACGTTAACAGTAAAATTAATCCTTTGATTATTTCTAGATCACAAGATTCCAACTTTACGCATGTGTTTCTTATGTGATCAGATGACTCGGTCATTGAGAGTACTCGCCTCCTGCTATACATGATGGTTTGGGATTGTAGTTTGACACTTTTCTAGAAGTGGAAACTACCGATCCAATATCACTGTTTGTCCGCGAGGGTGACACTTTACTATTGATCATATTGTTATATATCATGTCGTTATGACACTTACGGTTGTTCGACAATTGATTCAACCCTTCTTTAAGCATATAAGGGATCGTGAGGAAGGGGAGTCATTTAGTCTTTTTAAACAAACCCGTTACTTTTACTACCCCAGGAGATGCAGCAATACGAGTTGTTTGACGCACTCGACGAGGATATTAACACTACGTGCGATGCTATTGGAGATGCGAGAATCTAATGATAGCTATTGGTTTAATTGTCTAGCGTTTCATCCAGTTCATGGTCCTGCTTGTGGATCATCGTATGAGACGACTTAACTAAACTGCATGTATTATGTTGTGAGGCCTTTGTGCCCATGTACTTTCTTGTTCTGCACATTACTTCTAGTTGACGCTCTATGATTCGCCGATTGGCTTTTGATTTATTTTATGTATGTTTACGAGCTCCCGCTTCTTATACGCTTCTGATATGCATAAAATGTGAAAGGATGGAGCTAAGCCTAACAATGCCTCTAAGGTTGATGCAGTTGGAGTAGGATAGTAAGCAAGCTAGAAAGGGTGCACTTCTATTCAGGCATTACCTATGTCATTGTAGTGAAGTTGTATGCATTGTGTATAAAACTTCCTGATTTGATCTAAAATCGTGGAAGGGGAAGTCTTACAATGATAACAAGCTGTCTTTCTTTCTTGATATTGGTTGATGTCATGTCATTCTAGATCCCCAGGCAGTTGTTCTTACTCTTCTAGCCGCTACCATCAATTGCTCACCCTGAAAAGAATGATTCATTAGCAACTAATTTGAAGAAAAAAAAGTGATGCTGTCATTTTCCAAGTCCATTAATTCCTTCTCATATGTAAGTATAGTCACTGCGTGCTCGAATGAAGATGAAAGTAAGGTCAGAGATGATATGGACTTGTCTTCTTCATTCACCTTTGCACCAACAGTGTGTAACTAGTTCAAAAGCCTGGGAACGCATTCAAATGTTCCAACAAATTTTCACTACATTACACAACAATTGCTTAATGTATAACCTTGTTACCATAGACTTTATCATATCCAGTCTCTCTACCTTCTCCTAGACTTTATCATATATATTTTGAAGAAAATATATTCAAAAATAGTATCAACCACGCAACTTGATGGAACTCATAGCCTCAGTTCCAGATGCTCCAAATCTTTCTTTTTCCTATGAATGCCTTGCTGCATTCTTATAACCTTCATTTTCATTGCAACGATACAACCGTTCAATCAAATAATTTCACCAACAATTGCCCTCGATGAAATGACAAAAACAAATTTGATAACACATTGAAAAATATAAACTTATGTGATGCATATAAACATGAGATAAAATATCAACACACACTGCAAACAGCTGACACCATCCACAAGAATGCTTCACCTTTGTGAACCAACACCTCGTTGTTATGACAATCATTACTTTTGACGATGTAACAATTGCATCCTTCTCTAACAAGTAACAACCACTACCTCTTCTCTAACAACAACCAATATGCAGTAGAAGATAGAAAGAAAAACTGTGAATGAATCCTACCCCGGCTTCTATGCTTCCTGCGAACATTGAATGGTTTTCTTGTTTCTCCGAAAAGAGACAATATACTGACGGATTGGGGGATGGAGAGGGAGACTAGCGACTCTTGGTAGGCTAATGATTGTTCGACGCAAACTGCCTCTTTCCATGGCTTCCTGGAAAACACCGTGTAGGGCGAGCGAGGCTACATACACCTTGCGAAACTTGCGCTCAAAATGGATACGGTGTGATCCGGTTAAATTAAACCTGTTCAACGCAAAATTTTGAACCAGCCATAGCAAAAATAACTTACTAAAGTGTTGCACATTTTCAACCAAATTAGTTGGGAATTGTCAATAACCTATTTCTTACAATAAAACCAAACACCCAATATAAAATGTTGATGCGAAACAATGCTAACACCATGCATAGCATATGATTTTTTTTATTGGAGAACCCTAGCTTAAAATTGTAGCAGAAAAGGCTAAGTAAATTTATTAGAATATCTGATTACAAATTCAAATCTAAACTGCATGGTTCAATCAACTATGTATTGAGAATTTCTATACCTCTTAAACAACTTAAAAGCCAATCCCAGCACTAGTTCTACAGCTCCAGTAAATTACCAATTCCAAATGAAGAGAGAGTGCAGAAACAAAAATGTACAGGGAGTATCCAAACGGCTTCCCATAATCAGAGCTATAACTTATCTGCAATTCTTCCGAGAGCGTCAGCAAGCTTGTTAAGAACAACCAGAAGCCCATTCACCTGATCCTTTCTCAGCTCTCTATCTAGCTGAGAGTTAGTGTTCTGTTTTTGTAGCTGTCCGGCAAGCATCCTATTGTTTCTATCAAGCATTTGGATGAGCTCCGACTGCAAGCTTCTAGAGCTGTCTTCATCATCTTCATGGGATGCTCGGCGCCTTTTCAGCCCTCCACGGTCCGGCGAATCCTTGAACGAGTTTTCAGCAGCAGTTTGCCGCTTATCTTTCGGAGGATCTGCGCAATTTCAGTCCATAATCTTGTAGCATCAAATGTATAACTTAAAACACAAGATCTAGCCAGGCAGATTGTAAGAAATTCATAAAGATCCTGCAAATCCCATATAAATACATGAAGCTTCCAAAAGGTTTGGCATTTGCAGGTATCCAGAGTTAAAAAAAAAAGTATTTTTAAGTTTTAATGGCGTGTTAGAGAGAAAAAGTCAACGAGACAGCGCAGCAATACCTTGATTAGAACCGTCCCTTTGAAATGATTCCAGTTTCTTCTCTGCAGCCACCGAAAAAAAACAGTAAATAGATCAATTGGGAAATGAAAATTAGATCCCAAACTTCAATAATCATCATCTATGGATTGATTGATCAGAACCCTTAGTTAGATCCAATTAAACCCTAAAAAAGCTACTCACCAGATATCGGTGTGACCTCCACAGGCGACGCCGGCCGGTCCATCTCGCCGTCCTCTTCCTCCTCCGCCTCTTTATCCTCCTCAAAATCCGAAAACAGCCCATCATCAGCCGCGCTTCTGCCGCTATCGAACCCCACTTCATCCCCATACCCCTCTGCTCTCCCCAGAGTCATCTCAATCGTCTCCTCCGCAGGTGCCGGCGCCGCCGCCACGCCGTCGAGTATATCATACACGTCCCGATCAAAGAATCCCGGCAGTTTCCTTTCCCTCCTCAAATCGTTTCTCATCGCCCAAAACGACTCCGCCTCCACTGAACCCGTCCGTCCGATCTCCCACTCCTTTATCTTCTTGTAATCTCCGGCAAGATTACTCCACCGCTTCCGACACTGAACCGCCCCCCGGATCACCCCATGTCTCCGACAGTATGCCGACACCGCCGCCCACTTCGGCTCCGTAGCCTCCGCCGACGACGAACTGCGCCGTCTCCCACGGCTCTCCACCTCCCGCTTACCCTGTATCAGAACCAGGATCTCCTGCCGCGTCCACCGTGGAAGCCTCGGTGGCCGGAAACAGTCGACGCCGTTGCCGACCGGAATCAACATCGTGTTTGCTATGGCTGAACGGAGCAGAATCACTTAACGGCAATCTAACGGCGGCCGGTGGCTAATTCAGCCCTTCTGAGCGGAGGGGCGGGGAGTTAAAAGCCGACGCCTGGAGCATTAAGAACGCTCGTGGACTCGGAGAAAGGGGGGAGGGTGACAGGCCTAAGGTGTGAGGCTGGTACTTAATTAAGCTCTTAATTACCTATTAATTGAGGAATATATTTTCTAATTACTTTGGGGATAATATCATAAAAATATAAATATATAGTAAAATTAGATTAAAGAGGGGAGAAATTTTTTGGTGCGTCCGATCTGATCTATTATATTAGGCAATTGTTATTCGCAGACCATAAATATCTATCCAAAGGCCAACTTTTTCTCAATTTTTCTTTTGAGTTTACAAACTGTTATCTGCAGATCAATTTTAAACTTGAACACTCGATATCTTTGTTCTCCGAGAGCAAGACCAGACAATGAAGGAACATTTTCGACGACCTTCTGAGCACTGCAATGTGTGCGCCGATCGTGATTCATAAAATAAATGCGCGGAGAGAGACCGAGTTGAGGAAGAAAGACGATTTCTTCAATGTTCATGCGATTTCAGTTTGTTTGGGAAGATTTAGATAGCTAGAGTTTGTTTGGGAAGATTTAGGTAGCTCTGGTTACTCTCTCCATGTGGTGAGGATGGTGAAGAGGACGACAAAAATTCTTTTTTTTTCTTGACTAATCTGCGGATAACAAAAATATCTGTCAATAAGCAAAATCTACGAATAAGCAAACACGATTTGCGAATAACAACCGCCTTATATTATACGCATCAAATCATATTTTTTGACGTTTAAAAAATCACAAAATATTAATGTTGGTATTTACAATCTATCTAAGTACCAAATTATTTATATTCTAATTATTGCTTAAAATAATACGACCGTAAAATGTTAATCCGATCAAAAAATGATAATCCTAGCAATGCATAATTTTAAGGTCGTATTATTTTCAACAATAATCGGAATATAGATAATTTAATAGTTAAAATGATTGTAAAAATACTGACATTAATATTTTGTGATATCCAGCATCCACTGCGATATCACAAAAATATTAATGTTGGTATTTACAATCACTTTAAGTACCAAATTATTTATATTCTAATTATTGCTTAAAATAATACGATCGTAAATCATGAGACCGTAAAATGTTAATCCGATCGGAAAATGATAATCCGACTAATCGGAATATAGATAATTTAATTGTTAAAATGATTGTAAAAATATGGCATTAATATTTTGTGATTTTTTTTGCACAATTTTTTTTTAAATGTCGAAAAACATGATTTAGTGCGTATAATGAATATCGCCGAATATACATTGGCGTGCAATAAAAATATAAATATATAGTAAAATTAGATTAGATAATACGAACCCTTTTGGATGGGAGATATTTTTTGGTACGTCTCCTCTGGTCTATTATATTATACGCATTAAATCATATTTTTTAGCATTTAAAAAATTATAAAATATTAAATTTGATATTTACAATCATTTTAAGTACGAAATTATCTATATTATGATTACTGTTGAAAATAATACAACCGTAAAGTCATGCATTACAACCGTAAAATGTTAATCCGATCGAAAAATGATAATCCGACCGCAATGCATGATTTTATGGTCGTATTATTTTAAGCAATAATAAGAATATTGATTATTTGGTACTTAAAATGATTCTAAAAATAAAACAATAATATTTTGTGATTTTTTTGCACCAATTATTTTTTAAATGTCGAAAAATGTGATTTAGTGCGTATAATGGATCATGACGGACGTATCAAAAAAAATTCCTTTGGAGGGGCACCATTATCTCCCATATATTTTGTGATTATTTGGTACTTAAAATGATTGTAAAAATACTAACATTAATATTTAGTGATTTTTTTGCACAATTTTTTTTAAATGCCGAAAAACATGATTTAATACGTATAATGAACTATGACGCACACAAAGCTATGTGCGTCGGACGCACCAAACGCCATTTATCTCCCATATATTTTGATCAATTGAACCATGGAAATGTTCGAGGGATATCCCTTTCATTTAATAAGACTCAGCCAACTTTCCTCATTGGAAATAAAATACAATGGCGGTAAGTTTACCTCCAAAACCCATTTGGCCTGATAAGCTGTCAATTCTGAAAATTACGAAGAGATGATTAAAGGCAATTGTTATAAGCACATCAGTTTTAGCTATTCGCACATCAATTTCTATGAGTTATTACGTGTCTTTTGAAAATACGCATTGTACATGCATTTTTAGGAAAAGTGTTCAACATAAAAATTGTAGATCTCGTCGAGATCTACAACTTTCGTGTTGAACGCTTTTCCTAAAAATGCATGTACAAGGCGTATTTTCAAAAAATCGCTATAGTTACGATCAAGACGACAATACGTACGCCTTCTGCGAACATTTTTAGAAAAAATGTTCAACACGAAAGTTGATCTACAATTATAGTGTTGAACACTTTTCCTAAACATGCACGTACAAGGCATATTTTCAAAAGGCGCGTAATAACTCATAGAAATTGGTGTGCGAATAGCCAAAACTGGTGTGCTTATAACAATTGTCTCGATTAAACTAGGCGATTGTTAACCGCAGCCCGTGCTTGACTATTCACACCTCATAGTTTTAAAAAACAACTCTTTTTTAAGGTTTAACCGCAACCCCAAAAAATAAAGCCCTAATTTTCTCGAAGAATTAATCCCCCGCCTCCTTCCTCCCGTTGAAGCTGCCCGCCTACTTCCTCGTTCCTCCCGCTGAAGCCGACTGCCTCCTTCCTCCTTCCTCTTGCCTGGGCTTCACTGCCATTTTCAAGCAGAAGCAGTGTCTTCTTCTCATCGAGGCCAATTTATCAATTGGAGGTACCAAGTTTTGTGATTGTTTATAGTTGGTAAAATATCCTCCAAGAAGTTCTTAGTTGGGCATATTGATTTCTTAACCGGAGGTACAATTTTTTGGCTTGCTTACTCTTCTCTTTATGGAAAAATTTTCTGTACGTGTAACATTTTTATTTTTCTGTGCGCGGATTGTATTTTTAGCTCAAAATATAGTTCTTCTTAAAAATAAATCACAGAATATTAATTTACCTATTTTTATGATCATATCTCATATGTGTATGTTACAGTCTGAAAATACATGTGTTAAAAAAATGATTTTTTTTAATACAGTTACAGTTGTAAATTACATACGTTTTTACGACGGTAAATATAACTATGAATACAGTTGCAATCGTAATTTTAACTAAAAATACTGTCCCGCACCATCCCATCAAAGTTACGCGTACAGAAAATTCTCCCTCTCTTTATAAAGGCGTACAAATAATCAGAAGCAAGAAAGAGAAGAAAATCTTCGTCAATCTCTGCATCTGCTTGTGATCTATAGACGTTCTCCTTCGCAGGGCTCAAGTGGGAGCTTAGATTATCTTCTCTTAATGCAATTTTACACTCCAAACTTCGTGCTTTGGTATATGATCCAACTTTTTGCCGAAAATAAGTGTAGTTGTTGTATATATGATCCAACTTTGGGTCGTCTCTGTGTTGGCTCCACAATCTCTATTAATTTGGGTCGTCTTTGTGTTGATATCCATTTGTTTGAGCGTTTTTTTACGATTCGGTTTTGAAAAAAAGGCAAACGGTGTTTTCCCTCCTTTTCAAACGAGGTATGACAAGCCAAATATCGAGTTGCGGTTAACATTTTTTAACTTTTCAGGTTGCGGCTAATATTGGAGTGCGACAAGCCATAATCGGGTTGCGGTTAACACTCGCCTTAAACTACTAGCAGTCAAATAGTTGGTTAGTTGGTCATTAGAGTTATTTTGGGGTTGGTAAAATTGATTGGTATTCAACATTTTAAAGATGATTCGGGCATGCTCGTAGTCGTAGCTAGCAACATTTAGAGCTAATGATATTGGCATTGTTAGTTGAATTGTATCTAAATGGAAGTATGGGCATTTGCTATTCTATTTAGATACAAAATTCTTAGATGTCGAAAATTTGGACGCTCGAATCCTCTATATTGGGAATGCCAAGCATAACCGCCTAAGAATCTCTCTGTGATGGCCCTAACTTATAACGCTTACTCTTCATCACCATGATGACATAGATCCGGCCCAAGCTCACGAACACATCACGTGCAAAGAAAGACATATATACTATAGATGATAATTGTAAAAACTAAGTCGATACATAGCTTAATATAAATTTGTAAGATGTACAAAGGTTGCTAAGATATTGTTCGATAATCAAGAAAACATATAAACTATAAATATCACTCTTTGATGATTTTCCCTTCTAAAGTCCGCAACATTTACCTCATTGCTATCTTTCCATTGCAACCATAAATCATTTTTTTAGAAAAGGCTTGCAATGATTTCTATCCTCTAGAGCGCTCTAACATCACCTTACAAAATCAAGAATTCTATCGAGAAATAAATAAACAAGGAATTAAAATCGACTATCGACTACATAAATAATATAAAATGAGTGCACGAGCACGTCACATGATAAGTTTACACTATAACCCATAGTATGTTCTATATATCCTGGGAACCCATGATCATTTGGTTAGAGAGATTATTCATAATCAGGATTTGAAGCATAAAATGAACGATGTATATAAAAAGAGAGAGAGGCTAATGTGAATTTATCGTCGACTCTCTGTTGAGAATGGGAGATCAAAATTAAAGAGCTTAAATTCATCTCCTAAATCTTACATTCATCTCGTGAATTACTAAGGGAAAAGAATTTAAGAAGAGCAAATTAATTCTCAGTTGAGAAAGGGTCATCAACACCCTAAGCTAGAATATTCGCATTCAATTTCAATCTAAAGAAGAGTTTTTTGACTTCTTATCCAAAAAGACCGGACATACTTTATCATTGCTACCTATGTCAGAAGACTTTTTTAACCCTATCACCCTTGTTATTGGGGTGTGGCGACAGACTGCCCAGGGTAAAACCAACTGACCTTGGCAAACCTAAAGTCTCGATGGACATAAATCTTATCACACGTATCAGTCACTGCATACTCAAAGTGGGGTGTTGGTAACTTTTGGATCATGGTTCGATGCATCCCTAGCTTAAGAATAACAACTTTTGATATGTATCTGGTCTATCTTTGCAAGTATCTCACAGTGTGCATGTCCAAGAATTATCTATGATATAAGTAATAGATACTACAATAAGAACAAAGCTAACCGTACAATACAAAGCCAAAGATGCATCCTACCACCAGCGGTAGTCACTATTGTTGGAGCCTTTGTTCTGCATCTCTTGGTTTGAGAATAACAAATGTCGTGTTGTATTTGATCTTGTATTTTATGTGTTTATAGTGTGCAGGATGTACATGAACTATAGCTACACATCCCTATGAGTAGTATGCTGATTGGAGACAATTCTCTGGAAAGAGAGCTAATGCCCCGCTTTAAGAGTTAACGCCCGGTTTAACTCTTAACGCCCCGCTTTAAGAGTTAACTCCCCGCTTTAAGAGTTAACGCCCTGCTTTAACTCTTAACGCACCACTTTAACTCTTAACGCCCATCGTTAGCGTTAACGCCCCGTGTTAACTTTTTTGTCGATAAGGGATGTCGTCGAAGAGGGAATGACGTCGAGAAGAAGGACCGTCGAGTACCATGAGACAACGCCAGCGTTGACTCTAAACACCCGCGTTGAGTCCACAAACTGCCACGATCTTGACAGTTGTACGATTTCAGCCACGATAGTGCACGATCACTAACGCTGGCGTTAACTCTTAACGCCAGGCGTTAGCTCCCGTGCCTATTTAAAGAGCAGCCCCTCTCATTATTTGATAGTTGATTCCAGAATTCTGATAATTTTGAGAGAGCCTCGTCTACAGCAATTAAGAGATCTCCCTTGGGCTAACATGAAGATCTAAAGAAGATTTTGAAGGAGAAGGTCTACAACGCATATTCCATACGAAGGACGATCGCTTCAAGAACGCCAACGTCTACATCGCCTTCGTCTTCACCTTCAGAATTTCTTGAGGAGTTTTTCTTACTTTATCTTGTAATCCTTTACTTTTTTCCTTTTGTAATTTGTGTAGAGAAATCGTTCGGAGAGAACGTCGGATTCCGGGAAGGATCCGTGGGTAAATTCGTCGCGGTTGTTAGGGAATAGGTCCTTGTGCGGCTTAGAGGGTAATTCACCGCCTTGTGCGTGGCGACTAGGTCGAGGTTAGATCTAGGGGATGGCTAGAGGCCTTATTTGGGGTTAGATAGGCTATAGCCAACCGGTCCTTGGGAGAAGGACCGGTGAAACAACAAAAAATGTTTTTTACATATTCTCGCCTTGATTTCTAGCGTTATAGAAATCAAACATTTGTGTATTCAATTTATTATGAAATAAAATCATGTCTTGTAATGTTCTATTCAATTGATTTTATTTTCTCTTCAAGAATATTTTAATTTATATTTTCATTAAAGTATTAAAATTAACATTTGTGTAATTATCTTTGAAATGCAATAATCGTTTTCATTATCTCTGATTTTCTGGAATTATATTTTATTTAAGATTTCATAAGTAAAACCACTGTGACAATCTTTTTGTGCTAAAGAATATTTTCTGGAGAGCTAACGCACGGCGTTAATACTTAACGCCAGACGTTAGCAACAGTTAACAAAAAAGTTTTGTTTCTCTTGTTTAAAAAGGAATCTTCAATACAATCTTTTCTGAGATATCAAAATATATTTTCTTATAAAATATTCATAAACTTTGGTCACAAACTTTGATAAATTTAATTAAGATTTAAAATTCGATAAAACCCTTATTCACCCCCCCCCCCCTAAGGGCGCCGTAAGATCTAACACGTGGTATCAGAGCGTAGGTTATTCCAATACAGCTTCACAACCGGGAATAATGGCGCTTCATGATCTCGCATCTGTTAGAAATTTTATTTATAAAACATTATAAAATTAAATGTTTTGATTGGAGCTAAATGGTGTTTGGTGTTTGGGCTCCTCATCATGATGGAAAAGCTCAAAACCAAACTTGGAGGGAATCAAAATATTTGGAGGGAATCCTTTCATGATGAAAGGATGAACTTTTAGTCCCACCTTGCTTATTAGCTCTCTAGCCAAGAGTTTATATATATTTTCACACCTTCTTATTTGTTCAAAAGAACATAAGGAGAAACTATGAACCACACGCGCGCGCGCACGCACCGCACCGGACCGGATCCGGATCCGGATCCGAATTTGGGATTTGGGATTTGGGATTTGGGATTTGGGATTTGGGATTTGGGATTTGGGATTTGGGGAATAAGGCTTGCGTCGATAAGGATTGCGTCGATAAGGCTTGCGTCGATAGGTCATGCGTCGATAGAACTCGACGCTTGCGTCGATAAGGCTAGCGTTGATAGGACCTGCGTCGATAGAACTCGACGTAGCGTCGATATGATGTCAACGCAACGTCGATTTGATTTCAACGCGTTCTGTCATTTTACGCATTTTCTTAACCGCTCTTTTACGCGTGTTTCTCGTCATTATTTACGTTGGAAATACTCAACGTTTCTCTTCCCGATGATATGTCTTCCAATTATAACCGTCAATATTTATTATGATTTTTAATATTGCCGTTTCGAGATCTTTTTCCTTTACAGCGAGATACTACCTTCGTTCTATATATATTCTCGTTCTTCTCAGAAAGAGAAAGTACTGAATCGCTCTCAGATGCTCTTCTGCTCTCTCTGTTCCGACGATCTTCTACGTGATTTCATTTTCTTTATATTTGCTTCATCAAGTGGTGGTTCGGGTGCTCTGTGCTTCTTCGGTGTCCGCGCACATCGGAGTTTCAGGATCTAGCCGAGTGTTGTACCTTGGAGGAGTGAGCATCGGTTGAAAGCCCTGCCGGAGGGTGGTGCAACTTCTTTAGGGCAGTGATCACACGCCTTACCCAGGCTCGATTCTAAACTATATATTTCTCTCTTTTATTTCTCATCCCTTCATGCAATTTATTTTATTATTGCTCATCATATATATTTATATAGATCTACTATTTTTCTGCAAAGTTTTTAAAAACAAAAAAATTACATTATTTGTATATTAATATAGGAATATAGAAGTAAATATTCCAACAATCTAAGGAAGTTAGTAATTCCACACAAACAGAATAAATAAAATCAAATAGTTAAAATGTCTTTGTCTGCTTTCATTTTCACATGTACAACAATTTATTATTTATATTTTAAATTCCAGAAATCTGCAATGGCTTCTAGATCTGATGATTCTGCCGGGATCAAACCCGAAAAATTCAATGGAAATGGTTTTCGTCGTTGGCAAGCTCAGATAGAATATTGGCTTAATACGTTAGGCCTTTTGTCTGCCATCTTCGATGCCCCCGCTGTAGAAACTGCAATCCCTAGCACTGCAAATGCAGTTGCTTCGACTCTACCATCGTCCTCATCCTCAACTGCAAACACCACTAGAACCTATGTTAAACGTGTCCCATATAGAGATCCGGTGGATATTGAATATCATTGTCGCAACCGCATTCTTAGTGCCTTGTCCGACAGCCTTTACGATGTATTCCTCCAATATCGTACGGCTAAGGATTTATGGTATGCACTTGAAGCGCGCTATAACTTTGACAATGCGGGTATAGAACGCTACAATGTTTCCAACCTCCACAAATTCAAGATTGATGCTTCCAAGCCTATCAATCATCAACTCCATCAACTAGATGAGATGTTGTCCAAGATCCGAGTCGATGGCTCAATCCTTTCCGAAAACTATTTAGTGGCATGTCTCATTGATGCACTTCCTGATTCCTGGTCCGGCTTTAGCACTAGACTAAGGCATGACCAATCAAACCTTACTTATGTCCAGATCCAAAATGCTATCCGCATTGAGGAAGAACATAAGAGTAAAAACTCTAAAGTTCCCAAAGACCTTGCTCCAAGAGTAAACCTCACCGAATCGCAAGGCAATCCTTCTTCCCACCATCACTTCAAAGCCAAAGGAAAGAACCATAAGAAACCTTTCCGTACAGGTTCCCTCCATCAAAAACCCAATCATCCCAAGCCTGGTCCCTCTAACCAAAACCCAGGTAAAGGGAAATGGTGTTTCATCTGCGGCCGCACAAACCATCTGTCCACCAACTGCTTCTACAAGAAGACAGAACCCGTGATTGGCAAGTCTCGTGGAGACAAGCCTCAGCCCAACATGATCCAAGCACCGGTTCAACCTATCTTCAGGTTAGATTATACTCCTAGTCTTCTTCTCACTTGTTCATCAGATTGGTGGCTTGATTCCGGAGCAAATGTTCATACTTGTTTTGATCATTCTTGTTTTTCCACCTTTCAGGACATCATTGGAGGAAGCGTGATCTTAGGAGATGCTTCTTCGGCACAAATTCTTGGACGTGGGCGAGTGGATCTTAGGTTGACATCCGGGAAGACACTAGCCTTGCATGATGTGCTCTATGTGCCGAGAGTTAGGAAGAATCTTGTTAGCGGATCTTTGCTAGTGAAGAAAGGCTACAAGATTGTCTTAGAGTCAAATAAAGTTGTAATAACATTTAATGATATTTTTATTGGCAAATGATATATGTGATGGTTTATTTAAATTAAATGTTGCTAATTTAGAAATAAATCAGATTTCATCTTCTTCTATTTCATGTTCAAATTCAGATTTTTGGCATGCTAAATTAGGACATGTGAATTCAGATTCTATGAAAAGAATGATGTCGTTAAATTTAATTCTAAAATTTAATATTGCGCCAAGTTCTAGATGTGAAATATGTGTACAATCTAAGTTTTCTAGAAAACCTTTTAAAACAGTGGAAAGAACTTCAAAACCTTTAGAGTTAATTCACTTGGATGTGTGTGACTCGAACCGCCAACCCACTAGAGGTGTAAATAAATATTTTGTAACTTTTATTGACGATTTCACTAAATATTGTTACATATATTTATTAAAAACTAAAGATGAAGTCTTTTCATATTTTAAGATTTTCAAAGCCGAAGTAGAAAATCAATTAGGAACCTCAATCAAAATTCTTAGATCCGATCGAGGTGGAGAATACACTTCGAATGAACTAACCCAATTTTGCCAAGAACATAGGATTATTCATCAAGTGACCGCTCCATATTCTCCCCAATCGAATGGTGTAGCTGAACGTAAAAATCGGACCTTGATGAACATGGTCAATGTCATGTTAGCCGAGTCCGGTGCCCCAGAAAATCTCTGGGGAGAAGCGTTGCTCACCTCCTCCTTGATCCTTAATAGGATTCCATCTAAACAAAACGATAAGACACCTTTTGAATTATTCAAATTAAGAAAACCTAACCTCCAAATTCTTCGAGTGTGGAGGTGTTTAGCTAAGGTAGCAATTCCTGAACCTAAGAGAAAGAAAATAGGACCAAAAATATTAGACTCTGTTTTCATAGGATATGCATCCGATAGTAGTGCTAATAGATTTCTCATCACTAATTCCCTAATTAGTGAAATATCTAACAACATCATTATTGAAGCTAGAGATGCAGCTTATTTTGAAGATAAATTTCCATATAAACTAAATAACTCATCTCAACCTTCAACTAGCTCAAACCAACCTTCCACTTCTTCTATAGAACCTTTAGAAAATGATGAACCTAGAAGAAGCAAAAGAGTTAGAACCGAAAGATCCTATGGGGAGGACTACTTAACTTATCTAGTTGAAGGAGATCCTAATACATATGAGGAAGCAATGACCTCATCTGATTATTCCTTTTGGAAAGAAGCAATTAATTTAGAAATTAATTCTATCTTAGAAAATAAAACTTGGATCCTAACCGATTTACCTCCCGGTGCCAAAGCCATAGGATGTAAATGGATTTTTAGAAAGAAATTAAATATGGATGGATCCATAGATAAATATAAGGCTCGCCTTGTAGCTAAAGGCTATGCCCAAAAACAAGGAATAGATTATCTAGACACTTATGCTCCCGTAGCTAGAATAACCTCTCTTCGTATTCTATTCGCCTTGGCTTCGATCCATAAGATGATCATTCATCAAATGGATGTCAAGACCGCTTTCTTGCATAGAGACTTAGATGAAGAAGTCTACATGTCTCAACCCGAAGGTTTTGCGGTCAAAGGCCAAGAAACCAAAGTTTGTAAATTAATTAAATCTCTTTACGGTTTAAAACAAGCACCTAAACAATAGCATCAAAAGTTTGACTCCGTAGTCTTAACTTTTGGTTTCAAATCTAATGAATTTGATAAATGTATTTATGCCAAACAAAACGGAAATGAAATTGTATTGTTATGTCTCTATGTAGATGACATTTTAATTTTTGGAAACTCAATTAAAATTATTAATGAAACCAAAAATAATTTATCATCCAATTTTGATATGAAAGATTTGGGGGAAGCAAACATTATATTAGGAATGAAACTAGTTAAAAATGATTCTAGCGTATCATTATCTCTTTCACACTCGATTGAGAAAATGTTGATTAAATTCAACTTATATGATTCCATTCACGCTTCTACTCCATATGACGCTAGTGTAAAACTTTGTAAAAATACTAATGAACCTGTTGATCAACATAGGTATGCACAAATGATAGGATCACTCCTATACATAGCTAACCGCACTAGGCCCGACATTTCCTATGCCGTAGGACGCCTTAGTAGATATACTAGTAATCCAAGTGATGAACATTGGATAACACTAAATAGAATATTTAAATATCTTCGTGGAACTATGGATTATAGTTTAGTGTACACGGGATTTCCCGGAGTACTAGAAGGATATTCAGATGCCAATTGGGTAACTGATTCGTTAGACGTTAAGTCAACGATGGGCTATGTATTCCTCCTTGGAGGTGCTGCCATTTCATGGGCTTCTACAAAACAAACAGTTATTTCTAGAAGCACCATGGAATCGGAGCTTATAGCTTTGGACACTACATGTGCCGAAGCAGAATGGATTAAAAATTTACTTAGTGAAATTCCTTTAATTGAAAACCTCGTGTCTGCTATCTCTTTTCATTGTGATAATAAAAGTGTTATTGATTTAACTGCTTCTAATAGTACTAATTCCAAAATGAATAAGTTCATGAGAATCAGGTACAAGTCCGTGAAGCAAAGAAGAAAAGAAGTGATATCACTCAACTATGTAAAGTCAGAATTGAATCTTGCTGATAATCTTACCAAGGGATTGTCCCGAAGGGAGATATTGTTGTCATCGAGGGGAATGGGGCTTAAGCCCACATGATTTGCTGCCAACGGTGGATACCCAACCCATGTGATTGGAGATCCCATGAAGTGGGTTCAATGTGGTAGAAATGAAGCCGTTGATGTAGAGTAGTTGGGAGCACAAAATATAAGGTTGAGAAAACCTTCTCCCCATTCCTATGATGTTGTGCTCTACGTAACAAGTTAGGATGAACTTAATTAAGTTCTTAATGGTTGCCAAAGGCATGTTTCTTTGCGAGATATTGGTTACGAATATCTCTTGAGGCACCACCTATGTGGGGGTTGTTGTGAGGACGCAACTTTGGGATCCGGGCTGAACCCAAAATAACTCTCATGAAAAATCAAGGAATGCGCATGGCCATTAACGCGCCCACCGCCATAACCCAAGAACAACCAATCTTTTGTGTGCTTATCTAATTTACCGGTCAAAAGTTTATAATTCAAAGCCTCTGGCACATTATACTCTTCGGTAGAGGAAGTAAGTACTAAGTATAGATTCAATGTAACCATTCCATCTATACCCATTGCATTAGATACAACTTGATGAAGTAAATTTGTATTTGATTTTATTTATTATTAATAATATCATATTTATGAAGTTCGCTTTTTGGTTTTTCGCTTTTGTGGGGGATTGTTAGAAATTTTATTTATAAAACATTATAAAATTAAATGTTTTGATTGGAGCTAAATGGTGTTTGGGCTCCTCATCATGATGGAAAAGCTCAAAACCAAACTTGGAGGGAATCCAAATATTTGGAGGGACGCCTTTCATGATGAAAGGATGAACCTTTAGTCCCACCTTGCTTATTAGCTCTCTAGCTAAGAGTTTATATATGTTTTCACACCTTCTTATTTCTTCAAAAGAACATAAGGAGAAACTATGAACCACACGCGCGCGCGCGCGCACTACACCGGACCGGATCCGGATTTGGGATTTGGGATTTGGGATTTGGGGAATAATTGAATTGAATTGTATTTTTTGTTTAAAATAGTTTCAGAGTTTTACTCGGAGTTGCATCGATTAGAATTCGGAGCTGCGTCGAATAGATTTCGACGTAGCGTCGTCAAGCCGCTGAATTTGGTGTGGCGTCGAATAGAATTCGACGCATGCGTCGATAGAACTCCACGCTTGCGTCGATAAGGCTTGCGTCGATAGGTCATGCGTCGATAGAACTCGACGCTTGCGTCGATAAGGCTAGCGTTGATAGGACCTGCGTCGATAGAACTCGACGTAGCGTCGATATGATGTCGACGCAACGTCGAATTGATTTCAACGCATTCTGTCGTTTTACGCGTTTTCTTAACCGCTCTTTTACGCGTGTTTCTCGCCATTATTTACGTTGGAAATACTCAACGTTTCTCTT